>CAXIES010000368.1:0-122728 GCA_964023965.1 Melinopterus prodromus
CGGAGGTTTAGTTGGGTTCGTAATTTTACCCGGACTTTTTAGTTGGGTTCGTATTTTTTACCCGGACTTTTAGTTGGGTTCGTAATTTTACCCGGAGTTTTAGTTGGGTTCGTAATTTTACCCGCAGTTTTAGTTGAGTTGGTAATTTTACCCGGAGTTTTAGTTGGGTTCGTAATTTTACCCGGACTTTTTATTTGGGTTCGTAATTTTACCCGGACTTTTTAGTTGGGTTCGTAATTTTACCCGGAGTTTTAATTGGGTTCGTAATTTTACCCGAGTTTTACTTGGGTTCGTAATTTTACCCGAACTTTTTAGTTGGGTTCGTATTTTTTACCCGGACTTTTAATTGGGTTCGTAATTTTACCCGGAGTTTTAGTTGGGTTCGTAATTTTACCCGGAGTTTTAGTTGCGTTCGTAATTTTACCCGGAGTTGTACTTGGGATCGTAATTTTACCCGGAGTTTTACTTGGGTTCGTAATTTTACCCGGAGTTTTAGTTGGGTTCGTAATTTTACCCGGAGTTTTAGTTGGGTTCGTAATTTTACCCGGAGTTTTAGTTGGGTTCGTATTTTTTACCCGGACTTTTTAGTTGGGTTAGTATTTTTACCCGGAGTTTTAGTTGGGTTCGTATTTTTACCCGGAGTTTTAGTTGGGTTTGTATTTTTACCCGGAGTTTTAGTTGGGTTCGTAATTTTAGCCGGAGTTTTAGTTGGGTTCGTATTCTTTACCCGGACTTTTTGTTGGGTTCGTAATTTTACCCGGAGTTTTAGTTGGGTTCGTAATTTTACCCGGAGTTTTAGTTGGGTTCGTAATTTTACCCGGAGGTTTAGTTGGGTTCGTAATTTTACCCGGACTTTTTAGTTGGGTTCGTATTTTTTACCCGGACTTTTAGTTGGGTTCGTAATTTTACCCGGAGTTTTAGTTGGGTTCGTAATTTTACCCGGAGTTTTAGTTGAGTTGGTAATTTTACCCGGAGTTTTAGTTGGGTTCGTAATTTTACCCGGACTTTTTATTTGGGTTCGTAATTTTACCCGGACTTTTTAGTTAGGTTCGTAATTTTACCCGGAGTTTTAGTTGGGTTCGTAATTTTACCCGGAGTTTTACTTGGGGTCGTAATTTTACCCGAACTTTTTAGTTGGGTTCGTATTTTTTACCCGGACTTTTAGTTGGGTTCGTAATTTTACCCGGAGTTTTAGTTGGGTTCGTAATTTTACCCGGAGTTTTACTTGGGTCGTAATTTTACCCGGAGTTTTACTTGGGTTCGTAATTTTACCCGGAGTTTTAGTTGGGTTGGTAATTTTACCCGGAGTTTTAGTTGGGTTCGTAATTTTACCCGGACTTTTTAGTTGGGTTCGTATTTTTTACCCGGACTTTTAGTTGGGTTCGTATTTTTTACCCGGAGTTTTAGTTGGGTTCGTATTTTTTACCCGGACTTTTTAGTTGGGTTAGTATTTTTACCCGGAGTTTTAGTTGGGTTCGTATTTTTACCCGGAGTTTTAGTTGGGTTCGTATTTTTACCCGGAGTTTTAGTTGGGTTCGTAATTTTAGCCGGAGTTTTAGTTGGGTTCGTATTCTTTACCCGGACTTTTTAGTTGGGTTCGTAATTTTACCGGAGTTTTAGTAGGGTTCGTAATTTTACCCGGAGTTTTAGTTGGGTTCGTAATTTTACGCGGAGGTTTAGTTGGGTTCGTAATTTTACCCGGACTTTTTAGTTGGGTTCGTATTTTTTACCCGGACTTTTAGTTGGGTTCGTAATTTTACCCGAGTTTTAGTTGGGTTCGTAATTTTACCCGCAGTTTTAGTTGAGTTGGTAATTTTACCCGGAGTTTTAGTTGGGTTCGTAATTTTACCCGGACTTTTTATTTGGGTTCGTAATTTTACCCGGACTTTTAGTTGGGTTCGTAATTTTACCCGGAGTTTTAATTGGGTTCGTAATTTTACCCGGAGTTTTACTTGGGTTCGTAATTTTACCCGAACTTTTTAGTTGGGTTCGTATTTTTTACCCGGACTTTTAATTGGGTTCGTAATTTTACCCGGAGTTTTAGTTGGGTTCGTAATTTTACCCGGAGTTTTAGTTGCGTTCGTAATTTTACCCGGAGTTGTACTTGGGATCGTAATTTTACCCGGAGTTTTACTTGGGTTCGTAATTTTACCCGGAGTTTTAGTTGGGTTCGTAATTTTACCCGGAGTTTTAGTTGGGTTCGTAATTTTACCCGGACTTTTTAGTTGGGTTCGTATTTTTTACCCGGACTTTTAGTTGGGTTCGTAATTTTACCCGGAGTTTTAGTTGAGTTCGAAATTTTACCCGGAGTTTTAGTTGGGTTCGTAATTTTACCCGGACTTTTTAGTTGGGTTCGTAATTTTACCCGGACTTTTTAGTTGGGTTCGTAATTTTACCCGGAGTCTTAAGTTAGGTTCGTATTTTTTATCCGGACTTTTTAGTTGGGTTCGTATTTTTTACCCGGACTTTTTAGTTGGGTTAGTATTTTTACCCGGAGTTTTAGTTGGGTTCGTATTTTTACCCGGAGTTTTAGTTGGGTTTGTATTTTTACCCGGAGTTTTAGTTGGGTTCGTAATTTTAGCCGGAGTTTTAGTTGGGTTCGTATTCTTTACCCGGACTTTTTGTTGGGTTCGTAATTTTACCCGGAGTTTTAGTTGGGTTCGTAATTTTACCGGAGTTTTAGTTGGGTTCGTAATTTTACCCGGAGGTTTAGTTGGGTTCGTAATTTTACCCGGACTTTTTAGTTGGGTTCGTATTTTTTACCCGGACTTTTAGTTGGGTTCGTAATTTTACCCGGAGTTTTAGTTGGGTTCGTAATTTTACCCGGAGTTTTAGTTGAGTTGGTAATTTTACCCGGAGTTTTAGTTGGGTTCGTAATTTTACCCGGACTTTTTATTTGGGTTCGTAATTTTACCCGGACTTTTTAGTTAGGTTCGTAATTTTACCCGGAGTTTTAGTTGGGTTCGTAATTTTACCCGGAGTTTTACTTGGGGTCGTAATTTTACCCGAACTTTTTAGTTGGGTTCGTATTTTTTACCCGGACTTTTAGTTGGGTTCGTAATTTTACCCGGAGTTTTAGTTGGGTTCGTAATTTTACCCGGAGTTTTACTTGGGTTCGTAATTTTACCCGGAGTTTTACTTGGGTTCGTAATTTTACCCGGAGTTTTAGTTGGGTTGGTAATTTTACCCGGAGTTTTAGTTGGGTTCGTAATTTTACCCGGACTTTTTAGTTGGGTTCGTATTTTTTACCCGGACTTTTAGTTGGGTTCGTATTTTTTACCCGGAGTTTTAGTTGGGTTCGTATTTTTTACCCGGACTTTTTAGTTGGGTTAGTATTTTTACCCGGAGTTTTAGTTGGGTTCGTAATTTTACCCGGAGTTTTAGTTGGGTTCGTAATTTTACCCGGAGTTTTAGTTGCGTTCGTAATTTTACCCGGAGTTGTACTTGGGATCGTAATTTTACCCGGAGTTTTACTTGGGTTCGTAATTTTACCCGGAGTTTTAGTTGGGTTCGTAATTTTACCCGGAGTTTTAGTTGGGTTCGTAATTTTACCCGGAGTTTTAGTTGGGTTCGTATTTTTTACCCGGACTTTTTAGTTGGGTTAGTATTTTTACCCGGAGTTTTAGTTGGGTTCGTATTTTTACCCGGAGTTTTAGTTGGGTTTGTATTTTTACCCGGAGTTTTAGTTGGGTTCGTAATTTTAGCCGGAGTTTTAGTTGGGTTCGTATTCTTTACCCGGACTTTTTGTTGGGTTCGTAATTTTACCCGGAGTTTTAGTTGGGTTCGTAATTTTACCCGGAGTTTTAGTTGGGTTCGTAATTTTACCCGGAGGTTTAGTTGGGTTCGTAATTTTACCCGGACTTTTTAGTTGGGTTCGTATTTTTTACCCGGACTTTTAGTTGGGTTCGTAATTTTACCCGGAGTTTTAGTTGGGTTCGTAATTTTACCCGGAGTTTTAGTTGAGTTGGTAATTTTACCCGGAGTTTTAGTTGGGTTCGTAATTTTACCCGGACTTTTTATTTGGGTTCGTAATTTTACCCGGACTTTTTAGTTAGGTTCGTAATTTTACCCGGAGTTTTAGTTGGGTTCGTAATTTTACCCGGAGTTTTACTTGGGGTCGTAATTTTACCCGAACTTTTTAGTTGGGTTCGTATTTTTTACCCGGACTTTTAGTTGGGTTCGTAATTTTACCCGGAGTTTTAGTTGGGTTCGTAATTTTACCCGGAGTTTTACTTGGGTTCGTAATTTTACCCGGAGTTTTACTTGGGTTCGTAATTTTACCCGGAGTTTTAGTTGGGTTGGTAATTTTACCCGGAGTTTTAGTTGGGTTCGTAATTTTACCCGGACTTTTTAGTTGGGTTCGTATTTTTTACCCGGACTTTTAGTTGGGTTCGTATTTTTTACCCGGAGTTTTAGTTGGGTTCGTATTTTTTACCCGGACTTTTTAGTTGGGTTAGTATTTTTACCCGGAGTTTTAGTTGGGTTCGTATTTTTACCCGGAGTTTTAGTTGGGTTCGTATTTTTACCCGGAGTTTTAGTTGGGTTCGTAATTTTAGCCGGAGTTTTAGTTGGGTTCGTATTCTTTACCCGGACTTTTTAGTTGGGTTCGTAATTTTACCCGGAGTTTTAGTAGGGTTCGTAATTTTACCCGGAGTTTTAGTTGGGTTCGTAATTTTACGCGGAGGTTTAGTTGGGTTCGTAATTTTACCCGGACTTTTTAGTTGGGTTCGTATTTTTTACCCGGACTTTTAGTTGGGTTCGTAATTTTACCCGGAGTTTTAGTTGGGTTCGTAATTTTACCCGCAGTTTTAGTTGAGTTGGTAATTTTACCCGGAGTTTTAGTTGGGTTCGTAATTTTACCCGGACTTTTTATTTGGGTTCGTAATTTTACCCGGACTTTTTAGTTGGGTTCGTAATTTTACCCGGAGTTTTAATTGGGTTCGTAATTTTACCCGGAGTTTTACTTGGGTTCGTAATTTTACCCGAACTTTTTAGTTGGGTTCGTATTTTTTACCCGGACTTTTAATTGGGTTCGTAATTTTACCCGGAGTTTTAGTTGGGTTCGTAATTTTACCCGGAGTTTTAGTTGCGTTCGTAATTTTACCCGGAGTTGTACTTGGGATCGTAATTTTACCCGGAGTTTTACTTGGGTTCGTAATTTTACCCGGAGTTTTAGTTGGGTTCGTAATTTTACCCGGAGTTTTAGTTGGGTTCGTAATTTTACCCGGACTTTTTAGTTGGGTTCGTATTTTTTACCCGGACTTTTAGTTGGGTTCGTAATTTTACCCGGAGTTTTAGTTGAGTTCGAAATTTTACCCGGAGTTTTAGTTGGGTTCGTAATTTTACCCGGACTTTTTAGTTGGGTTCGTAATTTTACCCGGACTTTTTAGTTGGGTTCGTAATTTTACCCGGAGTCTTAAGTTAGGTTCGTATTTTTTATCCGGACTTTTTAGTTGGGTTCGTATTTTTTACCCGGACTTTTTAGTTGGGTTAGTATTTTTACCCGGAGTTTTAGTTGGGTTCGTATTTTTACCCGGAGTTTTAGTTGGGTTTGTATTTTTACCCGGAGTTTTAGTTGGGTTCGTAATTTTAGCCGGAGTTTTAGTTGGGTTCGTATTCTTTACCCGGACTTTTTGTTGGGTTCGTAATTTTACCCGGAGTTTTAGTTGGGTTCGTAATTTTACCCGGAGTTTTAGTTGGGTTCGTAATTTTACCCGGAGGTTTAGTTGGGTTCGTAATTTTACCCGGACTTTTTAGTTGGGTTCGTATTTTTTACCCGGACTTTTAGTTGGGTTCGTAATTTTACCCGGAGTTTTAGTTGGGTTCGTAATTTTACCCGGAGTTTTAGTTGAGTTGGTAATTTTACCCGGAGTTTTAGTTGGGTTCGTAATTTTACCCGGACTTTTTATTTGGGTTCGTAATTTTACCCGGACTTTTTAGTTAGGTTCGTAATTTTACCCGGAGTTTTAGTTGGGTTCGTAATTTTACCCGGAGTTTTACTTGGGGTCGTAATTTTACCCGAACTTTTTAGTTGGGTTCGTATTTTTTACCCGGACTTTTAGTTGGGTTCGTAATTTTACCCGGAGTTTTAGTTGGGTTCGTAATTTTACCCGGAGTTTTACTTGGGTTCGTAATTTTACCCGGAGTTTTACTTGGGTTCGTAATTTTACCCGGAGTTTTAGTTGGGTTGGTAATTTTACCCGGAGTTTTAGTTGGGTTCGTAATTTTACCCGGACTTTTTAGTTGGGTTCGTATTTTTTACCCGGACTTTTAGTTGGGTTCGTATTTTTTACCCGGAGTTTTAGTTGGGTTCGTATTTTTTACCCGGACTTTTTAGTTGGGTTAGTATTTTTACCCGGAGTTTTAGTTGGGTTCGTATTTTTACCCGGAGTTTTAGTTGGGTTCGTATTTTTACCCGGAGTTTTAGTTGGGTTCGTAATTTTAGCCGGAGTTTTAGTTGGGTTCGTATTCTTTACCCGGACTTTTTAGTTGGGTTCGTAATTTTACCCGGAGTTTTAGTTGGGTTCGTAATTTTACCCGGAGTTTTAGTTGGGTTCGTAATTTTACCCGGAGGTTTAGTTGGGTTCGTAATTTTACCCGGACTTTTTAGTTGGGTTCGTATTTTTTACCCGGACTTTTAGTTGGGTTCGTAATTTTACCCGGAGTTTTAGTTGGGTTCGTAATTTTACCCGCAGTTTTAGTTGAGTTGGTAATTTTACCCGGAGTTTTAGTTGGGTTCGTAATTTTACCCGGACTTTTTATTTGGGTTCGTAATTTTACCCGGACTTTTTAGTTGGGTTCGTAATTTTACCCGGAGTTTTAATTGGGTTCGTAATTTTACCCGGAGTTTTACTTGGGTTCGTAATTTTACCCGAACTTTTTAGTTGGGTTCGTATTTTTTACCCGGACTTTTAATTGGGTTCGTAATTTTACCCGGAGTTTTAGTTGGGTTCGTAATTTTACCCGGAGTTTTAGTTGCGTTCGTAATTTTACCCGGAGTTGTACTTGGGATCGTAATTTTACCCGGAGTTTTACTTGGGTTCGTAATTTTACCCGGAGTTTTAGTTGGGTTCGTAATTTTACCCGGAGTTTTAGTTGGGTTCGTAATTTTACCCGGACTTTTTAGTTGGGTTCGTATTTTTTACCCGGACTTTTAGTTGGGTTCGTAATTTTACCCGGAGTTTTAGTTGAGTTCGAAATTTTACCCGGAGTTTTAGTTGGGTTCGTAATTTTACCCGGACTTTTTAGTTGGGTTCGTAATTTTACCCGGACTTTTTAGTTGGGTTCGTAATTTTACCCGGAGTCTTAAGTTAGGTTCGTATTTTTTATCCGGACTTTTTAGTTGGGTTCGTATTTTTTACCCGGAGTTTTAGTTGGGTTCGTAATTTTACCCGGAGTTTTAGTTGGGTTCGTATTTTTTACCCGGACTTTTTAGTTGGGTTAGTATTTTTACCCGGAGTTTTAGTTGGGTTCGTATTTTTACCCGGAGTTTTAGTTGGGTTCGTATTTTTACCCGGAGTTTTAGTTGGGTTCGTAATTTTAGCCGGAGTTTTAGTTGGGTTCGTATTCTTTACCCGGACTTTTTAGTTGGGTTCGTAATTTTACCCGGAGTTTTAGTTGGGTTCGTAATTTTACCCGGAGTTTTAGTTGGGTTCGTAATTTTACCCGGAGGTTTAGTTGGGTTCGTAATTTTACCCGGACTTTTTAGTTGGGTTCGTATTTTTTACCCGGACTTTTAGTTGGGTTCGTAATTTTACCCGGAGTTTTAGTTGGGTTCGTATTTTTTACCCGGACTTTTAGTTGGGTTCGTAATTTTACCCGGAGTTTTAGTTGGGTTCGTAATTTTACCCGGAGTTTTAGTTGGCTTCGTAATTTTACCCGGAGTTTTACTTGGGTTCGTAATTTTAAGCCGGAGTTTTACTTGGGTTCGTAATTTTACCCGGAGTTTTAGTTGGGTTCGTAATTTTACCCGGAGTTTTAGTTGGGTTCGTAATTTTACCCGGACTTTTTAGTTGGGTTCGTATTTTTTACCCGGACTTTTAGTTGGGTTCGTATTTTTTACCCGGAGTTTTAGTTGGGTTCGTATTTTTTACCCGGACTTTTTAGTTGGGTTAGTATTTTTACCCGGAGTTTTAGTTGGGTTCGTATTTTTACCCGGAGTTTTAGTTGGGTTCGTATTTTTACCCGGAGTTTTAGTTGGGTTCGTAATTTTAGCCGGAGTTTTAGTTGGGTTCGTATTCTTTACCCGGACTTTTTAGTTGTGTTCGTAATTTTACCCGGAGTTTTAGTTGGGTTCGTAATTTTACCCGGAGTTTTAGTTGGGTTCGTAATTTTACCCGGAGGTTTAGTTGGGTTCGTAATTTTACCCGGACTTTTTAGTTGGGTTCGTATTTTTTACCCGGACTTTTAGTTGGGTTCGTAATTTTACCCGGAGTTTTAGTTGGGTTCGTAATTTTACCCGGACTTTTTAGTTGGGTTCGTATTTTTTACCCGGACTTTTAGTTGGGTTCGTAATTTTACCCGGAGTTTTAGTTGGGTTCGTATTTTTTACCCGGAGTTTTAGTTGGATTCGTATTTTTTACAAGGAGTTTTAGTTGGGTTCGTATTTTTACCCGGAGTTTTAGTTGTGTTGGTAATTTTACCCGGAGTTTTAGTTGGGTTCATATTTTTTACCGGAATTTTTAGTTGGGTTCGTATTTTTTACCAGAAGTTTTAGTTGGGTTCTTATTTTTTACCCGGAGTTTTAGTTGGGTTCGTATTTTTACCCGGAGTTTTAGTTGGGTTCGTATTTTTACCCGGAGTTTTAGTTGGGTTCGTAATTTTATCCGGAGTTTTAGTTGGGTTCGTATTTTTTACCCGGACTTTTTAGTTGGGTTAGTATTTTTGCCCGGAGTTTTAGTTGGGTTCGTATTTTTTTACCCGGAGTTTTAGTTGGGTTCTAAATGTTACCCGGACTTTTTTGTTTGGTTCGTATTTTTTACCCGGAGTTTTAGTTGGGTTCGTAATTTTACCCGGACTTTTTAGTTGGGTTCGTAATTTTACCCGGAGTTTTAGTTGGGTTCGTAATTTTACCCGAAGTTTTAGTTGGGTTCGTAATTTTACCCGGAGTTTTAGTTGGGTTCGTAATTTTACCCGGAGTTTTAGTTGGGTTCGTAATTTTACCCGGACTTTTTAGTTGGGTTCGTATTTTTTACCCGGACTTTTAGTTGGGTTCGTAATTTTACCCGGAGTTTTAGTTGGGTTCGTAATTTTACCCGGAGTTTTAGTTGAGTTCGTAATTCTACCTGGAGTTTTAGTTGGGTTCGTAATTTTACCCGGACTTTTTATTTGGGTTCGTAATTTTACCCGGACTTTTTAGTTGGGTTCGTAATTTTACCCGGAGTTTTACTTGGGTTCGTAATTTTACCCGGACTTTTTAGTTGGGTTCGTATTTTTTACCCGGACTTTTAGTTGGGTTCGTAATTTTACCCGGAGTTTTAGTTGGGTTCGTAATTTTACCCGGAGTTTTAGTTGGGTTCGTAATTTTACCCGGAGTTTTAGTTGGGTTCGTATTTTTGACCCGGACTTTTTAGTTGGGGTTAGTATTTTTACCCGGAGTTTTAGTTGGGTTCGTATTTTTACCCGGAGTTTTAGTTGGGTTCGTAATTTTACCCGGAGTTTTAGTTGGGTTCGTATTTTTTACCCGGACATTTTAGTTGGGTTAGCATTTTTTACCCGGAGTTTTAGTTGGGTTCGTACTTTTTACCCGGAGTTTTAGTTGGGTTCGTATTTTTTAACCGGAGTTTTAGTTGGGTTCGTATTTTTTACCTGGACTTTTTAGTTGGGTAAGTATTTTTACCTGGAGTTTTAGTTGGGTTCGTATTTTTACCCGGAGTTTTAGTTGGGTTCGTAGTTTTACCCGGAGTTTTAGTTGGGTTCGTATCTTTTACCCGGACTATTTAGTTGGGTTAGTATTTTTTACCCGGAGTTTTAGTTGGGTGCGTATTTTTTACCCGGAGTTTTAGTTGGGTTCGCATTTTTTACCCGGAATTTTTAGTTGGGTTAGTATTTTTACCCGGAGTTTTAGTAGGGTTTGTATTTTCACCCGGAGTTTTAGTTGGGTTCGTAATTTTGCCCGGAGTTTTAGTTGGGTTCGTATTTTTAACCCGGACTTTTTAGTTGGGTTAGTATTTTTACCCGGAGTTTTAGTTGGGTTCGTATTTTTACCCGGAGTTTTAGTTGGGTTCGTAATTTTATCCGGAGTTCTAGTTGGGTTCGAATTTTTTACCCGGACTTTTTAGTTGGGTTAGTATTTTTGCCCGGAGTTTTAGTTGGGTTCGTATTTTTTACCCGGAGTTTTAGTTGGGTTCGTAATTTTACCCGGAGTTTTAGTTGGGTTCGTAATTTTATCCGGAGTTTTAGTTGGGTTCGTATTTTTTACCCGGAGTTTTAGTTGGGTTCGTAATTTTACCCGGAGTTTTAGTTGGGTTCGTATTTTTTACCCGGACTTTTTAGTTGGGTTAGTATTTTTACCCGGAGTTTTAGTTGGGTTCGTATTTTTACCCGGAGTTTTAGTTGGGTTCGTAATTTTAGCCGGAGTTTTAGTTGGGTTCGTATTTTTTACCCGGACTTTTTAGTTGGGTTAGTATTTTTGCCCGGAGTTTTAGTTGGGTTCGTAATTTTACCCGGACTTTTTAGTTGGGTTCGTATTTTTTACCCGGACTTTTAGTTGGGTTCGTAATTTTACCCGGAGTTTTAGTTGGGTTCGTAATTTTACCCGGAGTTTTAGTTGAGTTCGTAATTCTACCCGGAGTTTTAGTTGGGTTCGTAATTTTACCCGGACTTTTTATTTGGGTTCGTAATTTTACCCGGACTTTTTAGTTGGGTTCGTAATTTTACCCGGAGTTTTACTTGGGTTCGTAATTTTACCCGGACTTTTTAGTTGGGTTCGTATTTTTTACCCGGACTTTTAGTTGGGTTCGTAATTTTACCCGGAGTTTTAGTTGGGTTCGTAATTTTACCCGGAGTTTTAGTTGGGTTCGTAATTTTACCCGGAGTTTTAGTTGGGTTCGTATTTTTGACCCGGACTTTTTAGTTGGGGTTAGTATTTTTACCCGGAGTTTTAGTTGGGTTCGTATTTTTACCCGGAGTTTTAGTTGGGTTCGTAATTTTTCCCGGAGTTTTAGTTGGGTTCGTATTTTTTACCCGGACATTTTAGTGGGTTAGCATTTTTTACCCGGAGTTTTAGTTGGGTTCGTACTTTTTACCCGGAGTTTTAGTTGGGTTCGTATTTTTTACCCGGACTTTTTAGTTGGGTAAGTATTTTTACCTGGAGTTTTAGTTGGGTTCGTATTTTTACCCGGAGTTTTAGTTGGGTTCGTAGTTTTAACCGGAGTTTTAGTTGGGTTCGTATCTTTTACCCGGACTATTTAGTTGGGTTAGTATTTTTTACCCGGAGTTTTAGTTGGGTTCGTATTTTTTACCCGGAGTTTTAGTTGGGTTCGCATTTTTTACCCGGAATTTTTAGTTGGGTTAGTATTTTTACCCGGAGTTTTAGTAGGGTTTGTATTTTCACCCGGAGTTTTAGTTGGGTTCGTAATTTTGCCCGGAGTTTTAGTTGGGTTCGTATTTTTAACCCGGACTTTTTAGTTGGGTTAGTATTTTTACCCGGAGTTTTAGTTGGGTTCGTATTTTTACCCGGAGTTTTAGTTGGGTTCGTAATTTTATCCGGAGTTCTAGTTGGGTTCGTATTTTTTACCCGGACTTTTTAGTTGGGTTAGTATTTTTGCCCGGAGTTTTAGTTGGGTTCGTATTTTTTACCCGGAGTTTTAGTTGGGTTCGTAATTTTACCCGGAGTTTTAGTTGGGTTCGTAATTTTATCCGGAGTTTTAGTTGGGTTCGTATTTTTTACCCGGAGTTTTAGTTGGGTTCGTAATTTTACCCGGAGTTTTAGTTGGGTTCGTATTTTTTACCCGGACTTTTTAGTTGGGTTAGTATTTTTACCCGGAGTTTTAGTTGGGTTCGTATTTTTACCCGGAGTTTTAGTTGGGTTCGTAATTTTAGCCGGAGTTTTAGTTGGGTTCGTATTTTTTAC
The DNA here is from genome assembly GCA_964023965.1 of Melinopterus prodromus. Taxonomy (NCBI): domain Eukaryota; kingdom Metazoa; phylum Arthropoda; class Insecta; order Coleoptera; family Scarabaeidae; genus Melinopterus; species Melinopterus prodromus. The sequence continues at coordinate 12,074 of CAXIES010000368.1, forward strand.
CCGGACTTTTTAGTTGGGTTAGTATTTTTGCCCGGAGTTTTAGTTGGGTTCGTATTTTTTTACCCGGAGTTTTAGTTGGGTTCTAAATGTTCCCCGGACTTTTTTGTTTGGTTCGTATTTTTTACCCGGAGTTTTAGTTGGGTTCGTAATTTTACCTGGAGTTTTAAGTTAGGTTCGTATTTTTACCCGGACTTTTTAGTTGGGTTCGTATTTTTTACCCGGACTTTTAGTTGGGTTCGTAATTTTACCCGGAGTTTTAGTTTGGTTCGTAATTTTACCCGGAGTTTTAGTTGGGTTTGTATTTTTTACCCGGACATTTTAGTTGGGTTAGCATCTTTTACCCGGAGTTTTAGTTGGGTTCGTACTTTTTACCCGGAGTTTTAGTTGGGTTCGTATTTTTTACCCGGAGTTTTAGTTGGGTTCGTATTTTTTACCCGGACTTTTTAGTTGGGTAAGTATTTTTACCTGGAGTTTTAGTTGGGTTCGTATTTTTACCCGGAGTTTTAGTTGGGTTCGTAGTTTTACCCGGAGTTTTAGTTGGGTTCGTATCTTTTACCCGGACTATTTAGTTGGGTTAGTATTTTTTACCCGGAGTTTTAGTTGGGTTCGTATTTTCTACCCGGAGTTTTAGTTGGGTTCGCATTTTTTACCCGGAGTTTTAGTAGGGTTTGTATTTTTACCCGGAGTTTTAGTTGGGTTCGTAATTTTGCCCGGAGTTTTAGTTGGGTTCGTATTTTTAACCCGGACTTTTTAGTTGGGTTAGTATTTTTACCCGGAGTTTTAGTTGGGTTCGTATTTTTACCCGGAGTTTTAGTTGGGTTCGTAATTTTATCCGGAGTTTTAGTTGGGTTCGTATTTTTTACCCGGACTTTTTAGTTGGGTTAGTATTTTTGCCCGGAGTTTTAGTTGGGTTCGTATTTTTTACCCGGAGTTTTAGTTGGGTTCGTAATTTTACCCGGAGTTTTAGTTGGGTTCGTAATTTTATCCGGAGTTTTAGTTGGGTTCGTATTTTTTACCCGGAGTTTTAGTTGGGTTCGTAATTTTACCCGGAGTTTTAGTTGGGTTCGTATTTTTTACCCGGACTTTTTAGTTGGGTTAGTATTTTTACCCGGAGTTTTTAGTTGGGTTCGTAATTTTACCCGGAGTTTTACTTGGGTTCGTAATTTTACCCGGACTTTTTAGTTGGGTTCGTATTTTTTACCCGGACTTTTAGTTGGGTTCGTAATTTTACCCGGAGTTTTAGTTGGGTTCGTAATTTTACCCGGAGTTTTAGTTGGGTTCGTAATTTTACCCGGAGTTTTAGTTGGGTTCGTATTTTTGACCCGGACTTTTTAGTTGGGGTTAGTATTTTTACCCGGAGTTTTAGTTGGGTTCGTATTTTTACCCGGAGTTTTAGTTGGGTTCGTAATTTTACCCGGAGTTTTAGTTGGGTTCGTATTTTTTACCCGGACATTTTAGTTGGGTTAGCATTTTTTACCCGGAGTTTTAGTTGGGTTCGTACTTTTTACCCGGAGTTTTAGTTGGGTTCGTATTTTTTAACCGGAGTTTTAGTTGGGTTCGTATTTTTTACCCGGACTTTTTAGTTGGGTAAGTATTTTTACCTGGAGTTTTAGTTGGGTTCGTATTTTTACCCGGAGTTTTAGTTGGGTTCGTAGTTTTACCCGGAGTTTTAGTTGGGTTCGTATCTTTTACCCGGACTATTTAGTTGGGTTAGTATTTTTTACCCGGAGTTTTAGTTGGGTGCGTATTTTTTACCCGGAGTTTTAGTTGGGTTCGCATTTTTTACCCGGAATTTTTAGTTGGGTTAGTATTTTTACCCGGAGTTTTAGTAGGGTTTGTATTGTCACCCGGAGTTTTAGTTGGGTTCGTAATTTTGCCCGGAGTTTTAGTTGGGTTCGTATTTTTAACCCGGACTTTTTAGTTGGGTTAGTATTTTTACCCGGAGTTTTAGTTGGGTTCGTATTTTTACCCGGAGTTTTAGTTGGGTTCGTAATTTTATCCGGAGTTCTAGTTGGGTTCGAATTTTTTACCCGGACTTTTTAGTTGGGTTAGTATTTTTGCCCGGAGTTTTAGTTGGGTTCGTATTTTTTACCCGGAGTTTTAGTTGGATTCGTAATTTTACCCGGAGTTTTAGTTGGGTTCGTAATTTTATCCGGAGTTTTAGTTGGGTTCGTAATTTTACCCGGAGTTTTAGTTGGGTTCGTATTTTTTACCCGGACTTTTTAGTTGGGTTAGTATTTTTACCCGGAGTTTTAGTTGGGTTCGTATTTTTACCCGGAGTTTTAGTTGGGTTCGTAATTTTAGCCGGAGTTTTAGTTGGGTTCGTATTTTTTACCCGGACTTTTTAGTTGGGTTAGTATTTTTGCCCGGAGTTTTAGTTGGGTTCGTAATTTTACCCGGACTTTTTAGTTGGGTTCGTATTTTTTACCCGGACTTTTAGTTGGGTTCGTAATTTTACCCGGAGTTTTAGTTGGGTTCGTAATTTTACCCGGAGTTTTAGTTGAGTTCGTAATTCTACCCGGAGTTTTAGTTGGGTTCGTAATTTTACCCGGACTTTTTATTTGGGTTCGTAATTTTACCCGGACTTTTTAGTTGGGTTCGTAATTTTACCCGGAGTTTTACTTGGGTTCGTAATTTTACCCGGACTTTTTAGTTGGGTTCGTATTTTTTACCCGGACTTTTAGTTGGGTTCGTAATTTTACCCGGAGTTTTAGTTGGGTTCGTAATTTTACCCGGAGTTTTAGTTGGGTTCGTAATTTTACCCGGAGTTTTAGTTGGGTTCGTATTTTTGACCCGGACTTTTTAGTTGGGGTTAGTATTTTTACCCGGAGTTTTAGTTGGGTTCGTATTTTTACCCGGAGTTTTAGTTGGGTTCGTAATTTTTCCCGGAGTTTTAGTTGGGTTCGTATTTTTTACCCGGACATTTTAGTGGGTTAGCATTTTTTACCCGGAGTTTTAGTTGGGTTCGTACTTTTTACCCGGAGTTTTAGTTGGGTTCGTATTTTTTACCCGGACTTTTTAGTTGGGTAAGTATTTTTACCTGGAGTTTTAGTTGGGTTCGTATTTTTACCCGGAGTTTTAGTTGGGTTCGTAGTTTTAACCGGAGTTTTAGTTGGGTTCGTATCTTTTACCCGGACTATTTAGTTGGGTTAGTATTGTTTACCCGGAGTTTTAGTTGGGTTCGTATTTTTTACCCGGAGTTTTAGTTGGGTTCGCATTTTTTACCCGGAATTTTTAGTTGGGTTAGTATTTTTACCCGGAGTTTTAGTAGGGTTTGTATTTTCACCCGGAGTTTTAGTTGGGTTCGTAATTTTGCCCGGAGTTTTAGTTGGGTTCGTATTTTTAACCCGGACTTTTTAGTTGGGTTAGTATTTTTACCCGGAGTTTTAGTTGGGTTCGTATTTTTACCCGGAGTTTTAGTTGGGTTCGTAATTTTATCCGGAGTTCTAGTTGGGTTCGTATTTTTTACCCGGACTTTTTAGTTGGGTTAGTATTTTTGCCCGGAGTTTTAGTTGGGTTCGTATTTTTTACCCGGAGTTTTAGTTGGGTTCGTAATTTTACCCGGAGTTTTAGTTGGGTTCGTAATTTTATCCGGAGTTTTAGTTGGGTTCGTATTTTTTACCCGGAGTTTTAGTTGGGTTCGTAATTTTACCCGGAGTTTTAGTTGGGTTCGTATTTTTTACCCGGACTTTTTAGTTGGGTTAGTATTTTTACCCGGAGTTTTAGTTGGGTTCGTATTTTTACCCGGAGTTTTAGTTGGGTTCGTAATTTTAGCCGGAGTTTTAGTTGGGTTCGTATTTTTTACCCGGACTTTTTAGTTGGGTTAGTATTTTTGCCCGGAGTTTTAGTTGGGTTCGTATTTTTTTACCCGGAGTTTTAGTTGGGTTCTAAATATTCCCCGGACTTTTTTGTTTGGTTCGTATTTTTTACCCGGAGTTTTAGTTGGGTTCGTAATTTTACCTGGAGTTTTAAGTTAGGTTCGTATTTTTACCCGGACTTTTTAGTTGGGTTCGTATTTTTTACCCGGACTTTTAGTTGGGTTCGTAATTTTACCCGGAGTTTTAGTTTGGTTCGTAATTTTACCCGGAGTTTTAGTTGGGTTTGTATTTTTTACCCGGACATTTTAGTTGGGTTAGCATCTTTTACCCGGAGTTTTAGTTGGGTTCGTACTTTTTACCCGGAGTTTTAGTTGGGTTCGTATTTTTTACCCGGAGTTTTAGTTGGGTTCGTATTTTTTACCCGGACTTTTTAGTTGGGTAAGTATTTTTACCTGGAGTTTTAGTTGGGTTCGTATTTTTACCCGGAGTTTTAGTTGGGTTCGTAGTTTTACCCGGAGTTTTAGTTGGGTTCGTATCTTTTACCCGGACTATTTAGTTGGGTTAGTATTTTTTACCCGGAGTTTTAGTTGGGTTCGTATTTTTTACCCGGAGTTTTAGTTGGGTTCGCATTTTTTACCCGGAGTTTTAGTAGGGTTTGTATTTTTACCCGGAGTTTTAGTTGGGTTCGTAATTTTGCCCGGAGTTTTAGTTGGGTTCGTATTTTTAACCCGGACTTTTTAGTTGGGTTAGTATTTTTACCCGGAGTTTTAGTTGGGTTCGTATTTTTACCCGGAGTTTTAGTTGGGTTCGTAATTTTATCCGGAGTTTTAGTTGGGTTCGTATTTTTTACCCGGACTTTTTAGTTGGGTTAGTATTTTTGCCCGGAGTTTTAGTTGGGTTCGTATTTTTTACCCGGAGTTTTAGTTGGGTTCGTAATTTTACCCGGAGTTTTAGTTGGGTTCGTAATTTTATCCGGAGTTTTAGTTGGGTTCGTATTTTTTACCCGGAGTTTTAGTTGGGTTCGTAATTTTACCCGGAGTTTTAGTTGGGTTCGTATTTTTTACCCGGACTTTTTAGTTGGGTTAGTATTTTTACCCGGAGTTTTAGTTGGGTTCGTATTTTTACCCGGAGTTTTAGTTGGGTTCGTAATTTTAGCCGGAGTTTTAGTTGGGTTCGTATTTTTTACCCGGACTTTTTAGTTGGGTTAGTATTTTTGCCCGGAGTTTTAGTTGGGTTCGTATTTTTTTACCCGGAGTTTTAGTTGGGTTCTAAATGTTCCCCGGACTTTTTTGTTTGGTTCGTATTTTTTACCCGGAGTTTTAGTTGGGTTCGTAATTTTACCCGGAGTTTTAGTTTGGTTCGTAATTTTACCGGGAGTTTTAGTTGGGTTCGTAATTTTTACCCGGACTTTTAGTTGGGTTCGTAATTTTACCCGGAGTTTTAGTTGGGTTCGTAATTTTACCAGGACTTTTTAGTTGGGTTCGTAATTTTACCCGGACTTTTTAGTTGGGTTCGTAATTTTACCAGGACTTTTTAGTTGGGTTCGTAATTTTACCCGGACTTTTTAGTTGGGTTCGTAATTTTACCAGGACTTTTTAGTTGGGTTCGTAATTTTACCCGGACTTTTTAGTTGGGTTCGTAATTTTACCCGGAGTTTTAGTTGGGTTCGTAATTTGACCCGGACTTTTTAGTTGGGTTCGAATTTTTTACCCGGACTTTTAGTTGGGTTCATAATTTTACCCGGAGTTTTAGTTGGGTTCGTAATTTTACCCGGACTTTTTAGTTGGGTTCGTATTTTTTACCCGGACTTTTAGTTGGGTTCGTAATTTTTTCCCGGAGTTTTAGTTGGGTTCGTAATTTTACCCGGAGTTTTAGTTGGGTTCGTAATTTTACCCGGAGTCTTGAGTTACCCGGACTTTTTAGTTGGGTTCGTATCTTTACCCGGACTTTTAGTTGGGTTCGTAATTTTACCCGGAGTTTTAGTTGGGTTCGTAATTTTACCCGGAGTTTTAGTTGGGTTCGTAATTTTACCCGGAGTTTTACTTGGGTTCGTAATTTTACCCGGAGTTTTACTTGGGTTCGTAATTTTACCCGGAGTTTTAGTTGGGTTCGTAATTTTACCCGGAGTTTTAGTTGGGTTCGTAATTTTACCCGGACTTTTTAGTTGGGTTCGTATTTTTTACCCGGACTTTTAGTTGGGTTCGTAATTTTACCCGGAGTTTTAGTTGGGTTCGTAATTTTACCCGGAGTTTTAGTTGGGTTCGTAATTTTACCCGGAGTTTTAGTTGGGTTCGCATTTTTTACCCGGAATTTTTAGTTGGGTTAGTATTTTTATATGGAGTTTTAGTAGAGTTCGTATTTTTACCCGGAGTTTTAGTTGGGTTCGTAATTTTACCCGGAGTTTTAGTAGGGTTCGTATTTTTACCCGGAGTTTTAGTTGGGTTCGTAATTTTACCCGGAGTTTTAGTTGGGTTCGTATTTTTAACCCGGACTTTTTAGTTGGGTTAGTATTTTTACCCGGAGTTTTAGTTGGGTTCGTATTTTTACCCGGAGTTTTAGTTGGGTTCGTAATTTTATCCGGAGTTTTAGTTGGGTTCGTATTTTTTACCCGGACTTTTTAGTTGGGTTAGTATTTTTGCCCGGAGTTTTAGTTGGGTTCGTATTTTTTACCCGGAGTTTTAGTTGGGTTCGTAATTTTACCCGGAGTTTTAGTTGGGTTCGTAATTTTACCCGGAGTCTTAAGTTAGGTTCGTAGTTTTTATCCGGACTTTTTAGTTGGGTTAGTATTTTTTACCCGGAGTTTTAGTTGGGTTCGTAATTTTAACCGGAGTTTTAGTTGGGTTCGTATTTTTTACCCGGACTTTTTAGTTGGGTAAGTATTTTTACCTGGAGTTTTAGTTGGGTTCGTATTTTTACCCGGAGTTTTAGTTGGGTTCGTAGTTTTACCCGGAGTTTTAGTTGGGTTCGTATCTTTTACCCGGACTATTTAGTTGGGTTAGTATTTTTTACCCGGAGTTTTAGTTGGGTGCGTATTTTTTACCCGGAGTTTTAGTTGGGTTCGCATTTTTTACCCGGAATTTTTAGTTGGGTTAGTATTTTTACCCGGAGTTTTAGTAGGGTTTGTATTGTCACCCGGAGTTTTAGTTGGGTTCGTAATTTTGCCCGGAGTTTTAGTTGGGTTCGTATTTTTAACCCGGACTTTTTAGTTGGGTTAGTATTTTTACCCGGAGTTTTAGTTGGGTTCGTATTTTTACCCGGAGTTTTAGTTGGGTTCGTAATTTTATCCGGAGTTCTAGTTGGGTTCGAATTTTTTACCCGGACTTTTTAGTTGGGTTAGTATTTTTGCCCGGAGTTTTAGTTGGGTTCGTATTTTTTACCCGGAGTTTTAGTTGGATTCGTAATTTTACCCGGAGTTTTAGTTGGGTTCGTAATTTTATCCGGAGTTTTAGTTGGGTTCGTAATTTTACCCGGAGTTTTAGTTGGGTTCGTATTTTTTACCCGGACTTTTTAGTTGGGTTAGTATTTTTACCCGGAGTTTTAGTTGGGTTCGTATTTTTACCCGGAGTTTTAGTTGGGTTCGTAATTTTAGCCGGAGTTTTAGTTGGGTTCGTATTTTTTACCCGGACTTTTTAGTTGGGTTAGTATTTTTGCCCGGAGTTTTAGTTGGGTTCGTAGTTTTAACCGGAGTTTTAGTTGGGTTCGTATCTTTTACCCGGACTATTTAGTTGGGTTAGTATTTTTTACCCGGAGTTTTAGTTGGGTTCGTATTTTTTACCCGGAGTTTTAGTTGGGTTCGCATTTTTTACCCGGAATTTTTAGTTGGGTTAGTATTTTTACCCGGAGTTTTAGTAGGGTTTGTATTTTCACCCGGAGTTTTAGTTGGGTTCGTAATTTTGCCCGGAGTTTTAGTTGGGTTCGTATTTTTAACCCGGACTTTTTAGTTGGGTTAGTATTTTTACCCGGAGTTTTAGTTGGGTTCGTATTTTTACCCGGAGTTTTAGTTGGGTTCGTAATTTTATCCGGAGTTCTAGTTGGGTTCGTATTTTTTACCCGGACTTTTTAGTTGGGTTAGTATTTTTGCCCGGAGTTTTAGTTGGGTTCGTATTTTTTACCCGGAGTTTTAGTTGGGTTCGTAATTTTACCCGGAGTTTTAGTTGGGTTCGTAATTTTATCCGGAGTTTTAGTTGGGTTCGTATTTTTTACCCGGAGTTTTAGTTGGGTTCGTAATTTTACCCGGAGTTTTAGTTGGGTTCGTATTTTTTACCCGGACTTTTTAGTTGGGTTAGTATTTTTACCCGGAGTTTTAGTTGGGTTCGTATTTTTACCCGGAGTTTTAGTTGGGTTCGTAATTTTAGCCGGAGTTTTAGTTGGGTTCGTATTTTTTACCCGGACTTTTTAGTTGGGTTAGTATTTTTGCCCGGAGTTTTAGTTGGGTTCGTATTTTTTTACCCGGAGTTTTAGTTGGGTTCTAAATATTCCCCGGACTTTTTTGTTTGGTTCGTATTTTTTACCCGGAGTTTTAGTTGGGTTCGTAATTTTACCTGGAGTTTTAAGTTAGGTTCGTATTTTTACCCGGACTTTTTAGTTGGGTTCGTATTTTTTACCCGGACTTTTAGTTGGGTTCGTAATTTTACCCGGAGTTTTAGTTTGGTTCGTAATTTTACCCGGAGTTTTAGTTGGGTTTGTATTTTTTACCCGGACATTTTAGTTGGGTTAGCATCTTTTACCCGGAGTTTTAGTTGGGTTCGTACTTTTTACCCGGAGTTTTAGTTGGGTTCGTATTTTTTACCCGGAGTTTTAGTTGGGTTCGTATTTTTTACCCGGACTTTTTAGTTGGGTAAGTATTTTTACCTGGAGTTTTAGTTGGGTTCGTATTTTTACCCGGAGTTTTAGTTGGGTTCGTAGTCTTACCCGGAGTTTTAGTTGGGTTCGTATCTTTTACCCGGACTATTTAGTTGGGTTAGTATTTTTTACCCGGAGTTTTAGTTGGGTTCGTATTTTTTACCCGGAGTTTTAGTTGGGTTCGCATTTTTTACCCGGAGTTTTAGTAGGGTTTGTATTTTTACCCGGAGTTTTAGTTGGGTTCGTAATTTTGCCCGGAGTTTTAGTTGGGTTCGTATTTTTAACCCGGACTTTTTAGTTGGGTTAGTATTTTTACCCGGAGTTTTAGTTGGGTTCGTATTTTTACCCGGAGTTTTAGTTGGGTTCGTAATTTTATCCGGAGTTTTAGTTGGGTTCGTATTTTTTACCCGGACTTTTTAGTTGGGTTAGTATTTTTGCCCGGAGTTTTAGTTGGGTTCGTATTTTTTACCCGGAGTTTTAGTTGGGTTCGTAATTTTACCCGGAGTTTTAGTTGGGTTCGTAATTTTATCCGGAGTTTTAGTTGGGTTCGTATTTTTTACCCGGAGTTTTAGTTGGGTTCGTAATTTTACCCGGAGTTTTAGTTGGGTTCGTATTTTTTACCCGGACTTTTTAGTTGGGTTAGTATTTTTACCCGGAGTTTTAGTTGGGTTCGTATTTTTACCCGGAGTTTTAGTTGGGTTCGTAATTTTAGCCGGAGTTTTAGTTGGGTTCGTATTTTTTACCCGGACTTTTTAGTTGGGTTAGTATTTTTGCCCGGAGTTTTAGTTGGGTTCGTATTTTTTACCCGGAGTTTTAGTTGGGTTCTAAATGTTCCCCGGACTTTTTTGTTTGGTTCGTATTTTTTACCCGGAGTTTTAGTTGGGTTCGTAATTTTACCCGGAGTTTTAGTTTGGTTCGTAATTTTACCGGGAGTTTTAGTTGGGTTCGTAATTTTTACCCGGACTTTTAGTTGGGTTCGTAATTTTACCCGGAGTTTTAGTTGGGTTCGTAATTTTACCAGGACTTTTTAGTTGGGTTCGTAATTTTACCCGGACTTTTTAGTTGGGTTCGTAATTTTACCAGGACTTTTTAGTTGGGTTCGTAATTTTACCCGGACTTTTTAGTTGGGTTCGTAATTTTACCAGGACTTTTTAGTTGGGTTCGTAATTTTACCCGGACTTTTTAGTTGGGTTCGTAATTTTACCCGGAGTTTTAGTTGGGTTCGTAATTTGACCCGGACTTTTTAGTTGGGTTCGAATTTTTTACCCGGACTTTTAGTTGGGTTCATAATTTTACCCGGAGTTTTAGTTGGGTTCGTAATTTTACCCGGACTTTTTAGTTGGGTTCGTATTTTTTACCCGGACTTTTAGTTGGGTTCGTAATTTTTTCCCGGAGTTTTAGTTGGGTTCGTAATTTTACCCGGAGTTTTAGTTGGGTTCGTAATTTTACCCGGAGTCTTGAGTTACCCGGACTTTTTAGTTGGGTTCGTATCTTTACCCGGACTTTTAGTTGGGTTCGTAATTTTACCCGGAGTTTTAGTTGGGTTCGTAATTTTACCCGGAGTTTTAGTTGGGTTCGTAATTTTACCCGGAGTTTTACTTGGGTTCGTAATTTTACCCGGAGTTTTACTTGGGTTCGTAATTTTACCCGGAGTTTTAGTTGGGTTCGTAATTTTACCCGGAGTTTTAGTTGGGTTCGTAATTTTACCCGGACTTTTTAGTTGGGTTCGTATTTTTTACCCGGACTTTTAGTTGGGTTCGTAATTTTACCCGGAGTTTTAGTTGGGTTCGTAATTTTACCCGGAGTTTTAGTTGGGTTCGTAATTTTACCCGGAGTTTTAGTTGGGTTCGCATTTTTTACCCGGAATTTTTAGTTGGGTTAGTATTTTTATATGGAGTTTTAGTAGAGTTCGTATTTTTACCCGGAGTTTTAGTTGGGTTCGTAATTTTACCCGGAGTTTTAGTAGGGTTCGTATTTTTACCCGGAGTTTTAGTTGGGTTCGTAATTTTACCCGGAGTTTTAGTTGGGTTCGTATTTTTAACCCGGACTTTTTAGTTGGGTTAGTATTTTTACCCGGAGTTTTAGTTGGGTTCGTATTTTTACCCGGAGTTTTAGTTGGGTTCGTAATTTTATCCGGAGTTTTAGTTGGGTTCGTATTTTTTACCCGGACTTTTTAGTTGGGTTAGTATTTTTGCCCGGAGTTTTAGTTGGGTTCGTATTTTTTACCCGGAGTTTTAGTTGGGTTCGTAATTTTACCCGGAGTTTTAGTTGGGTTCGTAATTTTACCCGGAGTCTTAAGTTAGGTTCGTAGTTTTTATCCGGACTTTTTAGTTGGGTTAGTATTTTTTACCCGGAGTTTTAGTTGGGTTCGTAATTTTAACCGGAGTTTTAGTTGGGTTCGTATTTTTTACCCGGACTTTTTAGTTGGGTTAGTATTTTTACCCGGAGTTTTAGTTGGGTTCGTAATTTTACCCGGAGTTTTTAGTTGGGTTCGTATTTTTTACCCGGACTTTTAGTTGGGTTCGTAATTTTACCCGGAGTTTTAGTTGGGTTCGTAATTTTACCCGGAGTTTTAGTTGAGTTGGTAATTTTACCCGGAGTTTTAGTTGGGTTCGTAATTTTACCCGGACTTTTTATTTGGGTTCGTAATTTTACCCGGACTTTTTAGTTGGGTTCGTAATTTTACCCGGAGTTTTAGTTGGGTTCGTAATTTTACCCGGAGTTTTACTTGGGTTCGTAATTTTACCCGAACTTTTTAGTTGGGTTCGTATTTTTTACCCGGACTTTTAGTTGGGTTCGTAATTTTACCCGGAGTTTTAGTTGGGTTCGTAATTTTACTCGGAGTTTTAGTTGGGTTCGTAATTTTACCCGGAGTTTTACTTGGGTTCGTAATTTTACCCGGATTTTTACTTGGGTTCGTAATTTTACCCGGAGTTTTAGTTGGGTTCGTAATTTTACCCGGAGTTTTAGTTGGGTTCGTAATTTTACCCGGACTTTTTAGTTGGGTTCGTATTTTTTACCCGGACTTTTAGTTGGGTTCGTAATTTTACCCGGAGTTTTAGTTGGGTTCGTAATTTTACCCGGACTTTTTAGTTGGGTTCGTAATTTTACCCGGACTTTTTAGTTGGGTTCGTAATTTTACCCGGACTTTTTAGTTGGGTTCGTAATTTTACCCGGAGTTTTAGTTGGGTTCGTAATTTTACCCGGACTTTTTAGTTGGATTCGAATTTTTTACCCGGACTTTTAGTTGGGTTCATAATTTTACCCGGAGTTTTAGTTGGGTTTGTAATTTTACCCGGACTTTTTAGTTCGGTTCGTATTTTTTACCCGGACTTTTAGTTGGGTTCGTAATTTTACCCGGAGTTTTAGTTGGGTTCGTAATTTTACCCGGAGTCTTGAGTTACCCGGACTTTTTAGTTGGGTTCGTATTTTTACCCGGACTTTTAGTTGGGTTCGTAATTTTACCCGGAGTTTTAGTTGGGTTCGTAATTTTACCCGGAGTTTTAGTTGGGTTCGTAATTTTACCCGGAGTTTTACTTGGGTTCGTAATTTTACCCGGAGTTTTACTTGGGTTCGTAATTTTACCCGGAGTTTTAGTTGGGTTCGTAATTTTACCCGGAGTTTTAGTTGGGTTCGTAATTTTACCCGGACTTTTTAGTTGGGTTCGTATTTTTTACCCGGAGTTTTAGTTGGGTTCGTATTTTTTACCCGGACTTTTTAGTTGGGTTAGTATTTTTACCCGGAGTTTTAGTTGGGTTCGTATTTTTACCCGGAGTTTTAGTTGGGTTCGTATTTTTACCCGGAGTTTTAGTTGGGTTCGTAATTTTAGCCGGAGTTTTAGTTGAGTTCGTATTCTTTACCCGGACTTTTTAGTTGGGTTCGTAATTTTACCCGGAGTTTTAGTTGGGTTCGTAATTTTACCCGGAGTTTTAGTTGGGTTCGTAATTTTACCCGGACTTTTTAGTTGGGTTCGTATTTTTTACCCGGAGTTTTAGTTGGGTTCGTAATTTTACCCGGAGTTTTAGTTGGGTTCGCATTTTTTACCCGGAATTTTTAGTTGGGTTAGTATTTGTACCCGGAGTTTTAGTAGGGTTCGTATTTTTACCCGGAGTTTTAGTTGGGTTCGTAATTTTACCCGGAGTTTTAGTAGGGTTCGTATTTTCACCCGGAGTTTTAGTTGGGTTCGTAATTTTACCCGGAGTTTTAGTTGGGTTCGTATTTTTAACCCGGACTTTTTAGTTGGGTTAGTATTTTTACCCGGAGTTTTAGTTGGGTTCGTATTTTTACCCGGAGTTTTAGTTGGGTTCGTAATTTTATCCGGAGTTTTAGTTGGGTTCGTATTTTTTACCCGGACTTTTTAGTTGGGTTAGTATTTTTGCCCGGAGTTTTAGTTGGGTTCGTATTTTTTACCCGGAGTTTTAGTTGGGTTCGTAATTTTACCCGGAGTTTTAGTTGGGTTCGTAATTTTACCCGGAGTCTTAAGTTAGGTTCGTATTTTTTATCCGGACTTTCTAGTTGGGTTCGTATTTTTTACCCGGAGTTTTAGTTGGGTTCGTAATTTTACCCGGAGTTTTAGTTGGGTTCGTATTTTTTACCCGGACTTTTTAGTTGGGTTAGTATTTTTACCCGGAGTTTTAGTTGGGTTCGTATTTTTACCCGGAGTTTTAGTTGGGTTCGTATTTTTACCCGGAGTTTTAGTTGGGTTCGTAATTTTACCCGGACTTTTTAGTTGGGTTCGTATTTTTTACCCGGACTTTTAGTTGGGTTCGTAATTTTACCCGGAGTTTTAGTTGGGTTCGTAATTTTACCCGGAGTTTTAGTTGAGTTGGTAATTTTACCAGGAGTTTTAGTTGGGTTCGTAATTTTACCCGGACTTTTTATTTGGGTTCGTAATTTTACCCGGACTTTTTAGTTGGGTTCGTAATTTTACCCGGAGTTTTAGTTGGGTTCGTAATTTTACCCGGAGTTTTACTTGGGTTCGTAATTTTACCCGAACTATTTAGTTGGGTTCGTATTTTTTACCCGGACTTTTAGTTGGGTTCGTAATTTTACCCGGAGTTTTAGTTGGGTTCGTAATTTTACCCGGAGTTTTAGTTGGGTTCGTAATTTTAGCCGGAGTTTTACTTGTGTTCGTAATTTTACCCGGAGTTTTACTTGGGTTCGTAATTTTACCCTCAGTTTTAGTTGGGTTCGTAATTTTACCCGGACTTTTTAGTTGGGTTCGTATTTTTTACCCGGACTTTTAGTTGGGTTCGTAATTTTACCCGGAGTTTTAGTTGGGTTCGTAATTTTACCCGGACTTTTTAGTTGGGTTCGTAATTTTACCCGGACTTTTTAGTTGGGTTCGTAATTTTACCCGGACTTTTTAGTTGGGTTCGTAATTTTACCCGGAGTTTTAGTTGGGTTCGTAATTTTACCCGGACTTTTTAGTTGGATTCGAATTTTTTACCCGGACTTTTAGTTGGGTTCATAATTTTACCCGGAGTTTTAGTTGGGTTCGTAATTTTACCCGGAGTTTTTAGTTGGGTTCGTATTTTTTACCCGGACTTTTAGTTGGGTTCGTAATTTTACCCGGAGTTTTAGTTGGGTTCGTAATTTTACCCGGAGTTTTAGTTGGGTTCGTAATTTTACCCGGAGTCTTGAGTTACCCGGACTTTTTAGTTGGGTTCGTATTTTTACCCGGACTTTTAGTTGGGTTCGTAATTTTACCCGGAGTTTTAGTTGGGTTCGTAATTTTACCCGGAGTTTTAGTTGGGTTCGTAATTTTACCCGGAGTTTTACTTGGGTTCGTAATTTTACCCGGAGTTTTACTTGGGTTCGTAATTTTACCCGGAGTTTTAGTTGGGTTCGTAATTTTACCCGGAGTTTTAGTTGGGTTCGTAATTTTACCCGGACTTTTTAGTTGGGTTCGTATTTTTTACCCGCAGTTTTAGTTGGGTTCGTATTTTTTACCCGGACTTTTTAGTTGGGTTAGTATTTTTACCCGGAGTTTTAGTTGGGTTCGTATTTTTACCCGGAGTTTTAGTTGGGTTCGTATTTTTACCCGGAGTTTTAGTTGGGTTCGTAATTTTAGCCGGAGTTTTAGTTGGGTTCGTATTCTTTACCCGGACTTTTTAGTTGGGTTCGTAATTTTACCCGGAGTTTTAGTTGGGTTCGTAATTTTACCCGGAGGTTTAGTTGGGTTCGTAATTTTACCCGGACTTTTTAGTTGGGTTCGTATTTTTTACCCGGACTTTTAGTTGGGTTCGTAATTTTACCCGGAGTTTTAGTTGGGTTCGTAATTTTACCCGGACTTTTTAGTTGGGTTCGTATTTTTTACCCGGACTTTTAGTTGGGTTCGTAATTTTACCCGGAGTTTTAGTTGGGTTCGTATTTTTTACCCGGAGTTTTAGTTGGATTCGTATTTTTTACAAGGAGTTTTAGTTGGGTTCGTATTTTTACCCGGAGTTTTAGTTGTGTTGGTAATTTTACCCGGAGTTTTAGTTGGGTTCATATTTTTTACCGGACTTTTTAGTTGGGTTCGTATTTTTTACCAGAAGTTTTAGTTGGGTTCTTATTTTTTACCCGGAGTTTTAGTTGGGTTCGTATTTTTACCCGGAGTTTTAGTTGGGTTCGTATTTTTACCCGGAGTTTTAGTTGGGTTCGTAATTTTATCCGGAGTTTTAGTTGGGTTCGTATTTTTTACCCGGACTTTTTAGTTGGGTTAGTATTTTTGCCCGGAGTTTTAGTTGGGTTCGTATTTTTTTACCCGGAGTTTTAGTTGGGTTCTAAATGTTACCCGGACTTTTTTGTTTGGTTCGTATTTTTTACCCGGAGTTTTAGTTGGGTTCGTAATTTTACCCGGACTTTTTAGTTGGGTTCGTAATTTTACCCGGAGTTTTAGTTGGGTTCGTAATTTTACCCGAAGTTTTAGTTGGGTTCGTAATTTTACCCGGAGTTTTAGTTGGGTTCGTAATTTTACCCGGAGTTTTAGTTGGGTTCGTAATTTTACCCGGACTTTTTAGTTGGGTTCGTATTTTTTACCCGGACTTTTAGTTGGGTTCGTAATTTTACCCGGAGTTTTAGTTGGGTTCGTAATTTTACCCGGAGTTTTAGTTGAGTTCGTAATTTTACCCGGAGTTTTAGTTGGGTTCGTAATTTTACCCGGACTTTTTATTTGGGTTCGTAATTTTACCCGGACTTTTTAGTTGGGTTCGTAATTTTACCCGGAGTTTTACTTGGGTTCGTAATTTTACCCGGACTTTTTAGTTGGGTTCGTATTTTTTACCCGGACTTTTAGTTGGGTTCGTAATTTTACCCGGAGTTTTAGTTGGGTTCGTATTTTTGACCCGGACTTTTTAGTTGGGGTTAGTATTTTTACCCGGAGTTTTAATTGGGTTCGTATTTTTACCCGGAGTTTAGTTGGGTTCGTAATTTTACCCGGAGTTTTAGTTGGGTTCGTATTTTTTACCCGGACATTTTAGTTGGGTTAGCATTTTTTACCCGGAGTTTTAGTTGGGTTCGTACTTTTTACCCGGAGTTTTAGTTGGGTTCGTATTTTTTACCCGGAGTTTTAGTTGGGTTCGTATTTTTTACCCGGACTTTTTAGTTGGGTAAGTATTTTTACCTGGAGTTTTAGTTGGGTTCGTATTTTTACCCGGAGTTTTAGTTGGGTTCGTAGTTTTACCCGGAGTTTTAGTTGGGTTCGTATCTTTTACCCGGACTATTTAGTTGGGTTAGTATTTTTTACCCGGAGTTTTAGTTGGGTTCGTATTTTTTACCCGGAGTTTTAGTTGGGTTCGCATTTTTTACCCCTAATTTTTAGTTGGGTTAGTATTTTTACCCGGAGTTTTAGTAGGGTTTGTATTTTTACCCGGAGTTTTAGTTGGGTTCGTAATTTTGCCCGGAGTTTTAGTTGGGTTCGTATTTTTAACCCGGACTTTTAGTTGGGTTAGTATTTTTACCCGGAGTTTTAGTTGGGTTCGTATTTTTACCCGGAGTTTTAGTTGGGTTCGTAATTTTATCCGGAGTTTTAGTTGGGTTCGTATTTTTTACCCGGACTTTTTAGTTGGGTTAGTATTTTTGCCCGGAGTTTTAGTTGGGTTCGTATTTTTTACCCGGAGTTTTAGTTGGGTTCGTAATTTTACCCGGAGTTTTAGTTGGGTTCGTAATTTTATCCGGAGTTTTAGTTGGGTTCGTATTTTTTACCCGGAGTTTTAGTTGGGTTCGTAATTTTACCCGGAGTTTTAGTTGGGTTCGTATTTTTACCCGGACTTTTTAGTTGGGTTAGTATTTTTACCCGGAGTTTTAGTTGGGTTCGTAGTTTTACCCGGAGTTTTAGTTGGGCTCGTAATTTTATCCGGAGTTTTAGTTGGGTTCGTATTTTTTACCCGGACTTTTTAGTTGGGTTAGTATTTTTGCCCGGAGTTTTAGTTGGGTTCGTAATTTTACCCGGAGTTTTAGTTGGGTTCGTAATTTTACCCGGAGTCTTAAGTTAGGTTCGTATTTTTTATCCGGACTTTTTAGTTGGGTTCGTATTTTTTACCCGGAGTTTTAGTTGGGTTCGTAATTTTACCCGGAGTTTTAGTTGGGTTCGTATTTTTTACCCGGACTTTTTAGTTGGGTTAGTATTTTTACCTGGAGTTTTAGTTGGGTTCGTATTTTTACCCGGAGTTTTAGTTGGGTTCGTATTTTTACCCGGAGTTTTAGTTGGGTTCGTAATTTTACCCGGACTTTTTAGTTGGGTTCGTATTTTTTACCCGGACTTTTAGTTGGGTTCGTAATTTTACCCGGAGTTTTAGTTGGGTTCGTAATTTTACCCGGAGTTTTAGTTGAGTTGGTAATTTTACCCGGAGTTTTAGTTGGGTTCGTAATTTTACCCGGACTTTTTATTTGGGTTCGTAATTTTACCCGGACTTTTTAGTTGGGTTCGTAATTTTACCCGGAGTTTTAGTTGGGTTCGTAATTTTACCCGGAGTTTTACTTGGGTTCATAATTCTACCCGAACTTTTTAGTTGGGTTCGTATTTTTTACCCGTACTTTTAGTTGGGTTCGTAATTTTACCCGGAGTTTTAGTTGGGTTCGTAATTTTACCCGGAGTTTTAGTTGGGTTCGTAATTTTACCCGGAGTTTTACTTGGGTTCGTAATTTTACCCGGAGTTTTACTTGGGTTCGTAATTTTACCCGGAGTTTTAGTTGGGTTCGTAATTTTACCCGGAGTTTTAGTTGGGTTCGTAATTTTACCCGGACTTTTTAGTTGGGTTCGTATTTTTTACCCGGACTTTTAGTTGGGTTCGTAATTTTACCCGGAGTTTTAGTTGGGTTCGTAATTTTACCCGGACTTTTTAGTTGGGTTCGTAATTTTACCCGGACTTTTTAGTTGGGTTCGTAATTTTTCCCGGACTTTTTAGTTGGGTTCGTAATTTTACCCGGAGTTTTAGTTGGGTTCGTAATTTTACCCGGACTTTTTAGTTGGATTCGAATTTTTTACCCGGACTTTTAGTTGGGTTCATAATTTTACCCGGAGTTTTAGTTGGGTTCGTAATTTTACCCGGACTTTTTAGTTGGGTTCGTATTTTTTACCCGGACTTTTAGTTGGGTTCGTAATTTTACCCGGAGTTTTAGTTGGGTTCGTAATTTTACCCGGAGTTTTAGTTGGGTTCGTAATTTTACCCGGAGTCTTGAGTTACCCGGACTTTTTAGTTGGGTTCGTATTTTTACCCGGACTTTTAGTTGGGTTCGTAATTTTACCCGGAGTTTTAGTTGGGTTCGTAATTTTACCCGGAGTTTTAGTTGGGTTCGCAATTTTACCCGGAGTTTTACTTGGGTTCGTAATTTTACCCGGAGTTTTACTTGGGTTCGTAATTTTACCCGGAGTTTTAGTTGGGTTCGTAATTTTACCCGGAGTTTTAGTTGGGTTCGTAATTTTACCCGGACTTTTTAGTTGGGTTCGTATTTTTTAAACGGAGTTTTAGTTGGGTTCGTATTTTTTACCCGGACTTTTTAGTTGGGTTAGTATTTTTACCCGGAGTTTTAGTTGGGTTCGTATTTTTACCCGGAGTTTTAGTTGGGTTCGTATTTTTACCCGGAGTTTTAGTTGGGTTCGTAATTTTAGCCGGAGTTTTAGTTGGGTTCGTATTCTTTACCCGGACTTTTTAGTTGGGTTCGTAATTTTACCCGGAGTTTTAGTTGGGTTCGTAATTTTACCCGGAGTTTTAGTTGGGTTCGTAATTTTACCCGGAGGTTTAGTTGGGTTCGTAATTTTACCCGGACTTTTTAGTTGGGTTCGTATTTTTTACCCGGACTTTTAGTTGGGTTCGTAATTTTACCCGGAGTTTTAGTTGGGTTCGTAATTTTACCCGGACTTTTTAGTTGGGTTCGTATTTTTTACCCGGACTTTTAGTTGGGTTCGTAATTTTACCCGGAGTTTTAGTTGGGTTCGTATTTTTTACCCGGAGTTTTAGTTGGATTCGTATTTTTTACAAGGAGTTTTAGTTGGGTTCGTATTTTTACCCGGAGTTTTAGTTGTGTTGGTAATTTTACCCGGAGTTTTAGTTGGGTTCATATTTTTTACCGGACTTTTTAGTTGGGTTCGTATTTTTTACCAGAAGTTTTAGTTGGGTTCTTATTTTTTACCCGGAGTTTTAGTTGGGTTCGTATTTTTACCCGGAGTTTTAGTTGGGTTCGTATTTTTACCCGGAGTTTTAGTTGGGTTCGTAATTTTATCCGGAGTTTTAGTTGGGTTCGTATTTTTTACCCGGACTTTTTAGTTGGGTTAGTATTTTTGCCCGGAGTTTTAGTTGGGTTCATATTTTTTTACCCGGAGTTTTAGTTGGGTTCTAAATGTTACCCGGACTTTTTTGTTTGGTTCGTATTTTTTACCCGGAGTTTTAGTTGGGTTCGTAATTTTACCCGGACTTTTTAGTTGGGTTCGTAATTTTACCCGGAGTTTTAGTTGGGTTCGTAATTTTACCCGAAGTTTTAGTTGGGTTCGTAATTTTACCCGGAGTTTTAGTTGGGTTCGTAATTTTACCCGGAGTTTTAGTTGGGTTCGTAATTTTACCCGGACTTTTTAGTTGGGTTCGTATTTTTTACCCGGACTTTTAGTTGGGTTCGTAATTTTACCCGGAGCTTTAGTTGGGTTCGTAATTTTACCCGGAGTTTTAGTTGAGTTCGTAATTTTACCCGGAGTTTTAGTTGGGTTCGTAATTTTACCCGGACTTTTTATTTGGGTTCGTAATTTTACCCGGACTTTTTAGTTGGGTTCGTAATTTTACCCGGAGTTTTACTTGGGTTCGTAATTTTACCCGGACTTTTTAGTTGGGTTCGTATTTTTTACCCGGACTTTTAGTTGGGTTCGTAATTTTACCCGGAGTTTTAGTTGGGTTCGTAATTTTACCCGGAGTTTTAGTTGGGTTCGTAATTTTACCCGGAGTTTTAGTTGGGTTCGTATTTTTGACCCGGACTTTTTAGTTGGGGTTAGTATTTTTACCCGGAGTTTTAGTTGGGTTCGTATTTTTACCCGGAGTTTTAGTTGGGTTCGTAATTTTACCCGGAGTTTTAGTTGGGTTCGTATTTTTTACCCGGACATTTTAGTTGGGTTAGCATTTTTTACCCGGAGTTTTAGTTGGGTTCGTACTTTTTACCCGGAGTTTTAGTTGGGTTCGTATTTTTTACCCGGAGTTTTAGTTGGGTTCGTATTTTTTTACCCGGACTTTTTAGTTGGGTAAGTATTTTTACCTGGAGTTTTAGTTGGGTTCGTATTTTTACCGGAGTTTTAGTTGGGTTCGTAGTTTTACCCGGAGTTTTAGTTGGGTTCGCATCTTTTACCCGACTATTTAGTTGGGTTAGTATTTTTTACCCGGAGTTTTAGTTGGTTCGTATTTTTTACCCGGAGTTTAGTTGGGTTCGCATTTTTTACCCGGAATTTTAGTTGGGTTAGTATTTTTACCCGGAGTTTTAGTAGGGTTTGTATTTTTACCCGAGAGTTTTAGTTGGGTTCGTAATTTTGCCCGGAGTTTTAGTTGGGTTCGTATTTTAACCCGGACTTTTTAGTTGGGTTAGTATTTTTACCCGGAGTTTTAGTTGGGTTCGTATTTTTACCCGGAGTTTTAGTTGGGTTCGTAATTTTATCCGGAGTTTTAGTTGGGTTCGTATTTTTTACCCGGACTTTTTAGTTGGGTTAGTATTTTTGCCCGGAGTTTTAGTTGGGTTCGTATTTTTTACCCGGAGTTTTAGTTGGGTTCGTAATTTTACCCGGAGTTTTAGTTGGGTTCGTAATTTTATCCGGAGTTTTAGTTGGGTTCGTATTTTTTACCCGGAGTTTTAGTTGGGTTCGTAATTTTACCCGGAGTTTTAGTTGGGTTCGTATTTTTTACCCGGACTTTTTAGTTGGGTTAGTATTTTTACCCGGAGTTTTAGTTGGGTTCGTATTTTTACCCGGAGTTTTAGTTGGGTTCGTAATTTTAGCCGGAGTTTTAGTTGGGTTCGTATTTTTTACCCGGACTTTTTAGTTGGGTTAGTATTTTTGCCCGGAGTTTTAGTTGGGTTCGTATTTTTTTACCCGGAGTTTTAGTTGGGTTCTAAATGTTCCCCGGACTTTTTTGTTTGGTTCGTATTTTTTACCCGGAGTTTTAGTTGGGTTCGTAATTTTACCTGGAGTTTTAAGTTAGGTTCGTATTTTTACCCGGACTTTTTAGTTGGGTTCGTATTTTTTACCCGGACTTTTAGTTGGGTTCGTAATTTTACCCGGAGTTTTAGTTTGGTTCGTAATTTTACCCGGAGTTTTAGTTGGGTTCGTATTTTTTACCCGGACTTTTTAGTTGGGTAAGTATTTTTACCTGGAGTTTTAGTTGGGTTCGTATTTTTACCCGGAGTTTTAGTTGGGTTCGTAGTTTTACCCGGAGTTTTAGTTGGGTTCGTATTTTTTACCCGGACTTTTTAGTTGGGTTAGTATTTTTGCCCGGAGTTTTAGTTGGGTTCGTATTTTTTACCCGGAGTTTTAATTGGGTTCGTAATTTTACCCGGAGTTTTAGTTGGGTTCGTAATTTTATCCGGAGTTTTAGTTGGGTTCGTATTTTTTACCCGGAGTTTTAGTTGGGTTCGTAATTTTACCCGGAGTTTTAGTTGGGTTCGTATTTTTTACCCGGACTTTTTAGTTGGGTTAGTATTTTTACCCGGAGTTTTAGTTGGGTTCGTATTTTTACCCGGAGTTTTAGTTGGGTTCGTAATTTTAGCCGGAGTTTTAGTTGGGTTCGTATTTTTTACCCGGACTTTTTAGTTGGGTTAGTATTTTTGCCCGGAGTTTTAGTTGGGTTCGTATTTTTTTACCCGGAGTTTTAGTTGGGTTCTAAATGTTCCCCGGACTTTTTTGTTTGGTTCGTATTTTTTACCCGGAGTTTTAGTTGGGTTCGTAATTTTACCCGGAGTTTTAGTTTGGTTCGTAATTTTACCCGGAGTTTTAGTTGGGTTCGTAATTTTTACCCGGACTTTTAGTTGGGTTCGTAATTTTACCCGGAGTTTTAGTTGGGTTCGTAATTTTACCAGGACTTTTTAGTTGGGTTCGTAATTTTACCCGGAGTTTTAGTTGGGTTCGTATTTTTTACCCGGACTTTTTAGTTGGGTTAGTATTTTTGCCCGGAGTTTTAGTTGGGTTCGTATTTTTTTACCCGGAGTTTTAGTTGGGTTCTAAATGTTCCCCGGACTTTTTTGTTTGGTTCGTATTTTTTACCCGGAGTTTTAGTTGGGTTCGTAATTTTACCTGGAGTTTTAAGTTAGGTTCGTATTTTTACCCGGACTTTTTAGTTGGGTTCGTATTTTTTACCCGGACTTTTAGTTGGGTTCGTAATTTTACCCGGAGTTTTAGTTTGGTTCGTAATTTTACCCGGAGTTTTAGTTGGGTTCGTATTTTTTACCCGGACATTTTAGTTGGGTTAGCATTTTTTACCCGGAGTTTTAGTTGGGTTCGTACTTTTTACCCGGAGTTTTAGTTGGGTTCGTATTTTTTACCCGGAGTTTTAGTTGGGTTCGTATTTTTTACCCGGACTTTTTAGTTGGGTAAGTATTTTTACCTGGAGTTTTAGTTGGGTTCGTATTTTTACCCGGAGTTTTAGTTGGGTTCGTAGTTCTACCCGGAGTTTTAGTTGGGTTCGTATTTTTTACCCGGACTTTTTAGTTGGGTTAGTATTTTTGCCCGGAGTTTTAGTTGGGTTCGTATTTTTTACCCGGAGTTTTAATTGGGTTCGTAATTTTACCCGGAGTTTTAGTTGGGTTCGTAATTTTATCCGGAGTTTTAGTTGGGTTCGTATTTTTTACCCGGAGTTTTAGTTGGGTTCGTAATTTTACCCGGAGTTTTAGTTGGGTTCGTATTTTTTACCCGGACTTTTTAGTTGGGTTAGTATTTTTACCCGGAGTTTTAGTTGGGTTCGTATTTTTACCCGGAGTTTTAGTTGGGTTCGTAATTTTAGCCGGAGTTTTAGTTGGGTTCGAATTTTTTACCCGGACTTTTTAGTTGGGTTAGTATTTTTGCCCGGAGTTTTAGTTGGGTTCGTATTTTTTTACCCGGAGTTTTAGTTGGGTTCTAAATGTTCCCCGGACTTTTTTGTTTGGTTCGTATTTTTTACCCGGAGTTTTAGTTGGGTTCGTAATTTTACCCGGAGTTTTAGTTTGGTTCGTAATTTTACCCGGAGTTTTAGTTGGGTTCGTAATTTTTACCCGGACTTTTAGTTGGGTTCGTAATTTTACCCGGAGTTTTAGTTGGGTTCGTAATTTTACCAGGACTTTTTAGTTGGGTTCGTAATTTTACCCGGACTTTTTAGTTGGGTTCGTAATTTTACCCGGCCTTTTTAGTTGGGTTCGTAATTTTACCCGGAGTTTTAGTTGGGTTCGTAATTTTACCCGGACTTTTTAGTTGGGTTCGAATTTTTTACCCGGACTTTTAGTTGGGTTCATAATTTTACCCGGAGTTTTAGTTGGGTTCGTAATTTTACCCGGACTTTTTAGTTGGGTTCGTATTTTTTACCCGGACTTTTAGTTGGGTTCGTAATTTTACCCGGAGTTTTAGTTGGGTTCGTAATTTTACCCGGAGTTTTAGTTGGGTTCGTAATTTTACCCGGAGTCTTGAGTTACCCGGACTTTTTAGTTGGGTTCGTATCTTTACCCGGACTTTTAGTTGGGTTCGTAATTTTACCCGGAGTTTTAGTTGGGTTCGTAATTTTACCCGGAGTTTTAGTTGGGTTCGTAATTTTACCCGGAGTTTTACTTGGGTTCGTAATTTTACCCGGAGTTTTACTTGGGTTCGTAATTTTACCCGGAGTTTTAGTTGGGTTCGTAATTTTACCCGGACTTTTTAGTTGGGTTCGTATTTTTTACCCGGACTTTTAGTTGGGTTCGTAATTTTACCCGGAGTTTTAGGTTGGTTCGTAATTTTACCCGGAGTTTTAGTTGGGTTCGTATTTTTTACCCGGACATTTTAGTTGGGTTAGCATTTTTTACCCGGAGTTTTAGTTGGGTTCGTACTTTTTACCCGGAGTTTTAGTTGGGTTCGTATTTTTTACCCGGAGTTTTAGTTGGGTTCGTATTTTTTACCCGGACTTTTTAGTTGGGTAAGTATTTTTACCTGGAGTTTTAGTTGGGTTCGTATTTTTACCCGGAGTTTTAGTTGGGTTCGTAGTTTTACCCGGAGTTTTAGTTGGGTTCGCATCTTTTACCCGGACTATTTAGTTGGGTTAGTATTTTTTACCCGGAGTTTTAGTTGGGTTCGTATTTTTTACCCGGAGTTTTAGTTGGGTTCGCATTTTTTACCCGGAATTTTTAGTTGGGTTAGTATTTTTACCCGGAGTTTTAGTAGGGTTTGTATTTTTACCCGGAGTTTTAGTTGGGTTCGTAATTTTGCCCGGAGTTTTAGTTGGGTTCGTATTTTTAACCCGGACTTTTTAGTTGGGTTAGTATTTTTACCCGGAGTTTTAGTTGGGTTCGTATTTTTACCCGGAGTTTTAGTTGGGTTCGTAATTTTATCCGGAGTTTTAGTTGGGTTCGTATTTTTTACCCGGACTTTTTAGTTGGGTTAGTATTTTTGCCCGGAGTTTTAGTTGGGTTCGTATTTTTTACCCGGAGTTTTAGTTGGGTTCGTAATTTTACCCGGAGTTTTAGTTGGGTTCGTAATTTTATCCGGAGTTTTAGTTGGGTTCGTATTTTTTACCCGGAGTTTTAGTTGGGTTCGTAATTTTACCCGGAGTTTTAGTTGGGTTCGTATTTTTTACCCGGACTTTTTAGTTGGGTTAGTATTTTTACCCGGAGTTTTAGTTGGGTTCGTATTTTTACCCGGAGTTTTAGTTGGGTTCGTAATTTTAGCCGGAGTTTTAGTTGGGTTCGTATTTTTTACCCGGACTTTTTAGTTGGGTTAGTATTTTTGCCCGGAGTTTTAGTTGGGTTCGTATTTTTTTACCCGGAGTTTTAGTTGGGTTCTAAATGTTCCCCGGACTTTTTTGTTTGGTTCGTATTTTTTACCCGGAGTTTTAGTTGGGTTCGTAATTTTACCTGGAGTTTAAGTTAGGTTCGTATTTTTACCCGGACTTTTTAGTTGGGTTCGTATTTTTTGCCCGGACTTTTAGTTGGGTTCGTAATTTTACCCGGAGTTTTAGTTTGGTTCGTAATTTTACCCGGAGTTTTAGTTGGGTTCGTATTTTTTAGCCGGACATTTTAGTTGGGTTAGCATTTTTTACCCGGAGTTTTAGTTGGGTTCGTACTTTTTACCCGGAGTTTTAGTTGGGTTCGTATTTTTTACCCGGAGTTTTAGTTGGGTTCGTATTTTTTACCCGGACTTTTTAGTTGGGTAAGTATTTTTACCTGGAGTTTTAGTTGGGTTCGTATTTTTACCCGGAGTTTTAGTTGGGTTCGTAGTTTTACCCGGAGTTTTAGTTGGGTTCGTATTTTTTACCCGGACTTTTTAGTTGGGTTAGTATTTTTGCCCGGAGTTTTAGTTGGGTTCGTATTTTTTACCCGGAGTTTTAATTGGGTTCGTAATTTTACCCGGAGTTTTAGTTGGGTTCGTAATTTTATCCGGAGTTTTAGTTGGGTTCGTATTTTTTACCCGGAGTTTTAGTTGGGTTCGTAATTTTACCCGGAGTTTTAGTTGGGTTCGTATTTTTTACCCGGACTTTTTAGTTGGGTTAGTATTTTTACCCGGAGTTTTAGTTGGGTTCGTATTTTTACCCGGAGTTTTAGTTGGGTTCGTAATTTTAGCCGGAGTTTTAGTTGGGTTCGTATTTTTTACCCGGACTTTTTAGTTGGGTTAGTATTTTTGCCCGGAGTTTTAGTTGGGTTCGTATTTTTTTACCCGGAGTTTTAGTTGGGTTCTAAATGTTCCCCGGACTTTTTTGTTTGGTTCGTATTTTTTACCCGGAGTTTTAGTTGGGTTCGTAATTTTACCCGGAGTTTTAGTTTGGTTCGTAATTTTACCCGGAGTTTTAGTTGGGTTCGTAATTTTTACCCGGACTTTTAGTTGGGTTCGTAATTTTACCCGGAGTTTTAGTTGGGTTCGTAATTTTACCAGGACTTTTTAGTTGGGTTCGTAATTTTACCCGGAGTTTTAGTTGGGTTCGTATTTTTTACCCGGACTTTTTAGTTGGGTTAGTATTTTTGCCCGGAGTTTTAGTTGGGTTCGTATTTTTTTACCCGGAGTTTTAGTTGGGTTCTAAATGTTCCCCGGACTTTTTTGTTTGGTTCGTATTTTTTACCCGGAGTTTTAGTTGGGTTCGTAATTTTACCTAGAGTTTTAAGTTAGGTTCGTATTTTTACCCGGACTTTTTAGTTGGGTTCGTATTTTTTACCCGGACTTTTAGTTGGGTTCGTAATTTTACCCGGAGTTGTAGTTTGGTTCGTAATTTTACCCGGAGTTTTAGTTGGGTTCGTATTTTTTACCCGGACATTTTAGTTGGGTTAGCATTTTTTACCCGGAGTTTTAGTTGGGTTCGTACTTTTTACCCGGAGTTTTAGTTGGGTTCGTATTTTTTACCCGGAGTTTTAGTTGGGTTCGTATTTTTTACCCGGACTTTTTAGTTGGGTAAGTATTTTTACCTGGAGTTTTAGTTGGGTTCGTATTTTTACCCGGAGTTTTAGTTGGGTTCGTAGTTTTACCCGGAGTTTTAGTTGGGTTCGTATTTTTTACCCGGACTTTTTAGTTGGGTTAGTATTTTTGCCCG
The DNA here is from genome assembly GCA_964023965.1 of Melinopterus prodromus. Lineage (NCBI taxonomy): Eukaryota > Metazoa > Arthropoda > Insecta > Coleoptera > Scarabaeidae > Melinopterus > Melinopterus prodromus. The sequence goes on from CAXIES010000368.1 coordinate 38,913, forward strand.
GAGTTTTAGTTGGGTTCGTATTTTTTACCCGGAGTTTTAATTGGGTTCGTAATTTTACCCGGAGTTTTAGTTGGGTTCGTAATTTTATCCGGAGTTTTAGTTGGGTTCGTATTTTTTACCCGGAGTTTTAGTTGGGTTCGTAATTTTACCCGGAGTTTTAGTTGGGTTCGTATTTTTTACCCGGACTTTTTAGTTGGGTTAGTATTTTTACCCGGAGTTTTAGTTGGGTTCGTATTTTTACCCGGAGTTTTAGTTGGGTTCGTAATTTTAGCCGGAGTTTTAGTTGGGTTCGAATTTTTTACCCGGACTTTTTAGTTGGGTTAGTATTTTTGCCCGGAGTTTTAGTTGGGTTCGTATTTTTTTACCCGGAGTTTTAGTTGGGTTCTAAATGTTCCCCGGACTTTTTTGTTTGGTTCGTATTTTTTACCCGGAGTTTTAGTTGGGTTCGTAATTTTACCCGGAGTTTTAGTTTGGTTCGTAATTTTACCCGGAGTTTTAGTTGGGTTCGTAATTTTTACCCGGACTTTTAGTTGGGTTCGTAATTTTACCCGGAGTTTTAGTTGGGTTCGTAATTTTACCAGGACTTTTTAGTTGGGTTCGTAATTTTACCCGGACTTTTTAGTTGGGTTCGTAATTTTACCCGGCCTTTTTAGTTGGGTTCGTAATTTTACCCGGAGTTTTAGTTGGGTTCGTAATTTTACCCGGACTTTTTAGTTGGGTTCGAATTTTTTACCCGGACTTTTAGTTGGGTTCATAATTTTACCCGGAGTTTTAGTTGGGTTCGTAATTTTACCCGGACTTTTTAGTTGGGTTCGTATTTTTTACCCGGACTTTTAGTTGGGTTCGTAATTTTACCCGGAATTTTAGTTGGGTTCGTAATTTTACCCGGAGTTTTAGTTGGGTTCGTAATTTTACCCGGAGTCTTGAGTTACCCGGACTTTTTAGTTGGGTTCGTATCTTTACCCGGACTTTTAGTTGGGTTCGTAATTTTACCCGGAGTTTTAGTTGGGTTCGTAATTTTACCCGGAGTTTTAGTTGGGTTCGTAATTTTACCCGGAGTTTTACTTGGGTTCGTAATTTTACCCGGAGTTTTACTTGGGTTCGTAATTTTACCCGGAGTTTTAGTTGGGTTCGTAATTTTACCCGGACTTTTTAGTTGGGTTCGTATTTTTTACCCGGACTTTTAGTTGGGTTCGTAATTTTACCCGGAGTTTTAGTTTGGTTCGTAATTTTACCCGGAGTTTTAGTTGGGTTCGTATTTTTTACCCGGACATTTTAGTTGGGTTAGCATTTTTTACCCGGAGTTTTAGTTGGGTTCGTACTTTTTACCCGGAGTTTTAGTTGGGTTCGTATTTTTTACCCGGAGTTTTAGTTGGGTTCGTATTTTTTACCCGGACTTTTTAGTTGGGTAAGTATTTTTACCTGGAGTTTTAGTTGGGTTCGTATTTTTACCCGGAGTTTTAGTTGGGTTCGTAGTTTTACCCGGAGTTTTAGTTGGGTTCGTATCTTTTACCCGGACTATTTAGTTGGGTTAGTATTTTTTACCCGGAGTTTTAGTTGGGTTCGTATTTTTTACCCGGAGTTTTAGTTGGGTTCGCATTTTTTACCCGGAATTTTTAGTTGGGTTAGTATTTTTACCCGGAGTTTTAGTAGGGTTTGTATTTTTACCCGGAGTTTTAGTTGGGTTCGTAATTTTGCCCGGAGTTTTAGTTGGGTTCGTATTTTTAACCCGGACTTTTTAGTTGGGTTAGTATTTTTACCCGGAGTTTTAGTTGGGTTCGTATTTTTACCCGGAGTTTTAGTTGGGTTCGTAATTTTATCCGGAGTTTTAGTTGGGTTCGTATTTTTTACCCGGACTTTTTAGTTGGGTTAGTATTTTTGCCCGGAGTTTTAGTTGGGTTCGTATTTTTTACCCGGAGTTTTAGTTGGGTTCGTAATTTTACCCGGAGTTTTAGTTGGGTTCGTAATTTTATCCGGAGTTTTAGTTGGGTTCGTATTTTTTACCCGGAGTTTTAGTTGGGTTCGTAATTTTACCCGGAGTTTTAGTTGGGTTCGTATTTTTTACCCGGACTTTTTAGTTGGGTTAGTATTTTTACCCGGAGTTTTAGTTGGGTTCGTATTTTTACCCGGAGTTTTAGTTGGGTTCGTAATTTTAGCCGGAGTTTTAGTTGGGTTCGTATTTTTTACCCGGACTTTTTAGTTGGGTTAGTATTTTTGCCCGGAGTTTTAGTTGGGTTCGTATTTTTTTACCCGGAGTTTTAGTTGGGTTCTAAATGTTCCCCGGACTTTTTTGTTTGGTTCGTATTTTTTACCCGGAGTTTTAGTTGGGTTCGTAATTTTACCCGGAGTTTTAGTTTGGTTCGTAATTTTACCCGGAGTTTTAGTTGGGTTCGTAATTTTTACCCGGACATTTAGTTGGGTTCGTAATTTTACCCTGAGTTTTAGTTGGGTTCGTAATTTTACCAGGACTTTTTAGTTGGGTTCGTAATTTTACCCGGACTTTTTAGTTGGGTTCGTAATTTTACCCGGACTTTTTAGTTGGGTTCGTAATTTTACCCGGAGTTTTAGTTGGGTTCGTAATTTTACCCGGACTTTTTAGTTGGGTTCGAATTTTTTACCCGGACTTTTAGTTGGGTTCATAATTTTACCCGGAGTTTTAGTTGGGTTCGTAATTTTACCCGGACTTTTTAGTTGGGTTCGTATTTTTTACCCGGACTTTTAGTTGGGTTCGTAATTTTACCCGGAGTTTTAGTTGGGTTCGTAATTTTACCCGGAGTTTTAGTTGGGTTCGTAATTTTACCCGGAGTCTTGAGTTACCCGGACTTTTTAGTTGGGTTCGTATCTTTACCCGGACTTTTAGTTGGGTTCGTAATTTTACCCGGAGTTTTAGTTGGGTTCGTAATTTTACCCGGAGTTTTAGTTGGGTTCGTAATTTTACCCGGAGTCTTGAGTTACCCGGACTTTTTAGTTGGGTTCGTATCTTTACCCGGACTTTTAGTTGGGTTCGTAATTTTACCCGGAGTTTTAGTTGGGTTCGTAATTTTACCCGGAGTTTTAGTTGGGTTCGTAATTTTACCCGGAGTTTTACTTGGGTTCGTAATTTTACCCGGAGTTTTACTTGGGTTCGTAATTTTACCCGGAGTTTTAGTTGGGTTCGTAATTTTACCCGGAGTTTTAGTTGGGTTCGTAATTTTCCCCGGACTTTTTAGTTGGGTTCGTATTTTTTACCCGGACTTTTAGTTGGGTTCGTAATTTTACCCGGAGTTTTAGATGGGTTCGTAATTTTACCCGGAGTTTTAGTTGGGTTCGTAATTTTACCCGGAGTTTTAGTTGGGTTCGCATTTTTTACCCGGAATTTTTAGTTGGGTTAGTATTTTTACCCGGAGTTTTAGTAGGGTTCGTATTTTTACCCGGAGTTTTAGTTGGGTTCGTAATTTTACCCGGAGTTTAAGTAGGGTTCGTATTTTTACCCGGAGTTTTTGTTGGGTTCGTAATTTTACCCGGAGTTTTAGTTGGGTTCGTATTTTTAACCCGGACTTTTTAGTTGGGTTAGTATTTTTACACGGAGTTTTAGTTGGGTTCGTATTTTTACCCGGAGTTTTAGTTGGGTTCGTAATTTTATCCGGAGTTTTAGTTGGGTTCGTATTTTTTACCCGGACTTTTTAGTTGGGTTAGTATTTTTGCCCGGAGTTTTAGTTGGGTTCGTATTTTTTACCCGGAGTTTTAGTTGGGTTCGTAATTTTACCCGGAGTTTTAGTTGGGTTCGTAATTTTACCCGGAGTCTTAAGTTAGGTTCGTATTTTTTATCCGGACTTTTTAGTTGGGTTCCTATTTTTTACCCGGAGTTTTAGTTGGGTTCGTAATTTTACCCGGAGTTTTAGTTGGGTTCGTATTTTTTACCCGGACTTTTTAGTTGGGTTAGTATTTTTACCCGGAGTTTTAGTTGGGTTCGTATTTTTACCCGGAGTTTTAGTTGGGTTCGTATTTTTACCCGGAGTTTTAGTTGGGTTCGTAATTTTACCCGGACTTTTTAGTTGGGTTCGTATTTTTTACCCGGACTTTTAGTTGGGTTCGTAATTTTACCCGGAGTTTTAGTTGGGTTCGTAATTTTACCCGGAGTTTTAGTTGAGTTGGTAATTTTACCCGGAGTTTTAGTTGGGTTCGTAATTTTACCCGGACTTTTTATTTGGGTTCGTAATTTTACCCGGACTTTTTAGTTGGGTTCGTAATTTTAAACGGAGTTTTAGTTGGGTTCGTAATTTTACCCGGAGTTTTACTTGGGTTCGTAATTTTACCCGAACTTTTTAGTTGGGTTCGTATTTTTTACCCGGACTTTTAGTTGGGTTCGTAATTTTACCCGGAGTTTTAGTTGGGTTCGTAATTTTACCCGGAGTTTTAGTTGGGTTCGTAATTTTACCCGGAGTTTTACTTGGGTTCGTAATTTTACCCGGAGTTTTACTTGGGTTCGTAATTTTACCCGGAGTTTTAGTTGGGTTCGTAATTTTACCCGGAGTTTTAGTTGGGTTCGTAATTTTACCCGGACTTTTTAGTTGGGTTCGTATTTTTTACCCGGACTTTTAGTTGGGTTCGTAATTTTACCCGGAGTTTTAGTTGGGTTCGTAATTTTACCCGGACTTTTTAGTTGGGTTCGTAATTTTACCCGGACTTTTTAGTTGGGTTCGTAATTTTACCCGGACTTTTTAGTTGGGTTCGTAATTTTACCCGGAGTTTTAGTTGGGTTCGTAATTTTACCCGGAGTTTTAGTTGGGTTCGTAATTTTACCCGGACTTTTTAGTTGGGTTCGTATTTTTTACCCGGACTTTTAGTTGGGTTCGTAATTTTACCCGGAGTTTTAGTTGGGTTCGTAATTTTACCCGAAGTTTTAGTTGAGTTGGTAATTTTACCCGGAGTTTTAGTTGGGTTCGTAATTTTACCCGGACTTTTTATTTGGGTTCGTAATTTTACCCGGACTTTTTAGTTGGGTTCGTAATTTTAAACGGAGTTTTAGTTGGGTTCGTAATTTTACCCGGAGTTTTACTTGGGTTCGTAATTTTACCCGAACTTTTTAGTTGGGTTCGTATTTTTTACCCGGACTTTTAGTTGGGTTCGTAATTTTACCCGGAGTTTTAGTTGGGTTCGTAATTTTACCCGGAGTTTTAGTTGGGTTCGTAATTTTACCCGGAGTTTTACTTGGGTTCGTAATTTTACCCGGAGTTTTACTTGGGTTCGTAATTTTACCCGGAGTTTTAGTTGGGTTCGTAATTTTACCCGGAGTTTTAGTTGGGTTCGTAATTTTACCCGGACTTTTTAGTTGGGTTCGTATTTTTTACCCGGACTTTTAGTTGGGTTCGTAATTTTACCCGGAGTTTTAGTTGGGTTCGTAATTTTACCCGGACTTTTTAGTTGGGTTCGTAATTTTACCCGGACTTTTTAGTTGGGTTCGTAATTTTACCCGGACTTTTTAGTTGGGTTCGTAATTTTACCCGGAGTTTTAGTTGGGTTCGTAATTTTACCCGGACTTTTTAGTTGGATTCGAATTTTTTACCCGGACTTTTAGTTGGGTTCATAATTTTACCCGGAGTTTTAGTTGGGTTCGTAATTTTACCCGGACTTTTTAGTTGGGTTCGTATTTTTTACCCGGACTTTTAGTTGGGTTCGTAATTTTACCCGGAGTTTTAGTTGGGTTCGTAATTTTACCCGGAGTCTTGAGTTACCCGGACTTTTTAGTTGGGTTCGTATTTTTACCCGGACTTTTAGTTGGGTTCGTAATTTTACCCGGAGTTTTAGTTGGGTTCGTAATTTTACCCGGAGTTTTAGTTGGGTTCGTAATTTTACCCGGAGTTTTACTTGGGTTCGTAATTTTACCCGGAGTTTTACTTGGGTTCGTAATTTTACCCGGAGTTTTAGTTGGGTTCGTAATTTTACCCGGAGTTTTAGTTGGGTTCGTAATTTTACCCGGAGTTTTAGTTGGGTTCGTAATTTTACCCGGAGTTTTACTTGGGTTCGTAATTTTACCCGGAGTTTTAGTTTGGTTCGTAATTTTACCCGGAGTTTTAGTTGGGTTCGTATTTTTTACCCGGACATTTTAGTTGGGTTAGCATTTTTTACCCGGAGTTTTAGTTGGGTTCGTACTTTTTACCCGGAGTTTTAGTTGGGTTCGTATTTTTTACCCGGAGTTTTAGTTGGGTTCGTATTTTTTACCCGGACTTTTTAGTTGGGTAAGTATTTTTACCTGGAGTTTTAGTTGGGTTCGTATTTTTACCCGGAGTTTTAGTTGGGTTCGTAGTTTTACCCGGAGTTTTAGTTGGGTTCGTATCTTTTACCCGGACTATTTAGTTGGGTTAGTATTTTTTACCCGGAGTTTTAGTTGGGTTCGTATTTTTTACCCGGAGTTTTAGTTGGGTTCGCATTTTTTACCCGGAATTTTTAGTTGGGTTAGTATTTTTACCCGGAGTTTTAGTAGGGTTTGTATTTTTACCCGGAGTTTTAGTTGGGTTCGTAAGTTTGCCCGGAGTTTTAGTTGGGTTCGTATTTTTAACCCGGACTTTTTAGTTGGGTTAGTATTTTTACCCGGAGTTTTAGTTGGGTTCGTATTTTTACCCGCAGTTTTAGTTGGGTTCGTAATTTTATCCGGAGTTTTAGTTGGGTTCGTATTTTTACCCGGAGTTTTAGTTGGGTTCGTAATTTTATCCGGAGTTTTAGTTGGGTTCGTATTTTTTACCCGGACTTTTTAGTTGGGTTAGTATTTTTGCCCGGAGTTTTAGTTGGGTTCGTATTTTTTACCCGGAGTTTTAGTTGGGTTCGTAATTTTACCCGGAGTTTTAGTTGGGTTCGTAATTTTACCCGGAGTCTTAAGTTAGGTTCGTATTTTTTATCCGGACTTTTTAGTTGGGTTCCTATTTTTTACCCGGAGTTTTAGTTGGGTTCGTAATTTTACCCGGAGTTTTAGTTGGGTTCGTATTTTTTACCCGGACTTTTTAGTTGGGTTAGTATTTTTACCCGGAGTTTTAGTTGGGTTCGTATTTTTACCCGGAGTTTTAGTTGGGTTCGTATTTTTACCCGGAGTTTTAGTTGGGTTCGTAATTTTACCCGGACTTTTTAGTTGGGTTCGTATTTTTTACCCGGACTTTTAGTTGGGTTCGTAATTTTACCGGGAGTTTTAGTTGGGTTCGTAATTTTACCCGGACTTTTTATTTGGGTTCGTAATTTTACCCGGACTTTTTAGTTGGGTTCGTAATTTTAAACGGAGTTTTAGTTGGGTTCGTAATTTTACCCGGAGTTTTACTTGGGTTCGTAATTTTACCCGAACTTTTTAGTTGGGTTCGTATTTTTTACCCGGACTTTTAGTTGGGTTCGTAATTTTACCCGGAGTTTTAGTTGGGTTCGTAATTTTACCCGGAGTTTTAGTTGGGTTCGTAATTTTACCCGGAGTTTTACTTGGGTTCGTAATTTTACCCGGAGTTTTACTTGGGTTCGTAATTTTACCCGGAGTTTTAGTTGGGTTCGTAATTTTACCCGGAGTTTTAGTTGGGTTCGTAATTTTACCCGGACTTTTTAGTTGGGTTCGTATTTTTTACCCGGACTTTTAGTTGGGTTCGTAATTTTACCCGGAGTTTTAGTTGGGTTCGTAATTTTACCCGGACTTTTTAGTTGGGTTCGTAATTTTACCCGGACTTTTTAGTTGGGTTCGTAATTTTACCCGGACTTTTTAGTTGGGTTCGTAATTTTACCCGGAGTTTTAGTTGGGTTCGTAATTTTACCCGGACTTTTTAGTTGGATTCGAATTTTTTACCCGGACTTTTAGTTGGGTTCATAATTTTACCCGGAGTTTTAGTTGGGTTCGTAATTTTACCCGGACTTTTTAGTTGGGTTCGTATTTTTTACCCGGACTTTTAGTTGGGTTCGTAATTTTACCCGGAGTTTTAGTTGGGTTCGTAATTTTACCCGGAGTCTTGAGTTACCCGGACTTTTTAGTTGGGTTCGTATTTTTACCCGGACTTTTAGTTGGGTTCGTAATTTTACCCGGAGTTTTAGTTGGGTTCGTAATTTTACCCGGAGTTTTAGTTGGGTTCGTAATTTTACCCGGAGTTTTACTTGGGTTCGTAATTTTACCCGGAGTTTTACTTGGGTTCGTAATTTTACCCGGAGTTTTAGTTGGGTTCGTAATTTTACCCGGAGTTTTAGTTGGGTTCGTAATTTTACCCGGAGTTTTAGTTGGGTTCGTAATTTTACCCGGAGTTTTACTTGGGTTCGTAATTTTACCCGGAGTTTTAGTTTGGTTCGTAATTTTACCCGGAGTTTTAGTTGGGTTCGTATTTTTTACCCGGACATTTTAGTTGGGTTAGCATTTTTTACCCGGAGTTTTAGTTGGGTTCGTACTTTTTACCCGGAGTTTTAGTTGGGTTCGTATTTTTTACCCGGAGTTTTAGTTGGGTTCGTATTTTTTACCCGGACTTTTTAGTTGGGTAAGTATTTTTACCTGGAGTTTTAGTTGGGTTCGTATTTTTACCCGGAGTTTTAGTTGGGTTCGTAGTTTTACCCGGAGTTTTAGTTGGGTTCGTATCTTTTACCCGGACTATTTAGTTGGGTTAGTATTTTTTACCCGGAGTTTTAGTTGGGTTCGTATTTTTTACCCGGAGTTTTAGTTGGGTTCGCATTTTTTACCCGGAATTTTTAGTTGGGTTAGTATTTTTACCCGGAGTTTTAGTAGGGTTTGTATTTTTACCCGGAGTTTTAGTTGGGTTCGTAAGTTTGCCCGGAGTTTTAGTTGGGTTCGTATTTTTAACCCGGACTTTTTAGTTGGGTTAGTATTTTTACCCGGAGTTTTAGTTGGGTTCGTATTTTTACCCGCAGTTTTAGTTGGGTTCGTAATTTTATCCGGAGTTTTAGTTGGGTTCGTATTTTTACCCGGAGTTTTAGTTGGGTTCGTAATTTTATCCGGAGTTTTAGTTGGGTTCGTATTTTTTACCCGGACTTTTTAGTTGGGTTAGTATTTTTGCCCGGAGTTTTAGTTGGGTTCGTATTTTTTACCCGGAGTTTTAGTTGGGTTCGTAATTTTACCCGGAGTTTTAGTTGGGTTCGTAATTTTACCCGGAGTCTTAAGTTAGGTTCGTATTTTTTATCCGGACTTTTTAGTTGGGTTCCTATTTTTTACCCGGAGTTTTAGTTGGGTTCGTAATTTTACCCGGAGTTTTAGTTGGGTTCGTATTTTTTACCCGGACTTTTTAGTTGGGTTAGTATTTTTACCCGGAGTTTTAGTTGGGTTCGTATTTTTACCCGGAGTTTTAGTTGGGTTCGTATTTTTACCCGGAGTTTTAGTTGGGTTCGTAATTTTACCCGGACTTTTTAGTTGGGTTCGTATTTTTTACCCGGACTTTTAGTTGGGTTCGTAATTTTACCGGGAGTTTTAGTTGGGTTCGTAATTTTACCCGGAGTTTTAGTTGAGTTGGTAATTTTACCCGTAGTTTTAGTTGGGTTCGTAATTTTACCCGGACTTTTTATTTGGGTTCGTAATTTTACCCGGACTTTTTAGTTGGGTTCGTAATTTTAAACGGAGTTTTAGTTGGGTTCGTAATTTTACCCGGAGTTTTACTTGGGTTCGTAATTTTACCCGAACTTTTTAGTTGGGTTCGTATTTTTTACCCGGACTTTTAGTTGGGTTCGTAATTTTACCCGGAGTTTTAGTTGGGTTCGTAATTTTACCCGGAGTTTTAGTTGGGTTCGTAATTTTACCCGGAGTTTTACTTGGGTTCGTAATTTTACCCGGAGTTTTAGTTGGGTTCGTAATTTTACCCGGCGTTTTAGTTGGGTTCGTAATTTTACCCGGACTTTTTAGTTGGGTTCGTATTTTTTACCCGGACTTTTAGTTGGGTTCGTAATTTTACCCGGAGTTTTAGTTGGGTTCGTAATTTTACCCGGACTTTTTAGTTGGGTTCGTAATTTTACCCGGACTTTTTAGTTGGGTTCGTAATTTTACCCGGACTTTTTAGTTGGGTTCGTAATTTTACCCGGAGTTTTAGTTGGGTTCGTAATTTTACCCGGACTTTTTAGTTGGATTCGAATTTTTTACCCGGACTTTTAGTTGGGTTCATAATTTTACCCGGAGTTTTAGTTGGGTTCGTAATTTTACCCGGACTTTTTAGTTGGGTTCGTATTTTTTACCCGGACTTTTAGTTGGGTTCGTAATTTTACCCGGAGTTTTAGTTGGGTTCGTAATTTTACCCGGAGTCTTGAGTTACCCGGACTTTTTAGTTGGGTTCGTATTTTTACCCGGACTTTTAGTTGGGTTCGTAATTTTACCCGGAGTTTTAGTTGGGTTCGTAATTTTACCCGGAGTTTTAGTTGGGTTCGTAATTTTACCCGGAGTTTTACTTGGGTTCGTAATTTTACCCGGAGTTTTACTTGGGTTCGTAATTTTACCCGGAGTTTTAGTTGGGTTCGTAATTTTACCCGGAGTTTTAGTTGGGTTCGTAATTTTACCCGGAGTTTTAGTTGGGTTCGTAATTTTACCCGGAGTTTTACTTGGGTTCGTAATTTTACCCGGAGTTTTAGTTTGGTTCGTAATTTTACCCGGAGTTTTAGTTGGGTTCGTATTTTTTACCCGGACATTTTAGTTGGGTTAGCATTTTTTACCCGGAGTTTTAGTTGGGTTCGTACTTTTTACCCGGAGTTTTAGTTGGGTTCGTATTTTTTACCCGGAGTTTTAGTTGGGTTCGTATTTTTTACCCGGACTCTTTAGTTGGGTAAGTATTTTTACCTGGAGTTTTAGTTGGGTTCGTATTTTTACCCGGAGTTTTAGTTGGGTTCGTAGTTTTACCCGGAGTTTTAGTTGGGTTCGTATCTTTTACCCGGACTATTTAGTTGGGTTAATATTTTTTACCCGGAGTTTTAGTTGGGTTCGTATTTTTTACCCGGAGTTTTAGTTGGGTTCGCATTTTTTACCCGGAATTTTTAGTTGGGTTAGTATTTTTACCCGGAGTTTTAGTAGGGTTTGTATTTTTACCCGGAGTTTTAGTTGGGTTCGTAAGTTTGCCCGGAGTTTTAGTTGGGTTCGTATTTTTAACCCGGACTTTTTAGTTGGGTTAGTATTTTTACCCGGAGTTTTAGTTGGGTTCGTATTTTTACCCGCAGTTTTAGTTGGGTTCGTAATTTTATCCGGAGTTTTAGTTGGGTTCGTATTTTTTACCCGGACTTTTTAGTTGGGTTAGTATTTTTGCCCGGAGTTTTAGTTGGGTTCGTATTTTTTACCCGGAGTTTTAGTTGGGTTCGTATTTTTTACCCGGAGTTTTAGTTGGGTTCGTAATTTTACCCGGAGTTTTAGTTGGGTTCGTATTTTTTACCCGGACTTTTTAGTTGGGTTAGTATTTCTACCCGGAGTTTTAGTTGGGTTCGTATTTTTACCCGGAGTTTTAGTTGGGTTCGTAATTTTAGCCGGAGTTTTAGTTGGGTTCGTATTTTTTACCCGGACTTTTTAGTTGGGTTAGTATTTTTGCCCGGAGTTTTAGTTGGGTTCGTATTTTTTTACCCGGAGTTTTAGTTGGGTTCTAAATGTTCCCCGGACTTTTTTGTTTGGTTCGAATTTTTTACCCGGAGTTTTAGTTGGGTTCGTAATTTTACCCGGAGTTTTAGTTTGGTTCGTAATTTTACCCGGAGTTTTAGTTGGGTTCGTAATTTTTACACGGACTTTTAGTTGGGTTCGTAATTTTACCCGGAGTTTTAGTTGGGTTCGTAATTTTACCAGGACTTTTTAGTTGGGTTCGTAATTTTACCCGGACTTTTTAGTTGGGTTCGTAATTTTACCCGGACTTTTTAGTTGGGTTCGTAATTTTACCCGGAGTTTTAGTTGGGTTCGTAATTTTACCCGGACTTTTTAGTTGGGTTCGAATTTTTTACCCGGACTTTTAGTTGGGTTCATAATTTTACCCGGAGTTTTAGTTGGGTTCGTAATTTTACCCGGACTTTTTAGTTGGGTTCGTATTTTTTACCCGGACTTTTAGTTGGGTTCGTAATTTTACCCGGAGCTTTAGTTGGGTTCGTAATTTTATCCGGAGTTTTAGTTGGGTTCGTAATTTTACCCGGAGTCTTGAGTTACCCGGACTTTTTAGTTGGGTTCGTATCTTTACCCGGACTTTTAGTTGGGTTCGTAATTTTACCCGGAGTTTTAGTTGGGTTCGTAATTTTACCCGGAGTTTTAGTTGGGTTCGTAATTTTACCCGGAGTTTTACTTGGGTTCGTAATTTTACCCGGAGTTTTACTTGGGTTCGTAATTTTACCCGGAGTTTTAGTTGGGTTCGTAATTTTACCCGGAGTTTTAGTTGGGTTCGTAATTTTCCCCGGACTTTTTAGTTGGATTCGTATTTTTTACCCGGACTTTTAGTTGGGTTCGTAATTTTACCCGGAGTTTTAGTTGGGTTCGTAATTTTACCCGGAGTTTTAGTTGGGTTCGTAATTTTACCCGGAGTTTTAGTTGGGATCGCATTTTTTACCCGGAATTTTTAGTTGGGTTAGTATTTTTACCCGGAGTTTTAGTAGGGTTCGTATTTTTACCCGGAGTTTTAGTTGGGTTCGTAATTTTACCCGGAGTTTTAGTAGGGTTCGTATTTTTACCCGGAGTTTTAGTTGGGTTCGTAATTTTACCCGGAGTTTTAGTTGGGTTCGTATTTTTAACCCGGACTTTTTAGTTGGGTTAGTATTTTTACCCGGAGTTTTAGTTGGGTTCGTATTTTTACCCGGAGTTTTAGTTGGGTTCGTAATTTTATCCGGAGTTTTAGTTGGGTTCGTATTTTTTACCCGGACTTTTTAGTTGGGTTATTATTTTTGCCCGGAGTTTTAGTTGGGTTCGTATTTTTTACCCGGAGTTTTAGTTGGGTTCGTAATTTTACCCGGAGTTTTAGTTGGGTTCGTAATTTTACCCGGAGTCTTAAGTTAGGTTCGTATTTTTTATCCGGACTTTTTAGTTGGGTTCGTATTTTTTACCCGGAATTTTAGTTGGGTTCGTAATTTTACCCGGAGTTTTAGTTGGGTTCGTATTTTTTACCCGGACTTTTTAGTTGGGTTAGTATTTTTACCCGGAGTTTTAGTTGGGTTCGTATTTTTACCCGGAGTTTTAGTTGGGTTCGTATTTTTACCCGGAGTTTTAGTTGGGTTCGTAATTTTACCCGGACTTTTTAGTTGGGTTCGTATTTTTTACCCGGACTTTTAGTTGGGTTCGAAATTTTACCCGGAGTTTTAGTTGGGTTCGTAATTTTACCCGGAGTTTTAGTTGAGTTGGTAATTTTACCCGGAGTTTTAGTTGGGTTCGTAATTTTACCCGGACTTTTTATTTGGGTTCGTAATTTTACCCGGACTTTTTTGTTGGGTTCGTAATTTTACCCGGAGTTTTAGTTGGGTTCGTAATTTTACCCGGAGTTTTACTTGGGTTCGTAATTTTACCCGAACTTTTTAGTTGGGTTCGTATTTTTTACCCGGACTTTTAGTTGGGTTCGTAATTTTACCCGGAGTTTTAGTTGGGTTCGTAATTTTACCCGGAGTTTTAGTTGGGTTCGTAATTTTACCCGGAGTTTTACTTGGGTTCGTAATTTTACCCGGAGTTTTACTTGGGTTCGTAATTTTACCCGGAGTTTTAGTTGGGTTCGTAATTTTACCCGGAGTTTTAGTTGGGTTCGTAATTTTACCCGGACTTTTTAGTTGGGTTCGTATTTTTTACCCGGAGTTTTAGTTGGGTTCGTAATTTTACCCGGAGTTTTAGTTGGGTTCGTAATTTTACCCGGACTTTTTAGTTGGGTTCGTAATTTTACCCGGACTTTTTAGTTGGGTTCGTAATTTTACCCGGACTTTTTAGTTGGGTTCGTAATTTTACCCGGAGTTTTAGTTGGGTTCGTAATTTTACCCGGACTTTTTAGTTGGATTCGAATTTTTTACCCGGACTTTTAGTTGGGTTCATAATTTTACCCGGAGTTTTAGTTGGGTTCGTAATTTTACCCGGACTTTTTAGTTGGGTTCGTATTTTTTACCCGGACTTTTAGTTGGGTTCGTAATTTTACCCGGAGTTTTAGTTGGGTTCGTAATTTTACCCGGAGTTTTAGTTGGGTTCGTAATTTTACCCGGAGTCTTGAGTTACCCGGACTTTTTAGTTGGGTTCGTATTTTTACCCGGACTTTTAGTTGGGTTCGTAATTTTACCCGGAGTTTTAGTTGGGTTCGTAATTTTACCCGGAGTTTTACTTGGGTTCGTAATTTTACCCGGAGTTTTACTTGGGTTCGTAATTTTACCCGGAGTTTTAGTTGGGTTCGTAATTTTACCCGGAGTTTTAGTTGGGTTCGTAATTTTACCCGGACTTTTTAGTTGGGTTCGTATTTTTTACCCGGACTTTTAGTTGGGTTCGTAATTTTACCCGGAGTTTTAGTTGGGTTCGTAATTTTGCCCGGAGTTTTAGTTGGGTTCGTAATTTTAACCGGAGTTTTAGTTGGGTTCGTATTTTTTACCCGGACATTTTAGTTGGGTTAGTATTTTTACCCGGAGTTTTAGTTGGGTTCGTATTTTTACCCGGAGTTTTAGTTGGGTTCGTATTTTTACCCGGAGTTTTAGTTGGGTTCGTAATTTTAGCCGGAGTTTTAGTTGGGTTCGTATTTTTTACCCGGACTTTTTAGTTGGGTTCGTAATTTTACCCGGAGTTTTAGTTGGGTTCGTAATTTTACCCGGAGTTTTAGTTGGGTTCGTAATTTTACCCGGAGTTTTAGTTGGGTTCGTAATTTTACCCGGACTTTTTAGTTGGGTTCGTATTTTTTACCCGGACTTTTAGTTGGGTTCGTAATTTTACCCGGAGTTTTAGTTGGGTTCGTAATTTTACCCGGAGTTTTACGTTGAGTTGGTAATTTTACCCGGAGTTTTAGTTGGGTTCGTAATTTTACCCGGACTTTTTATTTGGGTTCGTAATTTGACCCGGACTTTTTAGTTGGGTTCGTAATTTTACCCGGAGTTTTAGTTGGGTTCGTAATTTTACCCGGAGTTTTACTTGGGTTCGTAATTTTACCCGAACTTTTTAGTTGGGTTCGTATTTTTTACCCGGACTTTTAGTTGGGTTCGTAATTTTACCAGGAGTTTTAGTTGGGTTCGTAATTTTACCCGGAGTTTTAGTTGGCTTCGTATTTTTACCCGGAGTTTTAGTTGGGTTCGTATTTTTACCCGGAGTTTTAGTTGGGTTCGTAATTTTATCCGGAGTTTTAGTTGGGTTCGTATTTTTTACCCGGACTTTTTAGTTGGGTTAGTATTTTGCCCGGAGTTTTAGTTGGGTTCGTATTTTTTTACCCGGAGTTTTAGTTGGGTTCTAAATGTTACCCGGACTTTTTTGTTTGGTTCGTATTTTTTACCCGGAGTTTTAGTTGGGTTCGTAATTTTACCCGGACTTTTTAGTTGGGTTCGTAATTTTACCCGGAGTTTTAGTTGGGTTCGTAATTTTACCCGGAGTTTTAGTTGGGTTCGTAATTTTACCCGGAGTTTTAGTTGAGTTCGTAATTTTACCCGGAGTTTTAGTTGGGTTCGTAATTTTACCCGGACTTTTTATTTGGGTTCGTAATTTTACCCGGACTTTTTAGTTGGGTTCATAATTTTGCCCGGAGTTTTAGTTGGGTTCGTAATTTTACCCGGAGTTTTACTTGGGTTCGTAATTTTACCCGGACTTTTTAGTTGGGTTCGTATTTTTTACCCGGACTTTTAGTTGGGTTCGTAATTTTACCCGGAGTTTTAGTTGGGTTCGTAATTTTACCCGGAGTTTTATTTGGGTTCGTAATTTTACCCGGAGTTTTAGTTGGGTTCGTATTTTTTACCCGGACTTTTTAGTTGGGGTTAGTATTTTTACCCGGAGTTTTAGTTGGGTTCGTATTTTTACCCGGAGTTTTAGTTGGGTTCGTAATTTTACCCATAGTTTTAGTTGGGTTCGTATTTTTTACCCGGACATTTTAGTTGGGTTAGCATTTTTTACCCGGAGTTTTAGTTGGGTTCGTACTTTTTACCCGGAGTTTTAGTTGGGTTCGTATTTTTTACCCGGAGTTTTAGTTGGGTTCGTATTTTTACCCGGACTTTTTAGTTGGGTAAGTATTTTTACCCGGAGTTTTAGTTGGGTTCGTATTTTTACCCGGAGTTTTAGTTGGGTAGCAGGAGCATTCTTCAAACCAAAACTCATACCGATATACCGGTAAATACCAAACGGAGTAGTAAAAGCTGTTTTATCCCTATCACATTTCCGAACTTGTACTTGGTGGTAACCAGCGCGCATATCTAAGGTTGTCATAAACTTTGTGTTCTTAGCCTCGTGTAACAAGTCATCAATCCGAGGCATGGGGTACTTGTCACTGACTGTAACAGAATTCAAACGACGATAGTCGACACATAAACGAACCTTCCCATCCTTCTTAGGAACTAGAACCACTGGAGAAGTCCATGGACTATCACATTCCTCTATGATACCTTCAGTTAACAATTTTTCTACCTCCTTCTTTAATATCTCCTTCTTTTGAGCTGGCATCCGGTATGGAGGAACTGAAATAGGAGGCTGGTTCTTGTGTGTGACAATACAATGTTCCGCATAACTGGTGAAACCTCCCCCTATACTAAACAAAGATGAGTTGCAAATGAATTCATTTAACTTTTCACGTTGGTCTTTAGACAAATCAGGTCCTTCATCAAACCTAAGTCCTACTGAACTCACCTCAGTTATAGTTTGGGGTTTCTCTTCAATGCTCACGAACTTGTATACCTTCTTCTCACTCTCTGAGAAAGACCACTCATTGGTACTGAAATTTAACACAAGTTTGGCTCGAGTAATGAAGTCAATTCCTAGCAAAGTTGAATTATCTCGACTGGCTGTTAAAACCAAGAATTTTGTGGATATGACCTTATTTCCCAAAGTCACATCTAACATGCAACTAAGAATATTATCTTCACTAATTCTTCCATCTGCCAACTTAATCGCAATTCTTTCTTTGGAGAATTCGACTTTACTACTCACTCTTTCATAAAGGCTTTTTCCCATAATACTCCTTACAGCCCCTGTATCTAGACAAGCAGTTTCTTTCAATCCAAGAATGTTTACTTCTACTACAGGCCTTTCCCTTGGAGTGGTAAGGTCCTCCAGTGATAAAAACTGCGACATTTCCACAGAGGCGACGGAGCTTCTGCTTGCTGTTGCCTTAGGACTACACTTTCCACACTTAGAACGGATTACACCTTCTGCTCCACAACCATAGCAAGTGACCTCGGTTCTCTTGGATTCCATAGGAGCAACTTTCAATGGTTCCTTGCGTTCCACTTTTTGTAGTCTTCTGCAATTGTCCACTAAATGACCATATATTTTACAATATGAACATTTCTTGGTATTTTTAGCATTAAAACTGGTCATTGGACTATCTTTACATAGAAGAGTTTGTTCAGCATTTCTTGCTAACTCTACTAACTGCGAAAAGTTTTTAATAGCTTCGCGGCTAACACGTTTTCTAATTTTCCGTGTTAGAAGTCCATATACCATGTCAAGTTGAAGTGTCTCTGACAAGGCATATGGAACTTGCGCTAGCAACGCTCTCGAATTGCAAATAAAATTTTCTGTGGACTCTTCTTCACCTTGCTCACGTGCAAATAATTCTCTAAATATACGGTATGGTGGAAGTATCTTAGAATAATAGCCACGCAACGCATTAATTGCATCCGTCCAATTTGTTGTACTAGTTTTGATTCCCTGCCAGTATTTTGCCGCATGCCCAGTTAAAAGAAGAGGCAAACCTCGAAGAGCGTTTTGGTCTGAAATGTTACTACTTTCCTTGAAGATCTCAATGGCGTCGATAAAAGCTTCCACGCTAGAATCCGCTGCGCCATCAAATCGAGCAGTACATTTCATAAAATTTCCACTTTTCTGGACTTGAAAGCCAGAAAACCGATCCAAAAACTGTTTAAACTGATCACCTGTCATCGTAACAGACGTTGAAGACGATGGAGACACGACTGAAATGGAAGGAGTATCTGATTCCGTTGTCATCGTTGAAACAGGAAAAGAGCTTCGATCGGGGTTGTTTGTTGGAGTTTCCAAAACTCCTCGACTCCTTAAGTTATACGACGTCGTTGATAAAGAAAACACCAACAACGGTGTTAAAAAAACTCTATAACGGCAACGTCGAACGAAAACGAGTAAAACTTCCCGACCAAATTACCAGAACCAATTATCAACCAAACACAGTTCTCGAAACCAAAGAACCACTCTCACTCCACGGCCCCACGTTGGGCGCCAATTGTAGCTGGGGTTTTGTGAGTAAACGTGGAATGAAACGAGTAAACGGTTTGAAGTTGTATTGAACGTCTCAAACAGTACAGAGTTGACTATTGACACTGACGTAATATATTATACTGGAGAGCCTGGTGGATAACTTCCCTATGTTGTCGTAGTAACTCCCAGTTCATGCCTGCTACAAGGAGTTTTAGTTGGGTTCGTATTTTTACCCGGAGTTTTAGTTGTGTTGGTAATTTTACCCGAAGTTTTAGTTGGGTTCATATTTTTTACCGGACTTTTTAGTTGGGTTCGTATTTTTCACCCGGAGTTTTAGTTGGGTTCGTATTTTTTACCCGGAGTTTTAGTTGGGTTCGTATTTTTACCCGGAGTTTTAGTTGGGTTCGTATTTTTACCCGGAGTTTTAGTTGGGTTCGTAATTTTATCCGGAGTTTTAGTTGGGTTCGTATTTTTTACCCGGACTTTTTAGTTGGGTTAGTATTTTGCCCGGAGTTTTAGTTGGGTTCGTATTTTTTTACCCGGAGTTTTAGTTGGGTTCTAAATGTTACCCGGACTTTTTTGTTTGGTTCGTATTTTTTACCCGGAGTTTTAGTTGGGTTCGTAATTTTACCCGGACTTTTTAGTTGGGTTCGTACTTTTACCCGGAGTTTTAGTTGGGTTCGTAATTTTACCCGGAGTTTTAGTTGGGTTCGTAATTTTACCCGGAGTTTTAGTTGGGTTCGTAATTTTACCCGGAGTTTTAGTTGGGTTCGTAATTTTACCCGGACTTTTTAGTTGGGTTCGTATTTTTTACCCGGACTTTTAGTTGGGTTCGTAATTTTACCCGGAGTTTTAGTTGGGTTCGTAATTTTACCCGGAGTTTTAGTTGAGTTCGTAATTTTACCCGGAGTTTTAGTTGGGTTCGTAATTTTACCCGGACTTTTTATTTGGGTTCGTAATTTTACCCGGACTTTTTAGTTGGGTTCGTAATTTTACCCGGAGTTTTAGTTGGGTTCGTAATTTTACCCGGAGTTTTACTTGGGTTCGTAATTTTTCCCGGACATTTTAGTTGGGTTAGCATTTTTTACCCGGAGTTTTAGTTGGGTTCGTACTTTTTACCCGGAGTTTTAGTTGGGTTCGTATTTTTTACCCGGAGTTTTAGTTGGGTTCGTATTTTTACCCGGAGTTTTAGTTGGGTTCGTAATTTTACCCGGAGTTTTAGTTGGGTTCGTATCTTTTACCCGGACTATTTAGTTGGGTTAGTATTTTTTACCCGGAGTTTTAGTTGGGTTCGTATTTTTTACCCGGAGTTTTAGTTGGGTTCGCATTTTTTACCCGGAATTTTTAGTTGGGTTAGTATTTTTACCCGGAGTTTTAGTAGGGTTCGTATTTTTACCCGGAGTTTTAGTTGGGTTCGTAATTTTACCCTGAGTTTTAGTTGGGTTCGTATTTTTAAACCGGACTTTTTAGTTGGGTTAGTATTTTTACCCGGAGTTTTAGTTGGGTTCGTATTTTTACCCGGAGTTTTAGTTGGGTTCGTAATTTTATCCGGAGTTTTAGTTGGGTTCGTATTTTTTACCCGGACTTTTTAGTTGGGTTAGTATTTTTGCCCGGAGTTTTAGTTGGGTTCGTATTTTTTACCCGGAGTTTTAGTTGGGTTCGTAATTTTACCCGGAGTTTTAGTTGGGTTCGTAATTTTACCCGGAGTCTTAAGTTAGGTTCGTATTTTTTATCCGGACTTTTTATTTGGGTTCGTATTTTTTACCCGGAGTTTTAGTTGGGTTCGTAATTTTACCCGGAGTTTTAGTTGGGTTCGTATTTTTTACCCGGACTTTTTAGTTGGGTTAGTATTTTTACCCGGAGTTTTAGTTGGGTTCGTATTTTTACCCGGAGTTTTAGTTGGGTTCGTATTTTTACCCGGAGTTTTAGTTGGGTTCGTAATTTTAGCCGGAGTTTTAGTTGGGTTCGTATTTTTTACCCGGACTTTTTAGTTGGGTTCGTAATTTTACCCGGAGTTTTAGTTGGGTTCGTAATTTTACCCGGAGTTTTAGTTGGGTTCGTAATTTTACCCGGAGTTTTAGTTGGGTTCGTAATTTTACCCGGACTTTTTAGTTGGGTTCGTATTTTTTACCCGGACTTTTAGTTGGGTTCGTAATTTTACCCGGAGTTTTAGTTGGGTTCGTAATTTTACCCGGAGTTTTAGTTGAGTTGGTAATTTTACCCGGAGTTTTAGTTGGGTTCGTAATTTTACCCGGACTTTTTATTTGGGTTCGTAATTTTACCCGGACTTTTTAGTTGGGTTCGTAATTTTACCCGGAGTTTTAGTTGGGTTCGTAATTTTACCCGGAGTTTTACTTGGGTTCGTAATTTTACCCGAACTTTTTAGTTGGGTTCGTATTTTTTACCCGGACTTTTAGTTGGGTTCGTAATTTTACCCGGAGTTTTAGTTGGGTTCGTAATTTTACCCGGAGTTTTAGTTGGGTTCGTAATTTTACCCGGAGTTTTGGTTGGGTTCGTAATTTTACCCGGAGTTTTAGTTGGGTTCGTAATTTTACCCGGACTTTTTAGTTGGGTTCGTATTTTTTACCCGGACTTTTAGTTGGGTTCGTAATTTTACCCGGAGTTTTAGTTGGGTTCGTAATTTTACCAGGACTTTTTAGTTGGGTTCGTAATTTTACCCGGACTTTTTAGTTGGGTTCGTAATTTTACCCGGACTTTTTAGTTGGGTTCGTAATTTTACCCGGAGTTTTAGTTGGGTTCGTAATTTTACCCGGACTTTTTAGTTGGGTTCGAATTTTTTACCCGGACTTTTAGTTGGGTTCATAATTTTACCCGGAGTTTTAGTTGGGTTCGCAATTTTACCCGGACTTGTTAGTTGGGTTCGTATTTTTTACCCGGACTTTTAGTTGGGTTCGTAATTTTACCCGGAGTTTTAGTTGGGTTCGTAATTTTACCCGGAGTTTTAGTTGGGTTCGTAATTTTACCCGGAGTCTTGAGTTACCCGGACTTTTTAGTTGGGTTCGTATTTTTACCCGGACTTTTAGTTGGGTTCGTAATTTTACCCGGAGTTTTAGTTGGGTTCGTAATTTTACCCGGAGTTTTAGTTGGGTTCGTAATTTTACCCGGAGTTTGAGTTTTACTTGGGTTCGTAATTTTACCCGGAGTTTTAGTTGGGTTCGTAATTTTACCCGGAGTTTTAGTTGGGTTCGTAATTTTACCCGGACTTTTTAGTTGGGTCGTATTTTTTACCCGGACTTTTAGTTGGGTTCGTAATTTTACCCGGAGTTTTAGTTGGGTTCGTAATTTTACCCGGAGTTTTAGTTGGGTTCGTAATTTTACCCGGAGTTTTAGTTGGGTTCGCATTTTTTACCCGGAATTTTTAGTTGGGTTAGTATTTTTACCCGGAGTTTTAGTAGGGTTCGTATTTTTACCCGGAGTTTTAGTTGGGTTCGTAATTTTACCCGGAGTTTTAGTTGGGTTCGTATTTTTAACCCGGACTTTTTAGTTGGGTTAGTATTTTTACCCGGAGTTTTAGTTGGGTTCGTATTTTTACCCGGAGTTTTAGTTGGGTTCGTAATTTTATCCGGAGTTTAGTTGGGTTCGTATTTTTTACCCGGACTTTTTAGTTGGGTAGTATTTTTGCCCGGAGTTTTAGTTGGGTTCGTATTTTTTACCCGGTGTTTTAGTTGGGTTCGTAATTTTACCCCGGAGTTTTAGTTGGGTTCGTATTTTACCCGGAGTCTTAAGTTAGGTTCGTATTTTTTATCCGGACTTTTTAGTTGGGTCGTATTTTTTACCCGGAGTTTTAGTTGGGTTCGCAATTTTACCCGGAGTTTTAGTTGGGTTCGTATTTTTTACCCGGACTTTTTAGTTGGGTTACTATTTTTACCCGGAGTATTAGTTGGGTTCGTATTTTTACCCGGAGTTTTAGTGGGTTCGTATTTTTTTACCCGGACTTTTTAGTTGGGTTAGTATTTTTACCCGGAGTTTAGTTGGGTTCGTATTTTTACCCGGAGTTTTAGTTGGATTCGTATTTTTTACAAGGATGTAGCTGGGGTTTTGTGAGTAAACGTGGAATGAATCGAGTAAACGGTTTGAAGTTGTATTGAACGTCTCAAACAGTTCAGAGTTGACTATTGACACTGACGTAATATATTATACTGGAGAGCCTGGTGGATAACTTCCTATGTTGTCGTAGTAACTCCCAGTTCATGCCTGCTACAAGGAGTTTTAGTTGGGTTCGTATTTTTACCCGGAGTTTTAGTTGTGTTGGTAATTTTACCCGGAGTTTTAGTTGGGTTCATATTTTTTACCGGACTTTTTAGTTGGGTTCGTATTTTTCACCCGGAGTTTTAGTTGGGTTCGTATTTTTTACCCGGAGTTTTAGTTGGGTTCGTATTTTTACCCGGAGTTTTAGTTGGGTTCGTATTTTTACCCCGGAGTTTTAGTTGGTTCGTAATTTTAATCCGGAGTTTTAGTTGGGTTCGTATTTTTTACCCGGACTTTTTAGTTGGGTTAGTATTTTTACCCGGAGTTTTAGTTGGGTTCGTATTTTTTACCCGGAGTTTTAGTTGGATTCGTATTTTTTACAAGGATGTAGCTGGGGTTTTGTGAGTAAACGTGGAATGAAACGAGTAAACGGTTTGAAGTTGTATTGAACGTCTCAAACAGTACAGAGTTGACTATTGACACTGACGTAATATATTATACTGGAGAGCCTGGTGGATAACTTCCCTATGTTGTCGTAGTAACTCCCAGTTCATGCCTGCTACAAGGAGTTTTAGTTGGGTTCGTATTTTTACCCGGAGTTTTAGTTGTGTTGGTAATTTTACCCGGAGTTTTAGTTGGGTTCATATTTTTTACCGGACTTTTTAGTTGGGTTCGTATTTTTCACCCGGAGTTTTAGTTGGGTTCGTATTTTTTACCCGGAGTTTTAGTTGGGTTAATTTTTTACCCGGACTTTTAGTTGGGTTCATAATTTTACCCGGAGTTTTAGTTGGGTTCGCAATTTTACCCGGACTTGTTAGTTGGGTTCGTATTTTTTACCCGGACTTTTAGTTGGGTTCGTAATTTTACCCGGAGTTTTAGTTGGGTTCGTAATTTTACCCGGAGTTTTAGTTGGGTTCGTAATTTTACCCGGAGTCTTGAGTTACCCGGACTTTTTAGTTGGGTTCGTATTTTTACCCGGACTTTTAGTTGGGTTCGTAATTTTACCCGGAGTTTTAGTTGGGTTCGTAATTTTACCCGGAGTTTTAGTTGGGTTCGTAATTTTACCCGGAGTTTTACTTGGGTTCGTAATTTTACCCGGAGTTTTACTTGGGTTCGTAATTTTACCCGGAGTTTTAGTTGGGTTCGTAATTTTACCCGGAGTTTTAGTTGGGTTCGTAATTTTACCCGGACTTTTTAGTTGGGTTCGTATTTTTTACCCGGACTTTTAGTTGGGTTCGTAATTTTACCCGGAGTTTTAGTTGGGTTCGTAATTTTACCCGGAGTTTTAGTTGGGTTCGTAATTTTACCCGGAGTTTTAGTTGGGTTCGCATTTTTTACCCGGAATTTTTAGTTGGGTTAGTATTTTTACCCGGAGTTTTAGTAGGGTTCGTATTTTTACCCGGAGTTTTAGTTGGGTTCGTAATTTTACCCGGAGTTTTAGTTGGGTTCGTATTTTTAACCCGGACTTTTTAGTTGGGTTAGTATTTTTACCCGGAGTTTTAGTTGGGTTCGTATTTTTACCCGGAGTTTTAGTTGGGTTCGTAATTTTATCCGGAGTTTTAGTTGGGTTCGTATTTTTACCCGGACTTTTTAGTTGGGTTAGTATTTTTGCCCGGAGTTTTAGTTGGGTTCGTATTTTTTACCCGGTGTTTTAGTTGGGTTCGTAATTTTACCGGAGTTTTAGTTGGGTTCGTAATTTTACCCGGAGTCTTAAGTTAGGTTCGTATTTTTTATCCGGACTTTTTAGTTGGGTTCGTATTTTTTTACCCGGAGTTTTAGTTGGGGTTCGCAATTTTACCCGGAGTTTTAGTTGTTTTCGTATTTTTTACCCGGACTTTTTAGTTGGGTTACTATTTTTACCCGGAGTTTTAGTTGGGTTCGTATTTTTACCCGGAGTTTTAGTTGGGTTCGTATTTTTTTACCCGGACTTTTTAGTTGGGTTAGTATTTTTAACCGGAGTTTTAGTTGGGTTCGTATTTTTACCCGGAGTTTTAGTTGGATTCGTATTTTTTACAAGGATGTAGCTGGGGTTTTGTGAGTAAACGTGGAATGAATCGAGTAAACGGTTTGAAGTTGTATTGAACGTCTCAAACAGTTCAGAGTTGACTATTGACACTGACGTAATATATTATACTGGAGAGCCTGGTGGATAACTTCCCTATGTTGTCGTAGTAACTCCCAGTTCATGCCTGCTACAAGGAGTTTTAGTTGGGTTCGTATTTTTACCCGGAGTTTTAGTTGTGTTGGTAATTTTACCCGGAGTTTTAGTTGGGTTCATATTTTTTACCGGACTTTTTAGTTGGGTTCGTATTTTTCACCCGGAGTTTTAGTTGGGTTCGTATTTTTTACCCGGAGTTTTAGTTGGGTTCGTATTTTTACCCGGAGTTTTAGTTGGGTTCGTATTTTTACCCGGAGTTTTAGTTGGGTTCGTAATTTTATCCGGAGTTTTAGTTGGGTTCGTATTTTTTACCCGGACTTTTTAGTTGGGTTAGTATTTTTACCCGGAGTTTTAGTTGGGTTC
Organism: Melinopterus prodromus; assembly: GCA_964023965.1. Taxonomy (NCBI): domain Eukaryota; kingdom Metazoa; phylum Arthropoda; class Insecta; order Coleoptera; family Scarabaeidae; genus Melinopterus; species Melinopterus prodromus. The sequence continues at coordinate 63,893 of CAXIES010000368.1, forward strand.
GTATTTTTTACCCGGAGTTTTAGTTGGATTCGTATTTTTTACAAGGATGTAGCTGGGGTTTTGTGAGTAAACGTGGAATGAAACGAGTAAACGGTTTGAAGTTGTATTGAACGTCTCAAACAGTACAGAGTTGACTATTGACACTGACGTAATATATTATACTGGAGAGCCTGGTGGATAACTTCCCTATGTTGTCGTAGTAACTTCCAGTTCATGCCTGCTACAAGGAGTTTTAGTTGGGTTCGTATTTTTACCCGGAGTTTTAGTTGTGTTGGTAATTTTACCCGGAGTTTTAGTTGGGTTCATATTTTTTACCGGACTTTTTAGTTGGGTTCGTATTTTTCACCCGGAGTTTTAGTTGGGTTCGTATTTTTTACCCGGAGTTTTAGTTGGGTTCGTATTTTTACCCGGAGTTTTAGTTGGGTTCGTAATTTTACCCGGACTTTTTAGTTGGGTTCGTATTTTTTACCCGGACTTTTAGTTGGGTTCGTAATTTTACCCGGAGTTTTAGTTGGGTTCGTAATTTTACCAGGACTTTTTAGTTGGGTTCGTAATTTTACCCGGACTTTTTAGTTGGGTTCGTAATTTTACCCGGACTTTTTAGTTGGGTTCGTAATTTTACCCGGAGTTTTAGTTGGGTTCGTAATTTTACCCGGACTTTTTAGTTGGGTTCGAATTTTTTACCCGGACTTTTAGTTGGGTTCATAATTTTACCCGGAGTTTTAGTTGGGTTCGCAATTTTACCCGGACTTGTTAGTTGGGTTCGTATTTTTTACCCGGACTTTTAGTTGGGTTCGTAATTTTACCCGGAGTTTTAGTTGGGTTCGTAATTTTACCCGGAGTTTTAGTTGGGTTCGTAATTTTACCCGGAGTCTTGAGTTACCCGGACTTTTTAGTTGGGTTCGTATTTTTACCCGGACTTTTAGTTGGGTTCGTAATTTTACCCGGTGTTTTAGTTGGGTTCGTAATTTTACCCGGAGTTTTAGTTGGGTTCGTAATTTTACCCGGAGTTTTACTTGGGTTCGTAATTTTACCCGGAGTTTTACTTGGGTTCGTAATTTTACCCGGAGTTTTAGTTGGGTTCGTAATTTTACCCGGAGTTTTAGTTGGGTTCGTAATTTTACCCGGACTTTTTAGTTGGGTTCGTATTTTTTACCCGGACTTTTAGTTGGGTTCGTAATTTTACCCGGAGTTTTAGTTGGGTTCGTAATTTTACCCGGAGTTTTAGTTGGGTTCGTAATTTTACCCGGAGTTTTAGTTGGGTTCGCATTTTTTACCCGGAATTTTTAGTTGGGTTAGTATTTTTACCCGGAGTTTTAGTAGGGTTCGTATTTTTACCCGGAGTTTTAGTTGGGTTCGTAATTTTACCCGGAGTTTTAGTTGGGTTCGTATTTTTAACACGGACTTTTTAGTTGGGTTAGTATTTTTACCCGGAGTTTTAGTTGGGTTCGTATTTTTACCCGGAGTTTTAGTTGGGTTCGTAATTTTATCCGGAGTTTTAGTTGGGTTCGTATTTTTTACCCGGACTTTTTAGTTGGGTTAGTATTTTTGCCCGGAGTTTTAGTTGGGTTCGTATTTTTTACCCGGTGTTTTAGTTGGGTTCGTAATTTTACCCGGAGTTTTAGTTGGGTTCGTAATTTTACCCGGAGTCTTAAGTTAGGTTCGTATTTTTTATCCGGACTTTTTAGTTGGGTTCGTATTTTTTACCCGGAGTTTTAGTTGGGTTCGCAATTTTACCCGGAGTTTTAGTTGGGTTCGTATTTTTTACCCGGACTTTTTAGTTGGGTTACTATTTTTACCCGGAGTTTTAGTTGGGTTCGTATTTTTACCCGGAGTTTTAGTTGGGTTCGTATTTTTTTACCCGGACTTTTTAGTTGGGTTAGTATTTTTACCCGGAGTTTTAGTTGGGTTCGTATTTTTACCCGGAGTTTTAGTTGGGTTCGTAATTTTATCCGGAGTTTTAGTTGGGTTCGTATTTTTTACCCGGACTTTTTAGTTGGGTTAGTATTTTTGCCCGGAGTTTTAGTTGGGTTCGTATTTTTACCCGGAGTTTTAGTTGGGTTCGTAATTTTACCCGGAGTTTTAGTTGGGTTCGTATTTTTAACCCGGACTTTTTAGTTGGGTTAGTATTTTTACCCGGAGTTTTAGTTGGGTTCGTATTTTTACCCGGAGTTTTAGTTGGGTTCGTAATTTTATCCGGAGTTTTAGTTGGGTTCGTATTTTTTACCCGGACTTTTTAGTTGGGTTAGTATTTTTGCCCGGAGTTTTAGTTGGGTTCGTATTTTTTACCCGGTGTTTTAGTTGGGTTCGTAATTTTACCCGGAGTTTTAGTTGGGTTCGTAATTTTACCCGGAGTCTTAAGTTAGGTTCGTATTTTTTATCCGGACTTTTTAGTTGGGTTCGTATTTTTTACCCGGAGTTTTAGTTGGGTTCGCAATTTTACCCGGAGTTTTAGTTGTTTTCGTATTTTTTACCCGGACTTTTTAGTTGGGTTACTATTTTTACCCGGAGTTTTAGTTGGGTTCGTATTTTTACCCGGAGTTTTAGTTGGGTTCGTATTTTTTTACCCGGACTTTTTAGTTGGGTTAGTATTTTTAACCGGAGTTTTAGTTGGGTTCGTATTTTTACCCGGAGTTTTAGTTGGATTCGTATTTTTTACAAGGATGTAGCTGGGGTTTTGTGAGTAAACGTGGAATGAATCGAGTAAACGGTTTGAAGTTGTATTGAACGTCTCAAACAGTTCAGAGTTGACTATTGACACTGACGTAATATATTATACTGGAGAGCCTGGTGGATAACTTCCCTATGTTGTCGTAGTAACTCCCAGTTCATGCCTGCTACAAGGAGTTTTAGTTGGGTTCGTATTTTTACCCGGAGTTTTAGTTGTGTTGGTAATTTTACCCGGAGTTTTAGTTGGGTTCATATTTTTTACCGGACTTTTTAGTTGGGTTCGTATTTTTCACCCGGAGTTTTAGTTGGGTTCGTATTTTTTACCCGGAGTTTTAGTTGGGTTCGTATTTTTACCCGGAGTTTTAGTTGGGTTCGTAATTTTACCCGGACTTTTTAGTTGGGTTCGTATTTTTTACCCGGACTTTTAGTTGGGTTCGTAATTTTACCCGGAGTTTTAGTTGGGTTCGTAATTTTACCAGGACTTTTTAGTTGGGTTCGTAATTTTACCCGGACTTTTTAGTTGGGTTCGTAATTTTACCCGGACTTTTTAGTTGGGTTCGTAATTTTACCCGGAGTTTTAGTTGGGTTCGTAATTTTACCCGGACTTTTTAGTTGGGTTCGAATTTTTTACCCGGACTTTTAGTTGGGTTCATAATTTTACCCGGAGTTTTAGTTGGGTTCGCAATTTTACCCGGACTTGTTAGTTGGGTTCGTATTTTTTACCCGGACTTTTAGTTGGGTTCGTAATTTTACCCGGAGTTTTAGTTGGGTTCGTAATTTTACCCGGAGTTTTAGTTGGGTTCGTAATTTTACCCGGAGTCTTGAGTTACCCGGACTTTTTAGTTGGGTTCGTATTTTTACCCGGACTTTTAGTTGGGTTCGTAATTTTACCCGGTGTTTTAGTTGGGTTCGTAATTTTACCCGGAGTTTTACTTGGGTTCGTAATTTTACCCGGAGTTTTACTTGGGTTCGTAATTTTACCCGGAGTTTTAGTTGGGTTCGTAATTTTACCCGGAGTTTTAGTTGGGTTCGTAATTTTACCCGGACTTTTTAGTTGGGTTCGTATTTTTTACCCGGACTTTTAGTTGGGTTCGTAATTTTACCCGGAGTTTTAGTTGGGTTCGTAATTTTACCCGGAGTTTTAGTTGGGTTCGTAATTTTACCCGGAGTTTTAGTTGGGTTCGCATTTTTTACCCGGAATTTTTAGTTGGGTTAGTATTTTTACCCGGAGTTTTAGTAGGGTTCGTATTTTTACCCGGAGTTTTAGTTGGGTTCGTAATTTTACCCGGAGTTTTAGTTGGGTTCGTATTTTTAACCCGGACTTTTTAGTTGGGTTAGTATTTTTACCCGGAGTTTTAGTTGGGTTCGTATTTTTACCCGGAGTTTTAGTTGGGTTCGTAATTTTATCCGGAGTTTTAGTTGGGTTCGTATTTTTTACCCGGACTTTTTAGTTGGGTTAGTATTCTTGCCCGGAGTTTTAGTTGGGTTCGTATTTTTTACCCGGTGTTTTAGTTGGGTTCGTAATTTTACCCGGAGTTTTAGTTGGGTTCGTAATTTTACCCGGAGTCTTAAGTTAGGTTCGTATTTTTTATCCGGACTTTTTAGTTGGGTTCGTATTTTTTACCCGGAGTTTTAGTTGGGTTCGCAATTTTACCCGGAGTTTTAGTTGGGTTCGTATTTTTTACCCGGACTTTTTAGTTGGGTTACTATTTTTACCCGGAGTTTTAGTTGGGTTCGTATTTTTACCCGGAGTTTTAGTTGGGTTCGTATTTTTTTACCCGGACTTTTTAGTTGGGTTAGTATTTTTACCCGGAGTTTTAGTTGGGTTCGTATTTTTACCCGGAGTTTTAGTTGGGTTCGTAATTTTATCCGGAGTTTTAGTTGGGTTCGTATTTTTTACCCGGACTTTTTAGTTGGGTTAGTATTTTTGCCCGGAGTTTTAGTTGGGTTCGTATTTTTACCCGGAGTTTTAGTTGGGTTCGTAATTTTACCCGGAGTTTTAGTTGGGTTCGTATTTTTAACCCGGACTTTTTAGTTGGGTTAGTATTTTTACCCGGAGTTTTAGTTGGGTTCGTATTTTTACCCGGAGTTTTAGTTGGGTTCGTAATTTTATCCGGAGTTTTAGTTGGGTTCGTATTTTTTACCCGGACTTTTTAGTTGGGTTAGTATTTTTGCCCGGAGTTTTAGTTGGGTTCGTATTTTTTACCCGGTGTTTTAGTTGGGTTCGTAATTTTACCCGGAGTTTTAGTTGGGTTCGTAATTTTACCCGGAGTCTTAAGTTAGGTTCGTATTTTTTATCCGGACTTTTTAGTTGGGTTCGTATTTTTTACCCGGAGTTTTAGTTGGGTTCGCAATTTTACCCGGAGTTTTAGTTGTTTTCGTATTTTTTACCCGGACTTTTTAGTTGGGTTACTATTTTTACCCGGAGTTTTAGTTGGGTTCGTATTTTTACCCGGAGTTTTAGTTGGGTTCGTATTTTTTTACCCGGACTTTTTAGTTGGGTTAGTATTTTTAACCGGAGTTTTAGTTGGGTTCGTATTTTTACCCGGAGTTTTAGTTGGATTCGTATTTTTTACAAGGATGTAGCTGGGGTTTTGTGAGTAAACGTGGAATGAATCGAGTAAACGGTTTGAAGTTGTATTGAACGTCTCAAACAGTTCAGAGTTGACTATTGACACTGACGTAATATATTATACTGGAGAGCCTGGTGGATAACTTCCCTATGTTGTCGTAGTAACTCCCAGTTCATGCCTGCTACAAGGAGTTTTAGTTGGGTTCGTATTTTTACCCGGAGTTTTAGTTGTGTTGGTAATTTTACCCGGAGTTTTAGTTGGGTTCATATTTTTTACCGGACTTTTTAGTTGGGTTCGTATTTTTCACCCGGAGTTTTAGTTGGGTTCGTATTTTTTACCCGGAGTTTTAGTTGGGTTCGTATTTTTACCCGGAGTTTTAGTTGGGTTCGTAATTTTACCCGGACTTTTTAGTTGGGTTCGTATTTTTTACCCGGACTTTTTAGTTGGGTTCGAATTTTTTACCCGGACTTTTAGTTGGGTTCATAATTTTACCCGGAGTTTTAGTTGGGTTCGCAATTTTACCCGGACTTGTTAGTTGGGTTCGTATTTTTTACCCGGACTTTTAGTTGGGTTCGTAATTTTACCCGGAGTTTTAGTTGGGTTCGTAATTTTACCCGGAGTTTTAGTTGGGTTCGTAATTTTACCCGGAGTCTTGAGTTACCCGGACTTTTTAGTTGGGTTCGTATTTTTACCCGGACTTTTAGTTGGGTTCGTAATTTTACCCGGTGTTTTAGTTGGGTTCGTAATTTTACCCGGAGTTTTAGTTGGGTTCGTAATTTTACCCGGAGTTTTACTTGGGTTCGTAATTTTACCCGGAGTTTTACTTGGGTTCGTAATTTTACCCGGAGTTTTAGTTGGGTTCGTAATTTTACCCGGAGTTTTAGTTGGGTTCGTAATTTTACCCGGACTTTTTAGTTGGGTTCGTATTTTTTACCCGGACTTTTAGTTGGGTTCGTAATTTTACCCGGAGTTTTAGTTGGGTTCGTAATTTTACCCGGAGTTTTAGTTGGGTTCGTAATTTTACCCGGAGTTTTAGTTGGGTTCGCATTTTTTACCCGGAATTTTTAGTTGGGTTAGTATTTTTACCCGGAGTTTTAGTAGGGTTCGTATTTTTACCCGGAGTTTTAGTTGGGTTCGTAATTTTACCCGGAGTTTTAGTTGGGTTCGTATTTTTAACCCGGACTTTTTAGTTGGGTTAGTATTTTTACCCGGAGTTTTAGTTGGGTTCGTATTTTTACCCGGAGTTTTAGTTGGGTTCGTAATTTTATCCGGAGTTTTAGTTGGGTTCGTATTTTTTACCCGGACTTTTTAGTTGGGTTAGTATTTTTGCCCGGAGTTTTAGTTGGGTTCGTATTTTTTACCCGGTGTTTTAGTTGGGTTCGTAATTTTACCCGGAGTTTTAGTTGGGTTCGTAATTTTACCCGGAGTCTTAAGTTAGGTTCGTATTTTTTATCCGGACTTTTTAGTTGGGTTCGTATTTTTTACCCGGAGTTTTAGTTGGGTTCGCAATTTTACCCGGAGTTTTAGTTGGGTTCGTATTTTTTACCCGGACTTTTTAGTTGGGTTACTATTTTTACCCGGAGTTTTAGTTGGGTTCGTATTTTTACCCGGAGTTTTAGTTGGGTTCGTATTTTTTTACCCGGACTTTTTAGTTGGGTTAGTATTTTTACCCGGAGTTTTAGTTGGGTTCGTATTTTTACCCGGAGTTTTAGTTGGGTTCGTAATTTTATCCGGAGTTTTAGTTGGGTTCGTATTTTTTACCCGGACTTTTTAGTTGGGTTAGTATTTTTGCCCGGAGTTTTAGTTGGGTTCGTATTTTTACCCGGAGTTTTAGTTGAGTTCGTAATTTTACCCGGAGTTTTAGTTGGGTTCGTATTTTTAACCCGGACTTTTTAGTTGGGTTAGTATTTTTACCCGGAGTTTTAGTTGGGTTCGTATTTTTACCCGGAGTTTTAGTTGGGTTCGTAATTTTATCCGGAGTTTTAGTTGGGTTCGTATTTTTTACCCGGACTTTTTAGTTGGGTTAGTATTTTTGCCCGGAGTTTTAGTTGGGTTCGTATTTTTTACCCGGTGTTTTAGTTGGGTTCGTAATTTTACCCGGAGTTTTAGTTGGGTTCGTAATTTTACCCGGAGTCTTAAGTTAGGTTCGTATTTTTTATCCGGACTTTTTAGTTGGGTTCGTATTTTTTACCCGGAGTTTTAGTTGGGTTCGCAATTTTACCCGGAGTTTTAGTTGTTTTCGTATTTTTTACCCGGACTTTTTAGTTGGGTTACTATTTTTACCCGGAGTTTTAGTTGGGTTCGTATTTTTACCCGGAGTTTTAGTTGGGTTCGTATTTTTTTACCCGGACTTTTTAGTTGGGTTAGTATTTTTAACCGGAGTTTTAGTTGGGTTCGTATTTTTACCCGGAGTTTTAGTTGGATTCGTATTTTTTACAAGGATGTAGCTGTGGTTTTGTGAGTAAACGTGGAATGAATCGAGTAAACGGTTTGAAGTTGTATTGAACGTCTCAAACAGTTCAGAGTTGACTATTGACACTGACGTAATATATTATACTGGAGAGCCTGGTGGATAACTTCCCTATGTTGTCGTAGTAACTCCCAGTTCATGCCTGCTACAAGGAGTTTTAGTTCGGTTCGTATTTTTACCCGGAGTTTTAGTTGTGTTGGTAATTTTACCCGGAGTTTTAGTTGGGTTCATATTTTTTACCGGACTTTTTAGTTGGGTTCGTATTTTTCACCCGGAGTTTTAGTTGGGTTCGTATTTTTTACCCGGAGTTTTAGTTGGGTTCGTATTTTTACCCGGAGTTTTAGTTGGGTTCGTAATTTTACCCGGACTTTTTAGTTGGGTTCGTATTTTTTACCCGGACTTTTAGTTGGGTTCGTAATTTTACCCGGAGTTTTAGTTGGGTTCGTAATTTTACCAGGACTTTTTAGTTGGGTTCGTAATTTTACCCGGACTTTTTAGTTGGGTTCGTAATTTTACCCGGACTTTTTAGTTGGGTTCGTAATTTTACCCGGAGTTTTAGTTGGGTTCGTAATTTTACCCGGACTTTTTAGTTGGGTTCGAATTTTTTACCCGGACTTTTAGTTGGGTTCATAATTTTACCCGGAGTTTTAGTTGGGTTCGCAATTTTACCCGGACTTGTTAGTTGGGTTCGTATTTTTTACCCGGACTTTTAGTTGGGTTCGTAATTTTACCCGGAGTTTTAGTTGGGTTCGTAATTTTACCCGGAGTTTTAGTTGGGTTCGTAATTTTACCCGGAGTCTTGAGTTACCCGGACTTTTTAGTTGGGTTCGTATTTTTACCCGGACTTTTAGTTGGGTTCGTAATTTTACCCGGTGTTTTAGTTGGGTTCGTAATTTTACCCGGAGTTTTAGTTGGGTTCGTAATTTTACCCGGAGTTTTACTTGGGTTCGTAATTTTACCCGGAGTTTTACTTGGGTTCGTAATTTTACCCGGAGTTTTAGTTGGGTTCGTAATTTTACCCGGAGTTTTAGTTGGGTTCGTAATTTTACCCGGACTTTTTAGTTGGGTTCGTATTTTTTACCCGGACTTTTAGTTGGGTTCGTAATTTTACCCGGAGTTTTAGTTGGGTTCGTAATTTTACCCGGAGTTTTAGTTGGGTTCGTAATTTTACCCGGAGTTTTAGTTGGGTTCGCATTTTTTACCCGGAATTTTTAGTTGGGTTAGTATTTTTACCCGGAGTTTTAGTAGGGTTCGTATTTTTACCCGGAGTTTTAGTTGGGTTCGTAATTTTACCCGGAGTTTTAGTTGGGTTCGTATTTTTAACCCGGACTTTTTAGTTGGGTTAGTATTTTTACCCGGAGTTTTAGTTGGGTTCGTATTTTTACCCGGAGTTTTAGTTGGGTTCGTAATTTTATCCGGAGTTTTAGTTGGGTTCGTATTTTTTACCCGGACTTTTTAGTTGGGTTAGTATTTTTGCCCGGAGTTTTAGTTGGGTTCGTATTTTTTACCCGGTGTTTTAGTTGGGTTCGTAATTTTACCCGGAGTTTTAGTTGGGTTCGTAATTTTACCCGGAGTCTTAAGTTAGGTTCGTATTTTTTATCCGGACTTTTTAGTTGGGTTCGTATTTTTTACCCGGAGTTTTAGTTGGGTTCGCAATTTTACCCGGAGTTTTAGTTGGGTTCGTATTTTTTACCCGGACTTTTTAGTTGGGTTACTATTTTTACCCGGAGTTTTAGTTGGGTTCGTATTTTTACCCGGAGTTTTAGTTGGGTTCGTATTTTTTTACCCGGACTTTTTAGTTGGGTTAGTATTTTTACCCGGAGTTTTAGTTGGGTTCGTATTTTTACCCGGAGTTTTAGTTGGGTTCGTAATTTTATCCGGAGTTTTAGTTGGGTTCGTATTTTTTACCCGGACTTTTTAGTTGGGTTAGTATTTTTGCCCGGAGTTTTAGTTGGGTTCGTATTTTTACCCGGAGTTTTAGTTGGGTTCGTAATTTTACCCGGAGTTTTAGTTGGGTTCGTATTTTTAACCCGGACTTTTTAGTTGGGTTAGTATTTTTACCCGGAGTTTTAGTTGGGTTCGTATTTTTACCCGGAGTTTTAGTTGGGTTCGTAATTTTATCCGGAGTTTTAGTTGGGTTCGTATTTTTTACCCGGACTTTTTAGTTGGGTTAGTATTTTTGCCCGGAGTTTTAGTTGGGTTCGTATTTTTTACCCGGTGTTTTAGTTGGGTTCGTAATTTTACCCGGAGTTTTAGTTGGGTTCGTAATTTTACCCGGAGTCTTAAGTTAGGTTCGTATTTTTTATCCGGACTTTTTAGTTGGGTTCGTATTTTTTACCCGGAGTTTTAGTTGGATTCGCAATTTTACCCGGAGTTTTAGTTGTTTTCGTATTTTTTACCCGGACTTTTTAGTTGGGTTACTATTTTTACCCGGAGTTTTAGTTGGGTTCGTATTTTTACCCGGAGTTTTAGTTGGGTTCGTATTTTTTTACCCGGACTTTTTAGTTGGGTTAGTATTTTTAACCGGAGTTTTAGTTGGGTTCGTAATTTTACCCGGAGTTTTAGTTGGGTTCGCATTTTTTACCCGGAATTTTTAGTTGGGTTAGTATTTTTACCCGGAGTTTTAGTAGGGTTCGTATTTTTACCCGGAGTTTTAGTTGGGTTCGTAATTTTACCCGGAGTTTTAGTTGGGTTCGTATTTTTAACCCGGACTTTTTAGTTGGGTTAGTATTTTTACCCGGAGTTTTAGTTGGGTTCGTATTTTTACCCGGAGTTTTAGTTGGGTTCGTAATTTTATCCGGAGTTTTAGTTGGGTTCGTATTTTTTACCCGGACTTTTTAGTTGGGTTAGTATTTTTGCCCGGAGTTTTAGTTGGGTTCGTATTTTTTACCCGGTGTTTTAGTTGGGTTCGTAATTTTACCCGGAGTTTTAGTTGGGTTCGTAATTTTACCCGGAGTCTTAAGTTAGGTTCGTATTTTTTATCCGGACTTTTTAGTTGGGTTCGTATTTTTTACCCGGAGTTTTAGTTGGGTTCGCAATTTTACCCGGAGTTTTAGTTGGGTTCGTATTTTTTACCCGGACTTTTTAGTTGGGTTACTATTTTTACCCGGAGTTTTAGTTGGGTTCGTATTTTTACCCGGAGTTTTAGTTGGGTTCGTATTTTTTTACCCGGACTTTTTAGTTGGGTTAGTATTTTTACCCGGAGTTTTAGTTGGGTTCGTATTTTTACCCGGAGTTTTAGTTGGGTTCGTAATTTTATCCGGAGTTTTAGTTGGGTTCGTATTTTTTACCCGGACTTTTTAGTTGGGTTAGTATTTTTGCCCGGAGTTTTAGTTGGGTTCGTATTTTTACCCGGAGTTTTAGTTGGGTTCGTAATTTTACCCGGAGTTTTAGTTGGGTTCGTATTTTTAACCCGGACTTTTTAGTTGGGTTAGTATTTTTACCCGGAGTTTTAGTTGGGTTCGTATTTTTACCCGGAGTTTTAGTTGGGTTCGCAATTTTACCCGGAGTTTTAGTTGTTTTCGTATTTTTTACCCGGACTTTTTAGTTGGGTTACTATTTTTACCCGGAGTTTTAGTTGGGTTCGTATTTTTACCCGGAGTTTTAGTTGGGTTCGTATTTTTTTACCCGGACTTTTTAGTTGGGTTAGTATTTTTAACCGGAGTTTTAGTTGGGTTCGTATTTTTACCCGGAGTTTTAGTTGGATTCGTATTTTTTACAAGGATGTAGCTGGGGTTTTGTGAGTAAACGTGGAATGAATCGAGTAAACGGTTTGAAGTTGTATTGAACGTCTCAAACAGTTCAGAGTTGACTATTGACACTGACGTAATATATTATACTGGAGAGCCTGGTGGATAACTTCCCTATGTTGTCGTAGTAACTCCCAGTTCATGCCTGCTACAAGGAGTTTTAGTTGGGTTCGTATTTTTACCCGGAGTTTTAGTTGTGTTGGTAATTTTACCCGGAGTTTTAGTTGGGTTCATATTTTTTACCGGACTTTTTAGTTGGGTTCGTATTTTTCACCCGGAGTTTTAGTTGGGTTCGTATTTTTTACCCGGAGTTTTAGTTGGGTTCGTATTTTTACCCGGAGTTTTAGTTGGGTTCGTATTTTTACCCGGAGTTTTAGTTGGGTTCGTAATTTTATCCGGAGTTTTAGTTGGGTTCGTATTTTTTACCCGGACTTTTTAGTTGGGTTAGTATTTTTACCCGGAGTTTTAGTTGGGTTCGTATTTTTTACCCGGAGTTTTAGTTGGATTCGTATTTTTTACAAGGATGTAGCTGGGGTTTTGTGAGTAAACGTGGAATGAAACGAGTAAACGGTTTGAAGTTGTATTGAACGTCTCAAACAGTACAGAGTTGACTATTGACACTGACGTAATATATTATACTGGAGAGCCTGGTGGATAACTTCCCTATGTTGTCGTAGTAACTTCCAGTTCATGCCTGCTACAAGGAGTTTTAGTTGGGTTCGTATTTTTACCCGGAGTTTTAGTTGTGTTGGTAATTTTACCCGGAGTTTTAGTTGGGTTCATATTTTTTACCGGACTTTTTAGTTGGGTTCGTATTTTTCACCCGGAGTTTTAGTTGGGTTCGTATTTTTTACCCGGAGTTTTAGTTGGGTTCGTATTTTTACCCGGAGTTTTAGTTGGGTTCGTAATTTTACCCGGACTTTTTAGTTGGGTTCGTATTTTTTACCCGGACTTTTAGTTGGGTTCGTAATTTTACCCGGAGTTTTAGTTGGGTTCGTAATTTTACCAGGACTTTTTAGTTGGGTTCGTAATTTTACCCGGACTTTTTAGTTGGGTTCGTAATTTTACCCGGACTTTTTAGTTGGGTTCGTAATTTTACCCGGAGTTTTAGTTGGGTTCGTAATTTTACCCGGACTTTTTAGTTGGGTTCGAATTTTTTACCCGGACTTTTAGTTGGGTTCATAATTTTACCCGGAGTTTTAGTTGGGTTCGCAATTTTACCCGGACTTGTTAGTTGGGTTCGTATTTTTTACCCGGACTTTTAGTTGGGTTCGTAATTTTACCCGGAGTTTTAGTTGGGTTCGTAATTTTACCCGGAGTTTTAGTTGGGTTCGTAATTTTACCCGGAGTCTTGAGTTACCCGGACTTTTTAGTTGGGTTCGTATTTTTACCCGGACTTTTAGTTGGGTTCGTAATTTTACCCGGTGTTTTAGTTGGGTTCGTAATTTTACCCGGAGTTTTAGTTGGGTTCGTAATTTTACCCGGAGTTTTACTTGGGTTCGTAATTTTACCCGGAGTTTTACTTGGGTTCGTAATTTTACCCGGAGTTTTAGTTGGGTTCGTAATTTTACCCGGAGTTTTAGTTGGGTTCGTAATTTTACCCGGACTTTTTAGTTGGGTTCGTATTTTTTACCCGGACTTTTAGTTGGGTTCGTAATTTTACCCGGAGTTTTAGTTGGGTTCGTAATTTTACCCGGAGTTTTAGTTGGGTTCGTAATTTTACCCGGAGTTTTAGTTGGGTTCGCATTTTTTACCCGGAATTTTTAGTTGGGTTAGTATTTTTACCCGGAGTTTTAGTAGGGTTCGTATTTTTACCCGGAGTTTTAGTTGGGTTCGTAATTTTACCCGGAGTTTTAGTTGGGTTCGTATTTTTAACCCGGACTTTTTAGTTGGGTTAGTATTTTTACCCGGAGTTTTAGTTGGGTTCGTATTTTTACCCGGAGTTTTAGTTGGGTTCGTAATTTTATCCGGAGTTTTAGTTGGGTTCGTATTTTTTACCCGGACTTTTTAGTTGGGTTAGTATTTTTGCCCGGAGTTTTAGTTGGGTTCGTATTTTTTACCCGGTGTTTTAGTTGGGTTCGTAATTTTACCCGGAGTTTTAGTTGGGTTCGTAATTTTACCCGGAGTCTTAAGTTAGGTTCGTATTTTTTATCCGGACTTTTTAGTTGGGTTCGTATTTTTTACCCGGAGTTTTAGTTGGGTTCGCAATTTTACCCGGAGTTTTAGTTGGGTTCGTATTTTTTACCCGGACTTTTTAGTTGGGTTACTATTTTTACCCGGAGTTTTAGTTGGGTTCGTATTTTCACCCGGAGTTTTAGTTGGGTTCGTATTTTTTTACCCGGACTTTTTAGTTGGGTTAGTATTTTTACCCGGAGTTTTAGTTGGGTTCGTATTTTTACCCGGAGTTTTAGTTGGATTCGTATTTTTTACAAGGATGTAGCTGGGGTTTTGTGAGTAAACGTGGAATGAATCGAGTAAACGGTTTGAAGTTGTATTGAACGTCTCAAACAGTTCAGAGTTGACTATTGACACTGACGTAATATATTATACTGGAGAGCCTGGTGGATAACTTCCCTATGTTGTCGTAGTAACTCCCAGTTCATGCCTGCTACAAGGAGTTTTAGTTGGGTTCGTATTTTTACCCGGAGTTTTAGTTGTGTTGGTAATTTTACCCGGAGTTTTAGTTGGGTTCATATTTTTTACCGGACTTTTTAGTTGGGTTCGTATTTTTCACCCGGAGTTTTAGTTGGGTTCGTATTTTTTACCCGGAGTTTTAGTTGGGTTCGTATTTTTACCCGGAGTTTTAGTTGGGTTCGTATTTTTACCCGGAGTTTTAGTTGGGTTCGTAATTTTATCCGGAGTTTTAGTTGGGTTCGTATTTTTTACCCGGACTTTTTAGTTGGGTTAGTATTTTGCCCGGAGTTTTAGTTGGGTTCGTATTTTTTTACCCGGAGTTTTAGTTGGGTTCTAAATGTTACCCGGACTTTTTTGTTTGGTTCGTATTTTTTACCCGGAGTTTTAGTTGGGTTCGTAATTTTACCCGGACTTTTTAGTTGGGTTCGTAATTTTACCCGGAGTTTTAGTTGGGTTCGTAATTTTACCCGGAGTTTTAGTTGGGTTCGTAATTTTACCCGGAGCTTTAGTTGGGTTCGTAATTTTACCCGGAGTTTTAGTTGGGTTCGTAATTTTACCCGGACTTTTTAGTTGGGTTCGTATTTTTTACCCGGACTTTTAGTTGGGTTCGTAATTTTACCCGGAGTTTTAGTTGGGTTCGTAATTTTACCCGGACTTTTTATTTGGGTTCGTAATTTTACCCGGACTTTTTAGTTGGGTTCGTAATTTTACCCGGAGTTTTAGTTGGGTTCGTAATTTTACCCGGAGTTTTACTTGGGTTCGTAATTTTACCCGGACTTTTTAGTTGGGTTCGTATTTTTTAGCCGGACCTTTAGTTGGGTTCGTAATTTTACCCGGAGTTTTAGTTGGGTTCGTAATTTTACCCGGAGTTTTAGTTGGGTTCGTAATTTTACCCGGAGTTTTAGTTGGGTTCGTATTTTTTACCCGGACTTTTTAGTTGGGGTTAGTATTTTTACCCGGAGTTTTAGTTGGGTTCGTATTTTTACCCGGAGTTTTAGTTGGGTTCGTAATTTTACCCGGAGATTTAGTTGGGTTCGTATTTTTTACCCGGACATTTTAGTTGGGTTATCATTTTTTACCCGGAGTTTTAGTTGGGTTCGTACTTTTTACCCGGAGTTTTAGTTGGGTTCGTATTTTTTACCCGGAGTTTTAGTTGGGTTCGTAATTTTACCCGGAGTTTTAGTTGGGTTCGTATCTTTTACCCGGACTATTTAGTTGGGTTAGTATTTTTTACCCGGAGTTTTAGTTGGGTTCGTATTTTTTACCCGGAGTTTTAGTTGGGTTCGCATTTTATACCCGGAATTTTTAGTTGGGTTAGTATTTTTACCCGGAGTTTTAGTAGGGTTCGTATTTTTACCCGGAGTTTTAGTTGGGTTCGTAATTTTACCCGGAGTTTTAGTTGGGTTCGTATTTTTAAACCGGACTTTTTAGTTGGGTTAGTATTTTTACCCGGAGTTTTAGTTGGGTTCGTATTTTTACCCGGAGTTTTAGTTGGGTTCGTAATTTTATCCGGAGTTTTTTTTTAAAGCAATTTATTAAACAATATATAATATATATATATATGCACATCACAACTCATGTATATAATAAACAATCATATGACATGGTAGGTAAAACTCTTCTCCCTCTATCTTCACCTCGGGATTAGGATAAGACATCCATCTCGGGCTAATGGTATCGAGGGTACAGTTGTTTTGGATTGTTTGAGCTGGTAATAACGTCCTATATTTTTCCTTGCAGTAGCAATGCTTTTATTTTCATCTTGAAAGGTCTATACTCTAATTGTCTTATATCATTTGGTAGCTTGTTGTACATTGTCAGTGTATTGCCTTGGATAAAAGAAGCATATCGAGAAGTTCTAGATCTCTCTGATCGAATGTGTGTCATGTTTCTTGTTTTGTGTCCATGGATTTGATCTGATTTTGTTAGCTTTATCTCAGTTTTTATAGTTTGCTTATCAATTTTGTAAATAAGTATGATTTTGTGAAGGATTGTCATCTGTTGCACTGTTAGTTCGTTTGCAATATTATGTACATCATGTGTCGGTGTTCTTCTGTCTAAGGAATATAGTGTCTTGAGTATTTTATTTTGTTGTATTTGCAATTTGGTTATGTTGTCCTGCTTTGTTTCACCCCAGATATTTATCATATAGTTTATGTTTGATACGTATAGGCAATTATAAATTGCCTTTCTGAGAAATTCAGGAATGAGGTGTTTTACCTTATAAAGTGCAGCTATTGTCTTTGCGTTGTTTGTTCTCAGTGTGTCAATGTGTGCGTCCCAGCTGAGGTTGTCTCTTATTAATAGGCCCAAATATTTGACTTTCTTAGTTTGTGTAATAAGCATGTTATTGAATACTATGTTTAGGTGTACGTCTTGTTTCTTGCCTGTAAATATCATATACTCCGTCTTTTTTTCGTTAATTGTTAGTAGATTGGAATTGAACCAAGTCTCCATTTTCTGTATGTCCTCGCTTATTGCACTTTGTAGTTGTTCTTCGGTTTTTGCGGAGTAAAGGATGCAAGTGTCATCAGCCGAGCCGAGCCTTTCAGAGGTAATTCGAAGAAATCATTTGTGTAAAGAATGTACAAAGATGGTGGTAAAATTCCTCCTTGGGGCATCCCATACTCCGCATAGGCCGTTTGACTGCAGCTCTTATTTATTTTGGTCATTTGCGGGCGGTGTCTCAAGTATGTGTTTATAATGTTTAGGAACTTTCCCTCTACGCCGATTTTGTTGAGCTTTTCTATTATTTTGTCTTTCGATATTGTATCGAAGGCCTTCTTTAAGTCAATAAATATGCACACTGCTATCTCTTTCTTATCTAATCGTTGCTTTATATCATTTATTAGATCTAAAGCGGCAGATGTTGTTCCAGAACCTTTTTGGAATGCATATTGTTTCTTGTTAATTATTTTGTTTTTATTTAAGTGGTAGTTCAATCTCCTTTGCAATAATTTTTCGATTATTTTACTAAGGGTAGAGGTTAGGGCAATTGGACGATAGTTTTCCGGTTTATTCCTCTCTCCGCTCTTGTATATGGGGGTGATTATTGTTTTCTTCATATATTCTGGATATATTCCGGTCTCGAGGACATCGTTGATTAGGCGTACCAAAGGTGTTTTTAATATGTTTCCATGTTCTCTTATTATGTTGGTTGATATATTGTCAAATCCGGGTGCTTTATTTTCTTTCAATTCCTGAATTATTTCTTCTATCTCCTTTACGTTTGTTTGACTTAATTGTGCTTTTTCGTATATTCTATTATTTGTATTACTTGCAGGTGTCTGAATTTGTTGTAGTTGACGTGTATTTAATTGTGTTATCGCGAGATTCCTTCCTGTGGTGGCAAAGTAGTTATTGATCTCAGTGGCTACTTCTTCAGGATTATTTGTGTCACTTCCATTTTGTGTTATAATTTTGACAATCTGCTCATCGGATCTTGTTTTTCTGTTGAGTTGTGTGTTTACAATATTCCACAATTTTCCTTGATTGTTTTTATTGATATTAAACAGTTTTTTGAAGTAATTTATTTTTGTTTCCTTAATATATTTTTTTGTTTCTCTCTTTGATTGTTGGTAGTTCTGAGCAAGTATTTCGTTGATAGGATTTTTTTATGTCGTTTAAATAGTTTGTTTCTTTCCTTGATTTTCGCTATCACGTCTTTTGTGATCCAGGTACACTCGCCCCTTCGCTTTATCTTTAGTGTTACTTGGTTTGACTTTATGATAGCTTGAAGTGTTTTCGAACATTGTTCGAAGTTATTTATGCTGTCGAAATTGTGTTTGCGAATCTCTTGGCTTATTTTTTTTCTATTAGTGTATTGGTGTTCATAGCATTTGTAGTTTCCTTTTTGTTGTGTTTCACTTCTAATTGTTGTCATTAGGGCATTATGGTCCGATATATCGGTTGTAATAATACTAATTTGTTGTATTTGGTGTTTTATGTTGGTTATCACGTGGTCTATAATTGTATGGTTACCGTTAGGGTTCCATCTTGTATAGTTTTTTTTAGATTTTTTATTTATAATTTGGTAGTTATTTTCCAGAATGATTTTATTATAGTCCTTTGTTGTTTCACTAGTATCTAGAATATTTATATTGAAATCTCCTAGGATAATGTGTGGTTTTTTTCTGTTGAAGATATCGTTTTTTAAAACTTGCCTCGTGACACTGTACTGTATATGAGGTGGTTTGTATAGAAGAGTTATGGCTATGTTTTGATGCTGCAGATCGATTTTTATAACTTCAATTTCTTGGATAGTTTTCTTCATTAGTAGTTTGTAGTTGATTCCATTTTTTATGTATACTGCCAGACCACCGCCACGTGTTTCTCGTGATAAGAATACGGCATTGTATTTGGGTGGTATATATAGGGTCTCTTCAGTTGGGGATAGCCATGTCTCCGTTAGTGCCAAAATATCGGGATTGTGAACTTTTAAGAATATTTCGATATCATTAAATTTGTTCTTGATACTACGCACATTGTGAAGTATTATGTTGTGCGCGTTTACAGTCAATGTAGGTGAAAATTGTATTTTTTTTTTTATTTTTTTTTTTAATTTTTTAGTTGATTGTTTGCAAATGTTCTAAATTTTTTATTTTTATTTTTTGTGCAGAGACGGTCTTTTTAAGAAATACATTTCCGTCTCTGGTCCATGCATACTTATAGTTTTTTTCTTTTTTTGTTTGTCTTGCATGAAAGAATAGAGTTGCGCCTTGTGTTGTTAGTTGTTCATTTATGTATATTTCATTATTTTTTCCCTTAAAACCGCATTCTCTTGTTTTTATAGACCCTATGGTCTTTCTAGCTTCCAAAATCTTCTGCTTGTTTTCTCTGTTGGATAATTGAATGATAATCGGGGGGCACTCGCTCTTTCCTTCTTTCCTTGAAAATCCTACTATGTCTGATTTATCGATTTTTATGTTCAGATTTTTTGTGATGTTATTAACCACTTCCTCCAATTTCTTTTCATCTTCGTTTTCTTGTTTTTCGACGCCTGTGATTACGATGTTGTTTATTATTTTACTTTTTTCATCACTTTCAATCACTTCCTCCAATCTATTGATTCTCTCCTTCATCAACTCACGTTCCCTTCCAGCTTCTTTAAGATTTTTTTGATATCTTTATTTTCTTTTCGGATTTCCTCCAGTTGCACCGATATGAAGTTTATTGATAGGGTTAGTTCTTCTATTTTGTTAGAAAGCTTGTCGATTCGGTCGACTTCGGTTTCACTATCGCTTGAGTTGTCTGCTCGATGGCTTCTTGTGTTTGTTTTTTTTTTGTCATATTGGGCGGAAAAAAAACAAAGGAAAGGAACTATAGACAGTGGACACTTTTTTCACACCGCCTGGGCCTGTTGGGGTGGCTAACTAAACACACACAGAAGGCCGCGGTAGGACAGATGGACAGGTATCAACAATTAATATCACAAGTTTCCGTAAAATGCCACAAATTTACGTACGTATATGATATGATACGATACCGGCCGGCCGGTTTTGTGGTGGAAACTAAAAACTCGATAACAGGTCTCGCTTACATTTAATGTTGTTACAGATCTTTGTTTCTGTCGGTATCCCTACAATCAGGCGCCAATGGTTTTTTCCGTCCGTGCAGGTAGATTGGTGAGGGAATTCCCTTCAAGTTGATATTAAAATCAACAATTGATTCGCAGTTTACACTTAACACAGCAAAATTTTCGCTCGCACGTTTTGACATGAACCACTCAGCTCAAACTTTTGCAGTTTTTTTAGTTGGGTTCGTATTTTTTACCCGGACTTTTTAGTTGGGTTAGTATTTTTTCCCGGAGTTTTAGTCGGGTTCGTATTCTTTACCCGGAGTTTTAGTTGGGTTCGTAATTTTACCCGGAATTTTTAGTTGGGTTCGAATTTTTTACCCGGACTTTTGTTGGGTTCATAATTTTACCCGGAGTTTTAGTTGGGTTCGTAATTTTACCCGGAGTTTTAGTTGGGTTCGTAATTTTACCCGGAGTCTTGAGTTACCCGGACTTTTTAGTTGGGTTCGTATTTTTACCCGGACTTTTAGTTGGGTTCGTAATTTTACCCGGAGTTTTAGTTGGGTTCGTAATTTTACCCGGAGTTTTAGTTGGGTTCGTAATTTTACCCGGAGTTTTACTTGGGTTCGTAATTTTACCCGGAGTTTTACTTGGGTTCGTAATTTTACCCGGAGTTTTAGTTGGGTTCGTAATTTTACCCGGAGTTTTAGTTGGGTTCGTAATTTTACCCGGACTTTTTAGTTGGGTTCGTATTTTTTACCCGGACTTTTAGTTGGGTTCGTAATTTTACCCGGAGTTTTAGTTGGGTTCGTAATTTTACCCGGAGTTTTAGTTGGGTTCGTAATTTTACCCGGAGTTTTAGTTGGGTTCGCATTTTTTACCCGGAATCTTTAGTTGGGTTAGTATTTTTACCCGGAGTTTTAGTAGGGTTCGTATTTTTACCCGGAGTTTTAGTTGGGTTCGTAATTTTACCCGGAGTTTTAGTTGGGTTCGTATTTTTAACCCGGACTTTTTAGTTGGGTTAGTATTTTTACCCGGAGTTTTAGTTGGGTTCGTATTTTTACCCGGAGTTTTAGTTGGGTTCGTAATTTTATCCGGAGTTTTAGTTGGGTTCGTATTTTTTACCCGGACTTTTTAGTTGGGTTAGTATTTTTGCCCGGAGTTTTAGTTGGGTTCGTATTTTTTACCCGGTGTTTTAGTTGGGTTCGTAATTTTACCCGGAGTTTTAGTTGGGTTCGTAATTTTACCCGGAGTCTTAAGTTAGGTTCGTATTTTTTATCCGGACTTTTTAGTTGGGTTCGTATTTTTTACCCGGAGTTTTAGTTGGGTTCGCAATTTTACCCGGAGTTTTAGTTGGGTTCGTATTTTTTACCCGGACTTTTTAGTTGGGTTAGTATTTTTACCCGGAGTTTTAGTTGGGTTCGTATTTTTACCCGGAGTTTTAGTTGGGTTCGTATTTTTTACCCGGACTTTTTAGTTGGGTTAGTATTTTTACCCGGAGTTTTAGTTGGGTTCGTATTTTTACCCGGAGTTTTAGTTGGATTCGTATTTTTTACAAGGATGTAGCTGGGGTTTTGTGAGTAAACGTGGAATGAAACGAGTAAACGGTTTGAAGTTGTATTGAACGTCTCAAACAGTACAGAGTTGACTATTGACACTGACGTAATATATTATACTGGAGAGCCTGGTGGATAACTTCCCTATGTTGTCGTAGTAACTCCCAGTTCATGCCTGCTACAAGGAGTTTTAGTTGGGTTCGTATTTTTACCCGGAGTTTTAGTTGTGTTGGTAATTTTACCCGGAGTTTTAGTTGGGTTCATATTTTTTACCGGACTTTTTAGTTGGGTTCGTATTTTTCACCCGGAGTTTTAGTTGGGTTCGTATTTTTTACCCGGAGTTTTAGTTGGGTTCGTATTTTTACCCGGAGTTTTAGTTGGGTTCGTATTTTTACCCGGAGTTTTAGTTGGGTTCGTAATTTTATCCGGAGTTTTAGTTGGGTTCGTATTTTTTACCCGGACTTTTTAGTTGGGTTAGTATTTTTACCCGGAGTTTTAGTTGGGTTCGTATTTTTTACCCGGAGTTTTAGTTGGATTCGTATTTTTTACAAGGATGTAGCTGGGGTTTTGTGAGTAAACGTGGAATGAAACGAGTAAACGGTTTGAAGTTGTATTGAACGTCTCAAACAGTACAGAGTTGACTATTGACACTGACGTAATATATTATACTGGAGAGCCTGGTGGATAACTTCCCTATGTTGTCGTAGTAACTCCCAGTTCATGCCTGCTACAAGGAGTTTTAGTTGGGTTCGTATTTTTTTACCCGGAGTTTTAGTTGGGTTCTAAATGTTACCCGGACTTTTTTGTTTGGTTCGTATTTTTTACCCGGAGTTTTAGTTGGGTTCGTAATTTTACCCGGACTTTTTAGTTGGGTTCGTAATTTTACCCGGAGTTTTAGTTGGGTTCGTAATTTTACCCGGAGTTTTAGTTGGGTTCGTAATTTTACCCGGAGTTTTAGTTGGGTTCGTAATTTTACCCGGACTTTTTAGTTGGGTTCGTATTATTTACCCGGACTTTTAGTTGGGTTCGTAATTTTACCCGGAGTTTTAGTTGGGTTCGTAATTTTACCCGGAGTTTTAGTTGAGTTCGTAATTTTACCCGGAGTTTTAGTTGGGTTCGTAATTTTACCCGGACTTTTTATTTGGGTTCGTAATTTTACCCGGACTTTTTAGTTGGGTTCGTAATTTTACCCGGAGTTTTAGTTGGGTTCGTAATTTTACCCGGAGTTTTACTTGGGTTCGTAACTTTACCCGGACTTTTTAGTTGGGTTCGTATTTTTTACCCGGACTTTTAGTTGGGTTCGTAATTTTACCCGAAGTTTTAGTTGGGTTCGTAATTTTACCCGGAGTTTTAGTTGGGTTCGTAATTTTACCCGGAGTTTTAGTTGTGTTCGTATTTTTTACCCGGACTTTTTAGTTGGGGTTAGTATTTTTACCCGGAGTTTTAGTTGGGTTCGTATTTTTACCCGGAGTTTTAGTTGGGTTCGTAATTTTACCCGGAGATTTAGTTGGGATCGTATTTTTTACCCGGACATTTTAGTTGGGTTAGCATTTTTTACCCGGAGTTTTAGTTGGGTTCGTACTTTTTACCCGGAGTTTTAGTTGAGTTCGTATTTTTTACCCGGAGTTTTAGTTGGGTTCGTATTTTTACCCGGAGTTTTAGTTGGGTTCGTAATTTTACCCGGAGTTTTAGTTGGGTTCGTATCTTTTACCCGGACTATTTAGTTGGGTTAGTATTTTTTACCCGGAGTTTTAGTTGGGTTCGTATTTTTTACCCGGAGTTTTAGTTGGGTTCGCAT
This sequence comes from Melinopterus prodromus, assembly GCA_964023965.1. Taxonomy (NCBI): domain Eukaryota; kingdom Metazoa; phylum Arthropoda; class Insecta; order Coleoptera; family Scarabaeidae; genus Melinopterus; species Melinopterus prodromus. The sequence goes on from CAXIES010000368.1 coordinate 86,858, forward strand.
TTTTTACCCGGAATTTTTAGTTGGGTTAGTATTTTTACCCGGAGTTTTAGTAGGGTTCGTATTTTTACCCGGAGTTTTAGTTGGGTTCGTAATTTTGCCCGGAGTTTTAGTTGGGTGCGTATTTTTAAACCGGACTTTTTAGTTGGGTTAGTATTTTTACCCGGAGTTTTAGTTGGGTTCGTATTTTTACCCGGAGTTTTAGTTGGGTTCGTAATTTTATCCGGAGTTTTAGTTGGGTTCGTATTTTTTACCCGGACTTTTTAGTTGGGTTAGTATTTTTGCCCGGAGTTTTAGTTGGGTTCGTATTTTTTACCCGGAGTTTTAGTTGGGTTCGTAATTTTACCCGGAGTTTTAGTTGGGTTCGTAATTTTACCCGGAGTCTTAAGTTAGGTTCGTATTTTTTATCCGGACTTTTTAGTTGGGTTCGTATTTTTTACCCGGAGTTTTAGTTGGGTTCGTAATTTTACCCGGAGTTTTACTTGGGTTCGTAATTTTACCCGAACTTTTTAGTTGGGTTCGTATTTTTTACCCAGACTTTTAGTTGGGTTCGTAATTTTACCCGGAGTTTTAGTTGGGTTCGTAATTTTACCCGGAGTTTTAGTTGGGTTCGTAATTTTACCCGGAGTTTTACTTGGGTTCGTAATTTTACCCGGAGTTTTACTTGGGTTCGTAATTTTACCCGGAGTTTTAGTTGGGTTCGTAATTTTACCCGGAGTTTTAGTTGGGTTCGTAATTTTACCCGGACTTTTTAGTTGGGTTCGTATTTTTTACCCGGACTTTTAGTTGGGTTCGTAATTTTACCCGGAGTTTTAGTTGGGTTCGTAATTTTACCAGGACTTTTTAGTTTGGTTCGTAATTTTACCCGGACTTTTTAGTTGGGTTCGTAATTTTACCCGGACTTTTTAGTTGGGTTCGTAATTTTACCCGGACTTTTTAGTTGGGTTCGAATTTTTTACCCGGACTTTTAGTTGGGTTCATAATTTTACCCGGAGTTTTAGTTGGGTTCGTAATTTTACCCGGACTTTTTAGTTGGGTTCGTATTTTTTACCCGGACTTTTAGTTGGGTTCGTAATTTTACCCGGAGTTTTAGTTGGGTTCGTAATTTTACCCGGAGTTTTAGTTGGGTTCGTAATTTTACCCGGAGTCTTGAGTTACCCGGACTTTTTAGTTGGGTTCGTATTTTTACCCGGACTTTTAGTTGGGTTCGTAATTTTACCCGGAGTTTTAGTTGGGTTCGTAATTTTACCCGGAGTTTTAGTTGGGTTCGTAATTTTACCCGGAGTTTTACTTGGGTTCGTAATTTTACCCGGAGTTTTACTTGGGTTCGTAATTTTACCCGGAGTTTTAGTTGGGTTCGTAATTTTACCCGGAGTTTTAGTTGGGTTCGTAATTTTACCCGGACTTTTTAGTTGGGTTCGTATTTTTTACCCGGACTTTTAGTTGGGTTCGTAATTTTACCCGGAGTTTTAGTTGGGTTCGTAATTTTACCCGGAGTTTTAGTTGGGTTCGTAATTTTACCCGGAGTATTAGTTGGGTTCGCATTTTTTACCCGGAATTTTTAGTTGGGTTAGTATTTTTACCCGGAGTTTTAGTAGGGTTCGTATTTTTACCCGGAGTTTTAGTTGGGTTCGTAATTTTACCCGGAGTTTTAGTTGGGTTCGTATTTTTAACCCGGACTTTTTAGTTGGGTTAGTATTTTTACCCGGAGTTTTAGTTGGGTTCGTATTTTTACCCGGAGTTTTAGTTGGGTTCGTAATTTTATCCGGAGTTTTAGTTGGGTTCGTATTTTTTACCCGGACTTTTTAGTTGGGTTAGTATTTTTGCCCGGAGTTTTAGTTGGGTTCGTATTTTTTACCTGGAGTTTTAGTTGGGTTCGTAATTTTACCCGGAGTTTTAGTTGGGTTCGTAATTTTACCCGGAGTCTTAAGTTAGGTTCGTATTTTTTATCCGGACTTTTTAGTTGGGTTCGTATTTTTTACCCGGAGTTTTAGTTGGGTTCGCAATTTTACCCGGAGTTTTAGTTGGATTCGTATTTTTTACCCGGACTTTTTAGTTGGGTTAGTATTTTTACCCGGAGTTTTAGTTGGGTTCGTATTTTTACCCGGAGTTTTAGTTGGGTTCGTATTTTTACCCGGAGTTTTAGTTGGGTTCGTAATTTTAGCCGGAGTTTTAGTTGGGTTCGTATTTTTTACCCGGACTTTTTAGTTGGGTTCGTAATTTTACCCGGAGTTTTAGTTGGGTTCGTAATTTTACCCGGAGTTTTAGTTGGGTTCGTAATTTTACCCGGAGTTTTAGTTGGGTTCGTAATTTTACCCGGACTTTTTAGTTGGGTTCGTATTTTTTACCCGGACTTTTAGTTGGGTTCGTAATTTTACCCGGAGTTTTAGTTAGGTTCGTAATTTTACCCGGAGTTTTAGTTGAGTTGGTAATTTTACCCGGAGTTTTAGTTGGGTTCGTAATTTTACCCGGACTTTTTATTTGGGTTCGTAATTTTACCCGGACTTTTTAGTTGGGTTCGTAATTTTACCCGGAGTTTTAGTTGGGTTCGTAATTTTACCCGGAGTTTTACTTGGGTTCGTAATTTTACCCGAACTTTTTAGTTGGGTTCGTATTTTTTACCCGGGCTTTTAGTTGGGTTCGTAATTTTACCCGGAGTTTTAGTTGGGTTCGTAATTTTACCCGGAGTTTTAGTTGGCTTCGTATTTTTACCCGGAGTTTTAGTTGGGTTCGTATTTTTACCCGGAGGTTTAGTTGGGTTCGTAATTTTATCCGGAGTTTTAGTTGGGTTCGTATTTTTTACCCGGACTTTTTAGTTGGGTTAGTATTTTGCCCGGAGTTTTAGTTGGGTTCGTATTTTTTTACCCGGAGTTTTAGTTGGGTTCTAAATGTTACCCGGACTTTTTTGTTTGGTTCGTATTTTTTACCCGGAGTTTTAGTTGGGTTCGTAATTTGACCCGGACTTTTTAGTTGGGTTAGTATTTTTGCCCGGAGTTTTAGTTGGGTTCGTATTTTTTACCCGAAGTTTTAGTTGGGTTCGTAATTTTACCCGGAGTTTTAGTTGGGTTCGTAATTTTACCCGGAGTCTTAAGTTAGGTTCGTATTTTTTATCCGGACTTTTTAGTTGGGTTCGTATTTTTTACCCGGAGTTTTAGTTGGGTTCGCAATTTTACCCGGAGTTTTAGTTGGGTTCGTATTTTTTACCCGGACTTTTTAGTTGGGTTAGTATTTTTACCCGGAGTTTTAGTTGGGTTCGTATTTTTACCCGGAGTTTTAGTTGGGTTCGTATTTTTACCCGGAGTTTTAGTTGGGTTCGTAATTTTAGCCGGAGTTTTAGTTGGGTTCGTATTTTTTACCCGGACTTTTTAGTTGGGTTCGTAATTTTACCCGGAGTTTTAGTTGGGTTCGTAATTTTACCCGGAGTTTTAGTTGGGTTCGTAATTTTACCCGGAGTTTTAGTTGGGTTCGTAATTTTACCCGGACTTTTTAGTTGGGTTCGTATTTTTTACCCGGACTTTTAGTTGGGTTCGTAATTTTACCCGGAGTTTTAGTTGGGTTCGTAATTTTACCCGGAGTTTTAGTTGAGTTGGTAATTTTACCCGGAGTTTTAGTTGGGTTCGTAATTTTACCCGGACTTTTTATTTGGGTTCGTAATTTTACCCGGACTTTTTAGTTGGGTTCGTAATTTTACCCGGAGTTTTACTTGAGTTCGTAATTTTACCCGAACTTTTTAGTTGGGTTCGTATTTTTTACCCGGACTTTTAGTTGGGTTCGTAATTTTACCCGGAGTTTTAGTTGGGTTCGTAATTTTACCCGGAGTTTTACTTGGGTTCGTAATTTTACCCGAACTTTTTAGTTGGGTTCGTATTTTTTACCCGGACTTTTAGTTGGGTTCGTAATTTTACCCGGAGTTTTAGTTGGGTTCGTAATTTTACCCGGAGTTTTAGTTGGCTTCGTATTTTTACCCGGAGTTTTAGTTGGGTTCGTATTTTTACCCGGAGTTTTAGTTGGGTTCGTAATTTTATCCGGAGTTTTAGTTGGGTTCGTATTTTTTACCCGGACTTTTTAGTTGGGTTAGTATTTTGCCCGGAGTTTTAGTTGGGTTCGTATTTTTTTACCCGGAGTTTTAGTTGGGTTCTAAATGTTACCCGGACTTTTTTGTTTGGTTCGAATTTTTTACCCGGAGTTTTAGTTGGGTTCGTAATTTTACCCGGACTTTTTAGTTGGGTTAGTATATTTGCCCGGAGTTTTAGTTGGGTTCGTATTTTTTACCCGGAGTTTTAGTTGGGTTCGTAATTTTACCCGGAGTTTTAGTTGGGTTCGTAATTTTACCCGGAGTCTTAAGTTAGGTTCGTATTTTTTATCCGGACTTTTTAGTTGGGTTCGTATTTTTTACCCGGAGTTTTAGTTGGGTTCGTATTTTTACCCGGAGTTTTAGTTGGGTTCGTATTTTTACCCGGAGTTTTAGTTGGGTTCGTAATTTTAGCCGGAGTTTTAGTTGGGTTCGTATTTTTTACCCGGACTTTTTAGTTGGGTTCGTAATTTTACCCGGAGTTTTAGTTGGGTTCGTAATTTTACCCGGGGTTTTAGTTGGGTTCGTAATTTTACCCGGAGTTTTAGTTGGGTTCGTAATTTTACCCGGACTTTTTAGTTGGGTTCGTATTTTTTACCCGGACTTTTAGTTGGGTTCGTAATTTTACCCGGAGTTTTAGTTGGGTTCGTAATTTTACCCGGACTTTTTATTTGGGTTCGTAATTTTACCCGGACTTTTTAGTTGGGTTCGTAATTTTACCCGGAGTTTTAGTTGGGTTCGCATTTTTTACCCGGAATTTTTAGTTGGGTTAGTATTTTTACCCGGAGTTTTAGTAGGGTTCGTATTTTTACCCGGAGTTTTAGTTGGGTTCGTAATTTTACCCGGAGTTTTAGTTGGGTTCGTATTTTTAACCCGGACTTTTTAGTTGGGTTAGTATTTTTACCCGGAGTTTTAGTTGGGTTCGTATTTTTTACCCGCAGTTTTAGTTGGGTTCGTAATTTTACCCGGAGTTTTAGTTGGGTTCGTAATTTTACCCGGAGTCTTAAGTTAGGTTCGTATTTTTTATCCGGACTTTTTAGTTGGGTTCGTATTTTTTACCCGGAGTTTTAGTTGGGTTCGCAATTTTACCCGGAGTTTTAGTTGGGTTCGTATTTTTTACCCGGACTTTTTAGTTGGGTTAGTATTTTTACCCGGAGTTTTAGTTGGGTTCGTATTTTTACCCGGAGTTTTAGTTGGGTTCGTATTTTTACCCGGAGTTTTAGTTGGGTTCGTAATTTTAGCCGGAGTTTTAGTTGGGTTCGTATTTTTACCCGGACTTTTTAGTTGGGTTCGTAATTTTACCCGGAGTTTTAGTTGGGTTCGTAATTTTACCCGGAGTTTTAGTTGGGTTCGTAATTTTACCCGGAGTTTTAGTTGGGTTCGTAATTTTACCCGGACTTTTTAGTTGGGTTCGTATTTTTTACCCGGACTTTTAGTTGGGTTCGTAATTTTACCCGGAGTTTTAGTTGGGTTCGTAATTTTACCCGGAGTTTTAGTTGAGTTGGTAATTTTACCCGGAGTTTTAGTTGGGTTCGTAATTTTACCCGGACTTTTTATTTGGGTTCGTAATTTTACCCGGACTTTTTAGTTGGGTTCGTAATTTTACCCGGAGTTTTAGTTGGGTTCGTAATTTTACCCGGAGTTTTACTTGGGTTCGTAATTTTACCCGAACTTTTTAGTTGGGTTCGTATTTTTTACCCGGACTTTTAGTTGGGTTCGTAATTTTACCCGGAGTTTTAGTTGGGTTCGTAATTTTACCCGGAGTTTTAGTTGGGTTCGTAATTTTACCCGGAGTTTTACTTGGGTTCGTAATTTTACCCGAACTTTTTAGTTGGGTTCGTATTTTTTACCCGGACTTTTAGTTGGGTTCGTAATTTTACCCGGAGTTTTAGTTGGGTTCGTAATTTTACCCGGAGTTTTAGTTGGCTTCGTATTTTTACCCGGAGTTTTAGTTGGGTTCGTATTTTTACCCGGAGGTTTAGTTGGGTTCGTAATTTTATCCGGAGTTTTAGTTGGGTTCGTATTTTTTACCCGGACTTTTTAGTTGGGTTAGTATTTTGCCCGGAGTTTTAGTTGGGTTCGTATTTTTTTACCCGGAGTTTTAGTTGGGTTCTAAATGTTACCCGGACTTTTTTGTTTGGTTCGTATTTTTTACCCGGAGTTTTAGTTGGGTTCGTAATTTTACCCGGACTTTTTAGTTGGGTTAGTATTTTTGCCCGGAGTTTTAGTTGGGTTCGTATTTTTTACCCGGAGTTTTAGTTGGGTTCGTAATTTTACCCGGAGTTTTAGTTGGGTTCGTAATTTTACCCGGAGTCTTAAGTTAGGTTCGTATTTTTTATCCGGACTTTTTAGTTGGGTTCGTATTTTTTACCCGGAGTTTTAGTTGGGTTCGCAATTTTACCCGGAGTTTTAGTTGGGTTCGTATTTTTTACCCGGACTTTTTAGTTGGGTTAGTATTTTTACCCGGAGTTTTAGTTGGGTTCGTATTTTTACCCGGAGTTTTAGTTGGGTTCGTATTTTTACCCGGAGTTTTAGTTGGGTTCGTAATTTTAGCCGGAGTTTTAGTTGGGTTCGTATTTTTTACCCGGACTTTTTAGTTGGGTTCGTAATTTTACCCGGACTTTTAGTTGGGTTCGTAATTTTACCCGGAGTTTTAGTTGGGTTCGTAATTTTACCCGGAGTTTTAGTTGGCTTCGTATTTTTACCCGGAGTTTTAGTTGGGTTCGTATTTTTACCCGGAGGTTTAGTTGGGTTCGTAATTTTATCCGGAGTTTTAGTTGGGTTCGTATTTTTTACCCGGACTTTTTAGTTGGGTTAGTATTTTGCCCGGAGTTTTAGTTGGGTTCGTATTTTTTTACCCGGAGTTTTAGTTGGGTTCTAAATGTTACCCGGACTTTTTTGTTTGGTTCGTATTTTTTACCCGGAGTTTTAGTTGGGTTCGTAATTTTACCCGGACTTTTTAGTTGGGTTAGTATTTTTGCCCGGAGTTTTAGTTGGGTTCGTATTTTTTACCCGGAGTTTTAGTTGGGTTCGTAATTTGTCCCGGAGTTTTAGTTGGGTTCGTAATTTTACCCGGAGTCTTAAGTTAGGTTCGTATTTTTTATCCGGACTTTTTAGTTGGGTTCGTATTTTTTACCCGGAGTTTTAGTTGGGTTCGCAATTTTACCCGGAGTTTTAGTTGGGTTCGTATTTTTTACCCGGACTTTTTAGTTGGGTTAGTATTTTTACCCGGAGTTTTAGTTGGGTTCGTATTTTTACCCGGAGTTTTAGTTGGGTTCGTATTTTTACCCGGAGTTTTAGTTGGGTTCGTAATTTTAGCCGGAGTTTTAGTTGGGTTCGTATTTTTTACCCGGACTTTTTAGTTGGGTTCGTAATTTTACGCGGAGTTTTAGTTGGGTTCGTAATTTTACCCGGAGTTTTAGTTGGGTTCGTAATTTTACCCGGAGTTTTAGTTGGGTTCGTAATTTTACCCGGACTTTTTAGTTGGGTTCGTATTTTTTACCCGGACTTTTAGTTGGGTTCGTAATTTTACCCGGAGTTTTAGTTGGGTTCGTAATTTTACCCGGAGTTTTAGTTGAGTTGGTAATTTTACCCGGAGTTTTAGTTGGGTTCGTAATTTTACCCGGACTTTTTATTTGGGTTCGTAATTTTACCCGGACTTTTTAGTTGGGTTCGTAATTTTACCCGGAGTTTTAGTTGGGTTCGTAATTTTACCCGGAGTTTTACTTGAGTTCGTAATTTTACCCGAACTTTTTAGTTGGGTTCGTATTTTTTACCCGGACTTTTAGTTGGGTTCGTAATTTTACCCGGAGTTTTAGTTGGGTTCGTAATTTTACCCGGAGTTTTACTTGGGTTCGTAATTTTACCCGAACTTTTTAGTTGGGTTCGTATTTTTTACCCGGACTTTTAGTTGGGTTCGTAATTTTACCCGGAGTTTTAGTTGGGTTCGTAATTTTACCCGGAGTTTTAGTTGGCTTCGTATTTTTACCCGGAGTTTTAGTTGGGTTCGTATTTTTACCCGGAGTTTTAGTTGGGTTCGTAATTTTATCCGGAGTTTTAGTTGGGTTCGTATTTTTTACCCGGACTTTTTAGTTGGGTTAGTATTTTGCCCGGAGTTTTAGTTGGGTTCGTATTTTTTTACCCGGAGTTTTAGTTGGGTTCTAAATGTTACCCGGACTTTTTTGTTTGGTTCGAATTTTTTACCCGGAGTTTTAGTTGGGTTCGTAATTTTACCCGGACTTTTTAGTTGGGTTAGTATTTTTGCCCGGAGTTTTAGTTGGGTTCGTATTTTTTACCCGGAGTTTTAGTTGGGTTCGTAACTTTACCCGGAGTTTTAGTTGGGTTCGTAATTTTACCCGGAGTCTTAAGTTAGGTTCGTATTTTTTATCCGGACTTTTTAGTTGGGTTCGTATTTTTTACCCGAAGTTTTAGTTGGGTTCGCAATTTTACCAGGAGTTTTAGTTGGGTTCGTATTTTTTACCCGGACTTTTTAGTTGGGTTAGTATTTTTACCCGGAGTTTTAGTTGGGTTCGTATTTTTACCCGGAGTTTTAGTTGGGTTCGTATTTTTACCCGGAGTTTTAGTTGGGTTCGTAATTTTACCCGGAGTTTTAGTTGGGTTCGTAATTTTACCCGGACTTTTTAGTTGGGTTCGTATTTTTTACCCGGACTTTTAGTTGGCTTCGTAATTTTACCCGGAGTTTTAGTTGGGTTCGTAATTTTACCCGGAGTTTTAGTTGAGTTGGTAATTTTACCCGGAGTTTTAGTTGGGTTCGTAATTTTACCCGGACTTTTTATTTGGGTTCGTAATTTTACCCGGACTTTTTAGTTGGGTTCGTAATTTTACCCGGAGTTTTAGTTGGGTTCGTAATTTTACCCGGAGTTTTACTTGGGTTCGTAATTTTACCCGAACTTTTTAGTTGGGTTCGTAATTTTACCCGGACTTTTTATTTGGGTTCGTAATTTTACCCGGACTTTTTAGTTGGGTTCGTAATTTTACCCGGAGTTTTAGTTGGGTTCGCATTTTTTACCCGGAATTTTTAGTTGGGTTAGTATTTTTACCCGGAGTTTTAGTAGGGTTCGTATTTTTACCCGGAGTTTTAGTTGGGTTCGTAATTTTACCCGGAGTTTTAGTTGGGTTAGTATTTTTACCCGGAGTTTTAGTTGGGTTCGTATTTTTACCCGGAGTTTTAGTTGGGTTCGTAATTTTATCCGGAGTTTTAGTTGGGTTCGTATTTTTTACCCGGACTTTTTAGTTGGGTTAGTATTTTTGCCCGGAGTTTTAGTTGGGTTCGTATTTTTTACCCGGAGTTTTAGTTGGGTTCGTATTTTTACCCGGAGTTTTAGTTGGGTTCGTAATTTTAGCCGGAGTTTTAGTTGGGTTCGTATTTTTTACCCGGACTTTTTAGTTGGGTTCGTAATTTTACCCGGAGTTTTAGTTGGGTTCGTAATTTTACCCGGAGTTTTAGTTGGTTCGTAATTTTACCCGGAGTTTTAGTTGGGTTCGTAATTTTACCCGGACTTTATAGTTGGGTTCGTATCTTTTACCCGGACTTTTAGTTGGGTTCGTAATTTTACCCGGAGTTTTAGTTGGGTTCGTAATTTTACCCGGAGTTTTAGTTGAGTTGGTAATTTTACCCGGAGTTTTAGTTGGGTTCGTAATTTTACCCGGACTTTTTATTTGGGTTCGTAATTTTACCCGGACTTTTTAGTTGGGTTCGTAATTTTACCCGGAGTTTTAGTTGGGTTCGTAATTTTACCCGGAGTTTTACTTGGGTTCGTAATTTTACCCGAACTTTTTAGTTGGGTTCGTATTTTTTACCCGGACTTTTAGTTGGCTTCGTAATTTTACCCGGAGTTTTAGTTGGGTTCGTAATTTTACCCGGAGTTTTAGTTGAGTTGGTAATTTTACCCGGAGTTTTAGTTGGGTTCGTAATTTTACCCGGACTTTTTATTTGGGTTCGTAATTTTACCCGGACTTTTTAGTTGGGTTCGTAATTTTACCCGGAGTTTTAGTTGGGTTCGTAATTTTACCCGGAGTTTTACTTGGGTTCGTAATTTTACCCGAACTTTTTAGTTGGGTTCGTAATTTTACCCGGACTTTTTATTTGGGTTCGTAATTTTACCCGGACTTTTTAGTTGGGTTCGTAATTTTACCCGGAGTTTTAGTTGGGTTCGCATTTTTTACCCGGAATTTTTAGTTGGGTTAGTATTTTTACCCGGAGTTTTAGTAGGGTTCGTATTTTTACCCGGAGTTTTAGTTGGGTTCGTAATTTTACCCGGAGTTTTAGTTGGGTTCGTATTTTTAACCCGGACTTTTTAGTTGGGTTAGTATTTTTACCCGGAGTTTTAGTTGGGTTCGTATTTTTACCCGGAGTTTTAGTTGGGTTCGTAATTTTATCCGGAGTTTTAGTTGGGTTCGTATTTTTTACCCGGACTTTTTAGTTGGGTTCGTAATTTTACCCGGACTTTATAGTTGGGTTCGTATCTTTTACCCGGACTTTTAGTTGGGTTCGTAATTTTACCCGGAGTTTTAGTTGGGTTCGTAATTTTACCCGGAGTTTTAGTTGAGTTGGTAATTTTACCCGGAGTTTTAGTTGGGTTCGTAATTTTACCCGGACTTTTTATTTGGGTTCGTAATTTTACCCGGACTTTTTAGTTGGGTTCGTAATTTTACCCGGAGTTTTAGTTGGGTTCGTAATTTTACCCGGAGTTTTACTTGGGTTCGTAATTTTACCCGAACTTTTTAGTTGGGTTCGTATTTTTTACCCGGACTTTTAGTTGGGTTCGTAATTTTACCCGGAGTTTTAGTTGGGTTCGTAATTTTACCCGGAGTTTTAGTTGGCTTCGTATTTTTACCTGGAGTTTTAGTTGGGTTCGTATTTTTACCCGGAGGTTTAGTTGGGTTCGTAATTTTATCCGGAGTTTTAGTTGGGTTCGTATTTTTTACCCGGACTTTTTAGTTGGGTTAGTATTTTGCCCGGAGTTTTAGTTGGGTTCGTATTTTTTTACCCGGAGTTTTAGTTGGGTTCTAAATGTTACCCGGACTTTTTTGTTTGGTTCGTATTTTGTACCCGGAGTTTTAGTTGGGTTCGTAATTTTACCCGGACTTTTTAGTTGGGTTAGTATTTTTGCCCGGAGTTTTAGTTGGGTTCGTATTTTTTACCCGGAGTTTTAGTTGGGTTCGTAATTTTACCCGGAGTTTTAGTTGGGTTCGTAATTTTACCCGGAGTCTTAAGTTAGGTTCGTATTTTTTATCCGGACTTTTTAGTTGGGTTCGTATTTTTTACCCGGAGTTTTAGTTGGGTTCGCAATTTTACCCGGAGTTTTAGTTGGGTTCGTATTTTTTACCCGGACTTTTTAGTTGGGTTAGTATTTTTACCCGGAGTTTTAGTTGGGTTCGTATTTTTACCCGGAGTTTTAGTTGGGTTCGTATTTTTACCCGGAGTTTTAGTTGGGTTCGTATTTTTACCCGTAGTTTTAGTTGGGTTCGTATTTTTACCCGGAGTTTTAGTTGGGTTCGTAATTTTAGCCGGAGTTTTAGTTGGGTTCGTATTTTTTACCCGGACTTTTTAGTTGGGTTCGTAATTTTACCCGGAGTTTTAGTTGGGTTCGTAATTTTACCCGGAGTTTTAGTTGGGTTCGTAATTTTACCCGGAGTTTTAGTTGGGTTCGTAATTTTACCCGGACTTTTTAGTTGGGTTCGTATTTTTTACCCGGACTTTTAGTTGGGTTCGTAATTTTACCCGGAGTTTTAGTTGGGTTCGTAATTTTACCCGGAGTTTTAGTTGAGTTGGTAATTTTACCCGGAGTTTTAGTTGGGTTCGTAATTTTACCCGGACTTTTTATTTGGGTTCGTAATTTTACCCGGACTTTTTAGTTGGGTTCGTAATTTTACCCGGAGTTTTAGCTGGGTTCGTAATTTTACCCGGAGTTTTACTTGGGTTCGTAATTTTACCCGAACTTTTTAGTTGGGTTCGTATTTTTTACCCGGACTTTTAGTTGGGTTCGTAATTTTACCCGGAGTTTTAGTTGGGTTCGTAATTTTACCCGGAGTTTTAGTTGGCTTCGTATTTTTACCCGGAGTTTTAGTTGGGTTCGTATTTTTACCCGGAGGTTTAGTTGGGTTCGTAATTTTATCCGGAGTTTTAGTTGGGTTCGTATTTTTTACCCGGACTTTTTAGTTGGGTTAGTAATTTGCCCGGAGTTTTAGTTGGGTTCGTATTTTTTTACCCGGAGTTTTAGTTGGGTTCTAAATGTTACCCGGACTTTTTTGTTTGGTTCGTATTTTTTACCCGGAGTTTTAGTTGGGTTCGTAATTTTACCCGGACTTTTTAGTTGGGTTAGTATTTTTGCCCGGAGTTTTAGTTGGGTTCGTATTTTTTACCCGGAGTTTTAGTTGGGTTCGTAATTTGTCCCGGAGTTTTAGTTGGGTTCGTAATTTTACCCGGAGTCTTAAGTTAGGTTCGTATTTTTTATCCGGACTTTTAGTTGGGTTCGTATTTTTTACCCGGAGTTTTAGTTGGGTTCGCAATTTTACCCGGAGTTTTAGTTGGGTTCGTATTTTTTACCCGGACTTTTTAGTTGGGTTAGTATTTTTACCCGGAGTTTTAGTTGGGTTCGTATTTTTACCCGGAGTTTTATTTGGGTTCGTATTTTTACCCGGAGTTTTAGTTGGGTTCGTAATTTTAGCCGGAGTTTTAGTTGGGTTCGTATTTTTTACCCGGACTTTTTAGTTGGGTTCGTAATTTTACCCGGAGTTTTAGTTGGGTTCGTAATTTTACCCGGAGTTTTAGTTGGGTTCGTAATTTTACCCGGAGTTTTAGTTGGGTTCGTAATTTTACCCGGACTTTTTAGTTGGGTTCGTATTTTTTACCCGGACTTTTAGTTGGGTTCGTAATTTTACCCGGAGTTTTAGTTGGGTTCGTAATTTTACCCGGAGTTTTAGTTGAGTTGGTAATTTTACCCGGAGTTTTAGTTGGGTTCGTAATTTTACCCGGACTTTTTATTTGGGTTCGTAATTTTACCCGGACTTTTTAGTTGGGTTCGTAATTTTACCCGGAGTTTTAGTTGGGTTCGTAATTTTACCCGGAGTTTTACTTGAGTTCGTAATTTTACCCGAACTTTTTAGTTGGGTTCGTATTTTTTACCCGGACTTTTAGTTGGGTTCGTAATTTTACCCGGAGTTTTAGTTGGGTTCGTAATTTTACCCGGAGTTTTACTTGGGTTCGTAATTTTACCCGAACTTTTTAGTTGGGTTCGTATTTTTTACCCGGACTTTTAGTTGGGTTCGTAATTTTACCCGGAGTTTTAGTTGGGTTCGTAATTTTACCCGGAGTTTTAGTTGGCTTCGTATTTTTACCCGGAGTTTTAGTTGGGTTCGTATTTTTACCCGGAGTTTTAGTTGGGTTCGTAATTTTATCCGGAGTTTTAGTTGGGTTCGTATTTTTTACCCGGACTTTTTAGTTGGGTTAGTATTTTGCCCGGAGTTTTAGTTGGGTTCGTATTTTTTTACCCGGAGTTTTAGTTGGGTTCTAAATGTTACCCGGACTTTTTTGTTTGGTTCGAATTTTTTACCCGGAGTTTTAGTTGGGTTCGTAATTTTACCCGGACTTTTTAGTTGGGTTAGTATTTTTGCCCGGAGTTTTAGTTGGGTTCGTATTTTTTACCCGGAGTTTTAGTTGGGTTCGTAATTTTACCCGGAGTTTTAGTTGGGTTCGTAATTTTACCCGGAGTCTTAAGTTAGGTTCGTATTTTTTATCCGGACTTTTTAGTTGGGTTCGTATTTTTTACCCGAAGTTTTAGTTGGGTTCGCAATTTTACCCGGAGTTTTAGTTGGGTTCGTATTTTTTACCCGGACTTTTTAGTTGGGTTAGTATTTTTACCCGGAGTTTTAGTTGGGTTCGTATTTTTACCCGGAGTTTTAGTTGGGTTCGTATTTTTACCCGGAGTTTTAGTTGGGTTCGTAATTTTACCCGGAGTTTTAGTTAGGTTCGTAATTTTACCCGGACTTTTTAGTTGGGTTCGTATTTTTTACCCGGACTTTTAGTTGGGTTCGTAATTTTACCCGGAGTTTTAGTTGGGTTCGTAATTTTACCCGGAGTTTTAGTTGAGTTGGTAATTTTACCCGGAGTTTTAGTTGGGTTCGTAATTTTACCCGGACTTTTTATTTGGGTTCGTAATTTTACCCGGACTTTTTAGTTGGGTTCGTAATTTTACCCGGAGTTTTAGTTCAGTTCGTAATTTTACCCGGAGTTTTACTTGGGTTCGTAATTTTACCCGAACTTTTTAGTTGGGTTCGTAATTTTACCCGGACTTTTTATTTGGGTTCGTAATTTTACCCGGACTTTTTAGTTGGGTTCGTAATTTTACCCGGAGTTTTAGTTGGGTTCGCATTTTTTACCCGGAATTTTTAGTTGGATTAGTATTTTTACCCGGAGTTTTAGTAGGGTTCGTATTTTTACCCGGAGTTTTAGTTGGGTTCGTAATTTTACCCGGAGTTTTAGTTGGGTTCGTATTTTTGACCAGGACTTTTTAGTTGGGTTAGTATTTTTACCCGGAGTTTTAGTTGGGTTCGTATTTTTACCCGGAGTTTTAGTTGGGTTCGTAATTTTATCCGGAGTTTTAGTTGGGTTCGTATTTTTTACCCGGACTTTTTAGTTGGGTTAGTATTTTTGCCCGGAGTTTTAGTTGGGTTCGTATTTTTTACCCGGAGTTTTAGTTGGGTTCGTAATTTTACCCGGAGTTTTAGTTGGGTTCGTAATTTTACCCGGAGTCTTAAGTAAGGTTCGTATTTTTTATCCGGACTTTTTAGTTGGGTTCGTATTTTTTACCCGGAGTTTTAGTTGGGTTCGCAATTTTACCCGGAGTTTTAGTTGGGTTCGTATTTTTTACCCGGACTTTTTAGTTGGGTTAGTATTTTTACCCGGAGTTTTAGTTGGGTTCGTATTTTTACCCGGAGTTTTAGTTGGGTTCGTATTTTTACCCGGAGTTTTAGTTGGGTTCGTAATTTTAGCCGGAGTTTTAGTTGGGTTCGTATTTTTTACCCGGACTTTTTAGTTGGGTTCGTAATTTTACCCGGAGTTTTAGTTGGGTTCGTAATTTTACCCGGAGTTTTAGTTGGTTCGTAATTTTACCCGGAGTTTTAGTTGGGTTCGTAATTTTACCCGGACTTTTTAGTTGGGTTCGTATTTTTTACCCGGACTTTTAGTTGGGTTCGTAATTTTACCCGGAGTTTTAGTTGGGTTCGTAATTTTACCCGGAGTTTTAGTTGAGTTGGTAATTTTACCCGGAGTTTTAGTTGGGTTCGTAATTTTACCCGGACTTTTTATTTGGGTTCGTAATTTTACCCGGACTTTTTAGTTGGGTTCGTAATTTTACCCGGAGTTTTAGTTGGGTTCGTAATTTTACCAGGAGTTTTACTTGGGTTCGTAATTTTACCCGAACTTTTTAGTTGGGTTCGTATTTTTTACCCGGACTTTTAGTTGGGTTCGTAATTTTACCCGGAGTTTTAGTTGGGTTCGTAATTTTACCCGGAGTTTTAGTTGGCTTCGTATTTTTACCCGGAGTTTTAGTTGGGTTCGTATTTTTACCCGGAGGTTTAGTTGGGTTCGTAATTTTATCCGGAGTTTTAGTTGGGTTCGTATTTTTTACCCGGACTTTTTAGTTGGGTTAGTATTTTGCCCGGAGTTTTAGTTGGGTTCGTATTTTTTTACCCGGAGTTTTAGTTGGGTTCTAAATGTTACCCGGACTTTTTTGTTTGGTTCGTATTTTTTACCCGGAGTTTTAGTTGGGTTCGTAATTTTACCCGGACTTTTTAGTTGGGTTAGTATTTTTGCCCGGAGTTTTAGTTGGGTTCGTATTTTTTACCCGGAGTTTTAGTTGGGTTCGTAATTTTACCCGGAGTTTTAGTTGGGTTCGTAATTTTACCCGGAGTCTTAAGTTAGGTTCGTATTTTTTATCCGGACTTTTTAGTTGGGTTCGTATTTTTTACCCGGAGTTTTAGTTGGGTTCGCAATTTTACCCGGAGTTTTAGTTGGGTTCGTATTTTTTACCTGGACTTTTTAGTTGGGTTAGTATTTTTAGCCGGAGTTTTAGTTGGGCTCGTATTTTTACCCGGAGTTTTAGTTGGGTTCGTATTTTTACCCGGAGTTTTAGTTGGGTTCGTAATTTTAGCCGGAGTTTTAGTTGGGTTCGTATTTTTTACCCGGACTTTTTAGTTGGGTTCGTAATTTTACCCGGAGTTTTAGTTGGGTTCGTAATTTTACCCGGAGTTTTAGTTGGGTTCGTAATTTTACCCGGACTTTTTAGTTGGGTTCGTATTTTTTACCCGGACTTTTAGTTGGGTTCGTAATTTTACCCGGAGTTTTAGTTGGGTTCGTAATTTTACCCGGAGTTTTAGTTGAGTTGGTAATTTTACCCGGAGTTTTAGTTGGGTTCGTAATTTTACCCGGACTTTTTATTTGGGTTCGTAATTTTACCCGGACTTTTTAGTTGGGTTCGTAATTTTACCCGGAGTTTTAGTTGGGTTCGTAATTTTACCCGGAGTTTTACTTGAGTTCGTAATTTTACCCGAACTTTTTAGTTGGGTTCGTATTTTTTACCCGGACTTTTAGTTGGGTTCGTAATTTTACCCGGAGTTTTAGTTGGGTTCGTAATTTTACCCGGAGTTTTACTTGGGTTCGTAATTTTACCCGAACTTTTTAGTTGGGTTCGTATTTTTTACCCGGACTTTTAGTTGGGTTCGTAATTTTACCCGGAGTTTTAGTTGGGTTCGTAATTTTACCCGGAGTTTTAGTTGGCTTCGTATTTTTACCCGGAGTTTTAGTTGGGTTCGTATTTTTACCCGGAGTTTTAGTTGGGTTCGTAATTTTATCCGGAGTTTTAGTTGGGTTCGTATTTTTTACCCGGACTTTTTAGTTGGGTTAGTATTTTTACCCGGAGTTTTAGTTGGGTTCGTATTTTTACCCGGAGTTTTAGTTGGGTTCGTATTCTTACCCGGAGTTTTAGTTGGGTTCGTAATTTTAGCCGGAGTTTTAGTTGGGTTCGTATTTTTTACCCGGACTTTTTAGTTGGGTTCGTAATTTTACCCGGAGTTTTAGTTGGGTTCGTAATTTTACCCGGAGTTTTAGTTGGGTTCGTAATTTTACCCGGAGTTTTAGTTGGGTTCGTAATTTTACCCGGACTTTTTAGTTGGGTTCGTATTTTTTACCCGGACTTTTAGTTGGGTTCGTAATTTTACCCGGAGTTTTAGTTGGGTTCGTAATTTTACCCGGAGTTTTAGTTGAGTTGGTAATTTTACCCGGAGTTTTAGTTGGGTTCGTAATTTTACCCGGACTTTTTATTTGGGTTCGTAATTTTACCCGGACTTTTTAGTTGGGTTCGTAATTTTACCCGGAGTTTTAGTTGGGTTCGTAATTTTACCCGGAGTTTTACTTGAGTTCGTAATTTTACCCGAACTTTTTAGTTGGGTTCGTATTTTTTACCCGGACTTTTAGTTGGGTTCGTAATTTTACCCGGAGTTTTAGTTGGGTTCGTAATTTTACCCGGAGTTTTACTTGGGTTCGTAATTTTACCCGAACTTTTTAGTTGGGTTCGTATTTTTTACCCGGACTTTTAGTTGGGTTCGTAATTTTACCCGGAGTTTTAGTTGGGTTCGTAATTTTACCCGGAGTTTTAGTTGGCTTCGTATTTTTACCCGGAGTTTTAGTTGGGTTCGTATTTTTACCCGGAGTTTTAGTTGGGTTCGTAATTTTATCCGGAGTTTTAGTTGGGTTCGTATTTTTTACCCGGACTTTTTAGTTGGGTTAGTATTTTGCCCGGAGTTTTAGTTGGGTTCGTATTTTTTTACCCGGAGTTTTAGTTGGGTTCTAAATGTTACCCGGACTTTTTTGTTTGGTTCGAATTTTTTACCCGGAGTTTTAGTTGGGTTCGTAATTTTACCCGGACTTTTTAGTTGGGTTAGTATTTTTGCCCGGAGTTTTAGTTGGGTTCGTATTTTTTACCCGGAGTTTTAGTTGGGTTCGTAATTTTACCCGGAGTTTTAGTTGGGTTCGTAATTTTACCCGGAGTCTTAAGTTAGGTTCGTATTTTTTATCCGGACTTTTTAGTTGGGTTCGTATTTTTTACCCGAAGTTTTAGTTGGGTTCGCAATTTTACCCGGAGTTTTAGTTGGGTTCGTATTTTTTACCCGGACTTTTTAGTTGGGTTAGTATTTTTACCCGGAGTTTTAGTTGGGTTCGTATTTTTACCCGGAGTTTTAGTTGGGTTCGTATTTTTACCCGGAGTTTTAGTTGGGTTCGTAATTTTACCCGGAGTTTTAGTTGGGTTCGTAATTTTACCCGGACTTTTTAGTTGGGTTCGTATTTTTTACCCGGACTTTTAGTTGGGTTCGTAATTTTACCCGGAGTTTTAGTTGGGTTCGTAATTTTACCCGGAGTTTTAGTTGAGTTGGTAATTTTACCCGGAGTTTTAGTTTTGTTCGTAATTTTACCCGGACTTTTTATTTGGGTTCGTAATTTTACCCGGACTTTTTAGTTGGGTTCGTAATTTTACCCGGAGTTTTAGTTGGGTTCGTAATTTTACCCGGAGTTTTACTTGGGTTCGTAATTTTACCCGAACTTTTTAGTTGGGTTCGTAATTTTACCCGGACTTTTTATTTGGGTTCGTAATTTTACCCGGACTTTTTAGTTGGGTTCGTAATTTTACCCGGAGTTTTAGTTGGGTTCGCATTTTTTACCCGGAATTTTTAGTTGGGTTAGTATTTTTACCCGGAGTTTTAGTAGGGTTCGTATTTTTACCCGGAGTTTTAGTTGGGTTCGTAATTTTACCCGGAGTTTTAGTTGGGTTCGTATTTTTGACCCGGACTTTTTAGTTGGGTTAGTATTTTTACCCGGAGTTTTAGTTGGGTTCGTATTTTTACCCGGAGTTTTAGTTGGGTTCGTAATTTTATCCGGAGTTTTAGTTGGATTCGTATTTTTTACCCGGACTTTTTAGTTGGGTTAGTATTTTTGCCCGGAGTTTTAGTTGGGTTCGTATTTTTTACCCGGAGTTTTAGTTGGGTTCGTAATTTTACCCGGAGTTTTAGTTGGGTTCGTAATTTTACCCGGAGTCTTAAGTTAGGTTCGTATTTTTTATCCGGACTTTTTAGTTGGGTTCGTATTTTTTACCCGGAGTTTTAGTTGGGTTCGCAATTTTACCCGGAGTTTTAGTTGGGTTCGTATTTTTTACCCGGACTTTTTAGTTGGGTTAGTATTTTTACCCGGAGTTTTAGTTGGGTTCGTATTTTTACCCGGAGTTTTAGTTGGGTTCGTATTTTTACCCGGAGTTTTAGTTGGGTTCGTAATTTTCGCCGGAGTTTTAGTTGGGTTCGTATTTTTTACCCGGACTTTTTAGTTGGGTTCGTAATTTTACCCGGAGTTTTAGTTGGGTTCGTAATTTTACCCGGAGTTTTAGTTGGTTCGTAATTTTACCCGGAGTTTTAGTTGGGTTCGTAATTTTACCCGGACTTTTTAGTTGGGTTCGTATTTTTTACCCGGACTTTTAGTTGGGTTCGTAATTTTACCCGGAGTTTTAGTTGGGTTCGTAATTTTACCGGGAGTTTTAGTTGAGTTGGTAATTTTACCCGGAGTTTTAGTTGGGTTCGTAATTTTACAAGGACTTTTTATTTGGGTTCGTAATTTTACCCGGACTTTTTAGTTGGGTTCGTAATTTTACCCGGAGTTTTAGTTGGGTTCGTAATTTTACCCGGAGTTTTACTTGGGTTCGTAATTTTACCCGAACTTTTTAGTTGGGTTCGTATTTTTTACCCGGACTTTTAGTTGGGTTCGTAATTTTACCCGGAGTTTTAGTTGGGTTCGTAATTTTACCCGGAGTTTTAGTTGGCTTCGTATTTTTACCCGGAGTTTTAGTTGGGTTCGTATTTTTACCCGGAGGTTTAGTTGGGTTCGTAATTTTATCCGGAGTTTTAGTTGGGTTCGTATTTTTTACCCGGACTTTTTAGTTGGGTTAGTATTTTGCCCGGAGTTTTAGTTGGGTTCGTATTTTTTTACCCGGAGTTTTAGTTGGGTTCTAAATGTTACCCGGACTTTTTTGTTTGGTTCGTATTTTTTACCCGGAGTTTTAGTTGGGTTCGTAATTTTACCCGGACTTTTTAGTTGGGTTAGTATTTTTGCCCGGAGTTTTAGTTGGGTTCGTATTTTTTACCCGGAGTTTTAGTTGGGTTCGTAATTTTACCCGGAGTTTTAGTTGGGTTCGTAATTTTACCCGGAGTCTTAAGTTAGGTTCGTATTTTTTATCCGGACTTTTTAGATGGGTTCGTATTTTTTACCCGGAGTTTTAGTTGGGTTCGCAATTTTACCCGGAGTTTTAGTTGGGTTCGTATTTTTTACCCGGACTTTTTAGTTGGGTTAGTATTTTTACCCGGAGTTTTAGTTGGGCTCGTATTTTTACCCGGAGATTTAGTTGGGTTCGTATTTTTACCCGGAGTTTTAGTTGGGTTCGTAATTTTAGTCGGAGTTTTAGTTGGGTTCGTATTTTTTACCCGGACTTTTTAGTTGGGTTCGTAATTTTACCCGGAGTTTTAGTTGGGTTCGTAATTTTACCCGGAGTTTTAGTTGGGTTCGTAATTTTACCCGGAGTTTTAGTTGGGTTCGTAATTTTACCCGGACTTTTTAGTTGGGTTCGTATTTTTTACCCGGACTTTTAGTTGGGTTCGTAATTTTACCCGGAGTTTTAGTTGGGTTCGTAATTTTACCCGGAGTTTTAGTTGAGTTGGTAATTTTACCCGGAGTTTTAGTTGGGTTCGTAATTTTACCCGAACTTTTTAGTTGGGTTCGTATTTTTTACCCGGACTTTTAGTTGGGTTCGTAATTTTACCCGGAGTTTTAGTTGGGTTCGTAATTTTACCCGGAGTTTTAGTTGGCTTCGTATTTTTACCCGGATTTTAGTTGGGTTCGTATTTTTACCCGGAGGTTTAGTTGGGTTCGTAATTTTATCCGGAGTTTTAGTTGGGTTCGTATTTTTTACCCGGACTTTTTAGTTGGGTTAGTATTTTGCCCGGAGTTTTAGTTGGGTTCGTATTTTTTTACCCGGAGTTTTAGTTGGGTTCTAAATGTTACCCGGACTTTTTTGTTTGGTTCGTATTTTTTACCCGGAGTTTTAGTTGGGTTCGTAATTTTACCCGGACTTTTTAGTTGGGTTAGTATTTTTGCCCGGAGTTTTAGTTGGGTTCGTATTTTTTACCCGGAGTTTTAGTTGGGTTCGTAATTTTACCCGGAGTTTTAGTTGGGTTCGTAATTTTACCCGGAGTCTTAAGTTAGGTTCGTATTTTTTATCCGGACTTTTTAGTTGGGTTCGTATTTTTTACCCGGAGTTTTAGTTGGGTTCGCAATTTTACCCGGAGTTTTAGTTGGGTTCGTATTTTTTACCCGGACTTTTTAGTTGGGTTAGTATTTTTACCCGGAGTTTTAGTTGGGCTCGTATTTTTACCCGGAGTTTTAGTTGGGTTCGTATTTTTACCCGGAGTTTTAGTTGGGTTCGTAATTTTAGCCGGAGTTTTAGTTGGGTTCGTATTTTTTACCCGGACTTTTTAGTTGGGTTCGTAATTTTACCCGGAGTTTTAGTTGGGTTCGTAATTTTACCCGGAGTTTTAGTTGGGTTCGTAATTTTACCCGGAGTTTTAGTTGGGTTCGTAATTTTACCCGGACTTTTTAGTTGGGTTCGTATTTTTTACCCGGACTTTTAGTTGGGTTCGTAATTTTACCCGGAGTTTTAGTTGGGTTCGTAATTTTACCCGGAGTTTTAGTTGAGTTGGTAATTTTACCCGGAGTTTTAGTTGGGTTCGTAATTTTACCCGGACTTTTTATTTGGGTTCGTAATTTTACCCGGACTTTTTAGTTGGGTTCGTAATTTTACCCGGAGTTTTAGTTGGGTTCGTAATTTTACCCGGAGTTTTACTTGAGTTCGTAATTTTACCCGAACTTTTTAGTTGGGTTCGTATTTTTTACCCGGACTTTTAGTTGGGTTCGTAATTTTACCCGGAGTTTTAGTTGGGTTCGTAATTTTACCCGGAGTTTTACTTGGGTTCGTAATTTTACCCGAACTTTTTAGTTGGGTTCGTATTTTTTACCCGGACTTTTAGTTGGGTTCGTAATTTTACCCGGAGTTTTAGTTGGGTTCGTAATTTTACCCGGAGTTTTAGTTGGCTTCGTATTTTTACCCGGAGTTTTAGTTGGGTTCGTATTTTTACCCGGAGTTTTAGTTGGGTTCGTAATTTTATCCGGAGTTTTAGTTGGGTTCGTATTTTTTACCCGGACTTTTTAGTTGGGTTAGTATTTTGCCCGGGGTTTTAGTTGGGTTCGTATTTTTTTACCCGGAGTTTTAGTTGGGTTCTAAATGTTACCCGGACTTTTTTGTTTGGTTCGAATTTTTTACCCGGAGTTTTAGTTGGGTTCGTAATTTTACCCGGACTTTTTAGTTGGGTTAGTATTTTTGCCCGGAGTTTTAGTTGGGTTCGTATTTTTTACCCGGAGTTTTAGTTGGGTTCGTAATTTTACCCGGAGTTTTAGTTGGGTTCGTAATTTTACCCGGAGTCTTAAGTTAGGTTCGTATTTTTTATCCGGACTTTTTAGTTGGGTTCGTATTTTTTACCCGAAGTTTTAGTTGGGTTCGCAATTTTACCCGGAGTTTTAGTTGGGTTCGTATTTTTTACCCGGACTTTTTAGTTGGGTTAGTATTTTTACCCGGAGTTTTAGTTGGGTTCGTATTTTTACCCGGAGTTTTAGTTGGGTTCGTATTTTTACCCGGAGTTTTAGTTGGGTTCGTAATTTTAGCCGGAGTTTTAGTTGGGTTCGTATTTTTTACCCGGACTTTTTAGTTGGGTTCGTAATTTTACCCGGAGTTTTAGTTGGGTTCGTAATTTTACCCGGAGTTTTAGTTGGGTTCGTAATTTTACCCGGAGTTTTAGTTGGGTTCGTAATTTTACCCGGACTTTTTAGTTGGGTTCGTATTTTTTACCCGGACTTTTAGTTGGGTTCGTAATTTTACCCGGAGTTTTAGTTGGGTTCGTAATTTTACCCGGAGTTTTAGTTGAGTTGGTAATTTTACCCGGAGTTTTAGTTGGGTTCGTAATTTTACCCGGACTTTTTATTTGGGTTCGTAATTTTACCCGGACTTTTTAGTTGGGTTCGTAATTTTACCCGGAGTTTTAGTTGGGTTCGTAATTTTACCCGGAGTTTTACTTGGGTTCGTAATTTTACCCGAACTTTTTAGTTGGGTTCGTATTTTTTACCCGGACTTTTAGTTGGGTTCGTAATTTTACCCGGAGTTTTAGTTGGGTTCGTAATTTTACCCGGAGTTTTAGTTGGCTTCGTATTTTTACCCGGAGTTTTAGTTGGGTTCGTATTTTTACCCGGAGTTTTAGTTGGGTTCGTAATTTTACCCGGAGTTTTAGTTGGCTTCGTATTTTTACCCGGAGTTTTAGTTGGGTTCGTATTTTTACCCGGAGTTTTAGTTGGGTTCGTAATTTTACCCGGAGTTTTAGTTGGGTTCGTATTTTTTACCCGGACTTTTTAGTTGGGTTAGTATTTTGCCCGGAGTTTTAGTTGGGTTCGTATTTTTTTACCCGGAGTTTTAGTTGGGTTCTAAATGTTACCCGGACTTTTTTGTTTGGTTCGAATTTTTTACCCGGAGTTTTAGTTGGGTTCGTAATTTTACCCGGACTTTTTAGTTGGGTTAGTATTTTTGCCCGGAGTTTTAGTTGGGTTCGTATTTTTTACCCGGAGTTTTAGTTGGGTTCGTAATTTTACCCGGATTTTTAGTTGGGTTCGTAATTTTACCCGGAGTCTTAAGTTAGGTTCGTATTTTTTATCCGGACTTTTTAGTTGGGTTCGTATTTTTTACCCGGAGTTTTAGTTGGGTTCGCAATTTTACCCGAAGTTTTAGTTGGGTTCGTATTTTTTACCCGGACTTTTTAGTTGGGTTAGTATTTTTACCCGGAGTTTTAGTTGGGTTCGTATTTTTACCGGGAGTTTTAGTTGGGTTCGTATTTTTACCCGGAGTTTTAGTTGGGTTCGTAATTTTAGCCGGAGTTTTAGTTGGGTTCGTATTTTTTACCCGGACTTTTTAGTTGGGTTCGTAATTTTACCCGGAGTTTTAGTTGGGTTCGTAATTTTACCCGGAGTTTTAGTTGGGTTCGTAATTTTACCCGGACTTTTTAGTTGGGTTCGTATTTTTTACCCGGACTTTTAGTTGGGTTCGTAATTTTACCCGGAGTTTTATTTGGGTTCGTAATTTTACCCGGAGTTTCAGTTGAGTTGGTAATTTTACCCGGAGTTTTAGTTGGGTTCGTAATTTTACCCGGACTTTTTATTTGGGTTCGTAATTTTACCCGGACTTTTTAGTTGGGTTCGTAATTTTACCCGGAGTTTTAGTTGGGTTCGTAATTTTACCCGGAGTTTTACTTGGGTTCGTAATTTTACCCGAACTTTTTAGTTGGGTTCGTATTTTTTACCCGGACTTTTAGTTGGGTTCGTAATTTTACCCGGAGTTTTAGTTGGGTTCGTAATTTTACCCGGAGTTTTAGTTGGCTTCGTATTTTTACCCGGAGTTTTAGTTGGGTTCGTATTTTTACCCGGAGTTTTAGTTGGGTTCGTAATTTTATCCGGAGTTTTAGTTGGGTTCGTATTTTTTACCCGGACTTTTTAGTTGGGTTAGTATTTTGCCCGGAGTTTTAGTTGGGTTCGTATTTTTTTACCCGGAGTTTTAGTTGGGTTCTAAATGTTACCCGGACTTTTTTGTTTGGTTCGTATTTTTTACCCGGAGTTTTAGTTGGGTTCGTAGTTTTACCCGGACTTTTAAGTTGGGTTCGTAATTTTACCCGGAGTTTTAGTTGGGTTCGTAATTTTACCCGGAGTTTTAGTTGGGTTCGTAATTTTACCCGGAGTTTTAGTTTTGTTCGTAATTTTACCCGGAGTTTTAGTTGGGTTCGTAATTTTACCCGGACTTTTTAGTTGGGTTCGTATTTTTTACCCGGACTTTTAGTTGGGTTCGTAATTTTACCCGGAGTTTTAGTTGGGTTCGTAATTTTACCCGGAGTTTTAGTTGAGTTCGTAATTTTACCCGGAGTTTTAGTTGGGTTCGTAATTTTACCCGGACTTTTTATTTGGGTTCGTAATTTTACCCGGACTTTTTAGTTGGGTTCGTAATTTTGCCCGGAGTTTTAGTTGGGTTCGTAATTTTACCCGGAGTTTTACTTGGGTTCGTAATTTTACCCGGACTTTTTAGTTGGGTTCGTATTTTTTACCCGGACTTTTAGTTGGGTTCGTAATTTTACCCGGAGTTTTAGTTGGGTTCGTAATTTTACCCGGAGTTTTAGTTGGGTTCGTAATTTTACCCGGAGTTTTAGTTGGGTTCGTATTTTTTACCCGGACTTTTTAGTTGGGGTTAGTATTTTTACCCAGAGTTTTAGTTGGGTTCGTATTTTTACCCGGAGTTTTAGTTGGGTTCGTAATTTTACCCATAGTTTTAGTTGGGTTCGTATTTTTTACCCGGACATTTTAGTTGGGTTAGCATTTTTTACCCGGAGTTTTAGTTGGGTTCGTACTTTTTACCCGGAGTTTTAGTTGGGTTCGTATTTTTTACCCGGAGTTTTAGTTGGGTTCGTATTTTTACCCGGACTTTTTAGTTGGGTAAGTATTTTTACCCGGAGTTTTAGTTGGGTTCGTATTTTTACCCGGAGTTTTAGTTGGGTTCGTAATTTTACCCGGAGTTTTAGTTGGGTTCGTATCTTTTACCCGGACTATTTAGTTGGGTTAGTATTTTTGCCCGGAGTTTTAGTTGGGTTCGTATTTTTTACCCGGAGTTTTAGTTGGGTTCGCATTTTTTACCCGGAATTTTTAGTTGGGTTAGTATTTTTACCCGGAGTTTTAGTAGGGTTCGTATTTTTACCCGGAGTTTTAGTTGGGTTCGTAATTTTACCCGGAGTTTTAGTTGGGTTCGTATTTTTTACCCGGAGTTTTAGTTGGATTCGTATTTTTTACAAGGATGTAGCTGGGGTTTTGTGAGTAAACGTGGAATGAAACGAGTAAACGGTTTGAAGTTGTATTGAACGTCTCAAACAGTACAGAGTTGACTATTGACACTGACGTAATATATTATACTGGAGAGCCTGGTGGATAACTTCCCTATGTTGTCGTAGTAACTCCCAGTTCATGCCTGCTACAAGGAGTTTTAGTTGGGTTCGTATTTTTACCCGGAGTTTTAGTTGTGTTGGTAATTTTACCCGGAGTTTTAGTTGGGTTCATATTTTTTACCGGACTTTTTAGTTGGGTTCGTATTTTTCACCCGGAGTTTTAGTTGGGTTCGTATTTTTTACCCGGAGTTTTAGTTGGGTTCGTATTTTTACCCGGAGTTTTAGTTGGGTTCGTAATTTTACCCGGAGTTTTACTTGGGTTCGTAATTTTACCCGGACTTTTTAGTTGGGTTCGTATTTTTTACCCGGACTTTTAGTTGGGTTCGTAATTTTACCCGGAGTTTTAGTTGGGTTCGTAATTTTACCCGGAGTTTTAGTTGGGTTCGTAATTTTATCCGGAGTTTTAGTTGGGTTCGTATTTTTTACCCGGACTTTTTAGTTGGGTTAGTATTTTTACCCGGAGTTTTAGTTGGGTTCGTATTTTTTACCCGGAGTTTTAGTTGGATTCGTATTTTTTACAAGGATGTAGCTGGGGTTTTGTGAGTAAACGTGGAATGAAACGAGTAAACGGTTTGAAGTTGTATTGAACGTCTCAAACAGTACAGAGTTGACTATTGACACTGACGTAATATATTATACTGGAGAGCCTGGTGGATAACTTCCCTATGTTGTCGTAGTAACTCCCAGTTCATGCCTGCTACAAGGAGTTTTAGTTGGGTTCGTATTTTTACCCGGAGTTTTAGTTGTGTTGGTAATTTTACCCGGAGTTTTAGTTGGGTTCGCATTTTTTACCCGGAATTTTTAGTTGGGTTAGTATTTTTACCCGGAGTTTTAGTAGGGTTCGTATTTTTACCCGGAGTTTTAGTTGGGTTCGTAATTTTACCCGGAGTTTTAGTTGGGTTCGTATTTTTTACCCGGAGTTTTAGTTGGATTCGTATTTTTTACAAGGATGTAGCTGGGGTTTTGTGAGTAAACGTGGAATGAAACGAGTAAACGGTTTGAAGTTGTATTGAACGTCTCAAACAGTACAGAGTTGACTATTGACACTGACGTAATATATTATACTGGAGAGCCTGGTGGATAACTTCCCTATGTTGTCGTAGTATCTCCCAGTTCATGCCTGCTACAAGGAGTTTTAGTTGGGTTCGTATTTTTACCCGGAGTTTTAGTTGTGTTGGTAATTTTACCCGGAGTTTTAGTTGGGTTCATATTTTTTACCGGACTTTTTAGTTGGGTTCGTATTTTTCACCCGGAGTTTTAGTTGGGTTCGTATTTTTTACCCGGAGTTTTAGTTGGGTTCGTATTTTTACCCGGAGTTTTAGTTGGGTTCGTAATTTTACCCGGAGTTTTACTTGGGTTCGTAATTTTACCCGGACTTTTTAGTTGGGTTCGTATTTTTTACCCGGACTTTTAGTTGGGTTCGTAATTTTACCCGGAGTTTTAGTTGGGTTCGTAATTTTACCCGGAGTTTTAGTTGGGTTCGTAATTTTATCCGGAGTTTTAGTTGGGTTCGTATTTTTTACCCGGACTTTTTAGTTGGGTTAGTATTTTTACCCGGAGTTTTAGTTGGGTTCGTATTTTTTACCCGGCGTTTTAGTTGGATTCGTATTTTTTACAAGGATGTAGCTGGGGTTTTGTGAGTAAACGTGGAATGAAACGAGTAAACGGTTTGAAGTTGTATTGAACGTCTCAAACAGTACAGAGTTGACTATTGACACTGACGTAATATATTATACTGGAGAGCCTGGTGGATAACTTCCCTATGTTGTCGTAGTAACTCCCAGTTCATGCCTGCTACAAGGAGTTTTAGTTGGGTTCGTATTTTTACCCGGAGTTTTAGTTGTGTTGGTAATTTTACCCGGAGTTTTAGTTGGGTTCGCATTTTTTACCCGGAATTTTTAGTTGGGTTAGTATTTTTACCCGGAGTTTTAGTAGGGTTCGTATTTTTACCCGGAGTTTTAGTTGGGTTCGTAATTTTACCCGGAGTTTTAGTTGGGTTCGTATTTTTTACCCGGAGTTTTAGTTGGATTCGTATTTTTTACAAGGATGTAGCTGGGGTTTTGTGAGTAAACGTGGAATGAAACGAGTAAACGGTTTGAAGTTGTATTGAACGTCTCAAACAGTACAGAGTTGACTATTGACACTGACGTAATATATTATACTGGAGAGCCTGGTGGATAACTTCCCTATGTTGTCGTAGTAACTCCCAGTTCATGCCTGCTACAAGGAGTTTTAGTTGGGTTCGTATTTTTACCCGGAGTTTTAGTTGTGTTGGTAATTTTACCCGGAGTTTTAGTTGGGTTCATATTTTTTACCGGACTTTTTAGTTGGGTTCGTATTTTTCACCCGGAGTTTTAGTTGGGTTCGTATTTTTTACCCGGAGTTTTAGTTGGGTTCGTATTTTTACCCGGAGTTTTAGTTGGGTTCGTAATTTTACCCGGAGTTTTACTTGGGTTCGTAATTTTACCCGGACTTTTTAGTTGGGTTCGTATTTTTTACCCGGACTTTTAGTTGGGTTCGTAATTTTACCCGGAGTTTTAGTTGGGTTCGTAATTTTACCCGGAGTTTTAGTTGGGTTCGTAATTTTATCCGGAGTTTTAGTTGGGTTCGTATTTTTTACCCGGACTTTTTAGTTGGGTTAGTATTTTTACCCGGAGTTTTAGTTGGGTTCGTATTTTTTACCCGGAGTTTTAGTTGGATTCGTATTTTTTACAAGGATGTAGCTGGGGTTTTGTGAGTAAACGTGGAATGAAACGAGTAAACGGTTTGAAGTTGTATTGAACGTCTCAAACAGTACAGAGTTGACTATTGACACTGACGTAATATATTATACTGGAGAGCCTGGTGGATAACTTCCCTATGTTGTCGTAGTAACTCCCAGTTCATGCCTGCTACAAGGAGTTTTAGTTGGGTTCGTATTTTTACCCGGAGTTTTAGTTGTGTTGGTAATTTTACCCGGAGTTTTAGTTGGGTTCATATTTTTTACCGGACTTTTTAGTTGGGTTCGTATTTTTCACCCGGAGTTTTAGTTGGGTTCGTATTTTTTACCCGGAGTTTTAGTTGGGTTCGTATTTTTACCCGGAGTTTTAGTTGGGTTCGTATTTTTACCCGGAGTTTTAGTTGGGTTCGTAATTTTATCCGGAGTTTTAGTTGGGTTCGTATTTTTTACCCGGACTTTTTAGTTGGGTTAGTATTTTGCCCGGAGTTTTAGTTGGGTTCGTATTTTTTTACCCGGAGTTTTAGTTGGGTTCTAAATGTTACCCGGACTTTTTTGTTTGGTTCGTATTTTTTACCCGGAGTTTTAGTTGGGTTCGTAATTTTACCCGGACTTTTTAGTTGGGTTCGTAATTTTACCCGGAGTTTTAGTTGGGTTCGTAATTTTACCCGGAGTTTTAGTTGGGTTCGTAATTTTACCCGGAGTTTTAGTTGGGTTCGTAATTTTACCCGGAGTTTTATTTGGGTTCGTAATTTTACCCGGACTTTTTAGTTGGGTTCGTATTTTTTACCCGGACTTTTAGTTGGGTTCGTAATTTTACCCGGAGTTTTAGTTGGGTTCGTAATTTTACCCGGAGTTTTAGTTGAGATCGTAATTTTACCCGGAGTTTTAGTTGGGTTCGTAATTTTACCCGGACTTTTTATTTGGGTTCGTAATTTTACCCGGACTTTTTAGTTGGGTTCGTAATTTTACCCGGAGTTTTAGTTGGGTTCGTAATTTTACCCGGAGTTTTACTTGGGTTCGTAATTTTACCCGGACTTTTTAGTTGGGTTCGTATTTTTTACCCGGACTTTTAGTTGGGTTCGTAATTTTACCCGGAGTTTTAGTTGGGTTCGTAATTTTACCCGGAGTTTTAGTTGGGTTCGTATTTTTACCCGGAGTTTTAGTTGGTTTCGTAATTTTACCCGGAGTTTTAGTTGAGTTGGTAATTTTGCCCGGAGTTTTAGTTGGGTTCGTAATTTTACCCGGACTTTTTATTTGGGTTCGTAATTTTACCCGGACTTTTTAGTTGGGTTCGTAATTTTACCAGGAGTTTTAGTTGGGTTCGTAATTTTACCCGGAGTTTTACTTGGGTTCGTAATTTTACCCGAACTTTTTAGTTGGGTTCGTAATTTTACCCGGACTTTTTATTTGGGTTCGTAATTTTACCCGGACTTTTTAGTTGGGTTCGTAATTTTACCCGGAGTTTTAGTTGGGTTCGCATTTTTTACCCGGAATTTTTAGTTGGGTTAGTATTTTTACCCGGAGTTTTAGTAGGGTTCGTATTTTTACCCGGAGTTTTAGTTGGGTTCGTAATTTTACCCGGAGTTTTAGTTGGGTTCGTATTTTTAACCCGGACTTTTTAGTTGGGTTAGTATTTTTACCCGGAGTTTTAGTTGGGTTCGTATTTTTACCCGGAGTTTTAGTTGGGTTCGTAATTTTATCCGGAGTTTTAGTTGGGTTCGTATTTTTTACCCGGACTTTTTAGTTGGGTTAGTATTTTTGCCCGGAGTTTTAGTTGTGTTCGTATTTTTTACCCGGAGTTTTAGTTGGGTTCGTAATTTTACCCGGAGTTTTAGTTGGGTTCGTAATTTTACCCGGAGTCTTAAGTTAGGTTCGTATTTTTTATCCGGACTTTTTAGTTGGGTTCGTATTTTTTACCCGGAGTTTTAGTTGGGTTCGCAATTTTACCCGAAGTTTTAGTTGGGTTCGTATTTTTTACCCGGACTTTTTAGTTGGGTTAGTATTTTTACCCGGAGTTTTAGTTGGGTTCGTATTTTTACCCGGAGTTTTAGTTGGGTTCGTATTTTTACCCGGAGTTTTAGTTGGGTTCGTAATTTTAGCCGGAGTTTTAGTTGGGTTCGTATTTTTTACCCGGACTTTTTAGTTGGGTTCGTAATTTTACCCGGAGTTTTAGTTGGGTTCGTAATTTTACCCGGAGTTTTAGTTGGTTCGTAATTTTACCCGGAGTTTTAGTTGGGTTCGTAATTTTACCCGGACTTTTTAGTTGGGTTCGTATTTTTTACCCGGACTTTTAGTTGGGTTCGTAATTTTACCCGGAGTTTTAGTTGGGTTCGTAATTTTACCCGGAGTTTTAGTTGAGTTGGTAATTTTACCCGGAGTTTTAGTTGGGTTCGTAATTTTACCCGGAGTTTTAGTTGGGTTCGTAATTTTATCCGGAGTTTTAGTTGGGTTCGTATTTTTTACCCGGACTTTTTAGTTGGGTTAGTATTTTGCCCGGAGTTTTAGTTGGGTTCGTATTTTTTTACCCGGAGTTTTAGTTGGGTTCTAAATGTTACCCGGACTTTCTTGTTTGGTTCGTATTTTTTACCCGGAGTTTTAGTTGGGTTCGTAATTTTACCCGGACTTTTTAGTTGGGTTAGTATTTTTGCCCGGAGTTTTAGTTGGGTTCGTATTTTTTACCCGGAGTTTTAGTTGGGTTCGTATTTTTTACCCGGAGTTTTAGTTGGGTTCGTATTTTTACCCGGAGTTTTAGTTGGGTTCGTAATTTTACCCGGAGTTTTACTTGGGTTCGTAATTTTACCCGGACTTTTTAGTTGGGTTCGTATTTTTTACCCGGACTTTTAGTTGGGTTCGTAATTTTACCCGGAGTTTTAGTTGGGTTCGTAATTTTACCCGGAGTTTTAGTTGGGTTCGTAATTTTATCCGGAGTTTTAGTTGGGTTCGTATTTTTTACCCGGACTTTTTAGTTGGGTTAGTATTTTTACCCGGAGTTTTAGTTGGGTTCGTATTTTTTACCCGGAGTTTTAGTTGGATTCGTATTTTTTACAAGGATGTAGCTGGGGTTTTGTGAGTAAACGTGGAATGAAACGAGTAAACGGTTTGAAGTTGTATTGAACGTCTCAAACAGTACAGAGTTGACTATTGACACTGACGTAATATATTATACTGGAGAGCCTGGTGGATAACTTCCCTATGTTGTCGTAGTAACTCCCAGTTCATGCCTGCTACAAGGAGTTTTAGTTGGGTTCGTATTTTTACCCGGAGTTTTAGTTGTGTTGGTAATTTTACCCGGAGTTTTAGTTGGGTTCATATTTTTTACCGGACTTTTTAGTTGGGTTCGTATTTTTCACCCGGAGTTTTAGTTGGGTTCGTATTTTTTACCCGGAGTTTTAGTTGGGTTCGTATTTTTACCCGGAGTTTTAGTTGGGTTCGTATTTTTACCCGGAGTTTTAGTTGGGTTCGTAATTTTATCCGGAGTTTTAGTTGGGTTCGTATTTTTTACCCGGACTTTTTAGTTGGGTTAGTATTTTGCCCGGAGTTTTAGTTGGGTTCGTATTTTTTTACCGGAGTTTTAGTTGGGTTCTAAATGTTACCCGGACTTTTTTGTTTGGTTCGTATTTTTTACCCGGAGTTTTAGTTGGGTTCGTAATTTTACCCGGACTTTTTAGTTGGGTTCGTAATTTTACCCGGAGTTTTAGTTGGGTTCGTAATTTTACCCGGAGTTTTAGTTGGGTTCGTAATTTTACCCGGAGTTTTAGTTGGGTTCGTAATTTTACCCGGAGTTTTATTTGGGTTCGTAATTTTACCCGGACTTTTTAGTTGGGTTCGTATTTTTTACCCGGACTTTTAGTTGGGTTCGTAATTTTACCCGGAGTTTTAGTTGGGTTCGTAATTTTACCCGGAGTTTTAGTTGAGATCGTAATTTTACCCGGAGTTTTAGTTGGGTTCGTAATTTTACCCGGACTTTTTATTTGGGTTCGTAATTTTACCCGGACTTTTTAGTTGGGTTCGTAATTTTACCCGGAGTTTTAGTTGGGTTCGTAATTTTACCCGGAGTTTTACTTGGGTTCGTAATTTTACCGGACTTTTTAGTTGGGTTCGTATTTTGTACCCGGACTTTTAGTTGGGTTCGTAATTTTACCCGGAGTTTTAGTTGGGTTCGTAATTTTACCCGGAGTTTTAGTTGGGTTCGTATTTTTACCCGGAGTTTTAGTTGGGTTCGTAATTTTACCCGGAGTTTTAGTTGAGTTGGTAATTTTACCCGGAGTTTTAGTTGGGTTCGTAATTTTACCCGGACTTTTTATTTGGGTTCGTAATTTTACCCGGACTTTTTAGTTGGGTTCGTAATTTTACCCGGAGTTTTAGTTGGGTTCGTAATTTTACCCGGAGTTTTACTTGGGTTCGTAATTTTACCCGAACTTTTTAGTTGGGTTCGTAATTTTACCCGGACTTTTTATTTGGGTTCGTAATTTTACCCGGACTTTTTAGTTGGGTTCGTAATTTTACCCGGAGTTTTAGTTGGGTTCGCATTTTTTACCCGGAATTTTTAGTTGGGTTAGTATTTTTACCCGGAGTTTTAGTAGGGTTCGTATTTTTACCCGGAGTTTTAGTTGGGTTCGTAATTTTACCCGGAGTTTTAGTTGGTTCGTATTTTTAACCCGGACTTTTTAGTTGGGTTAGTATTTTTACCCGGAGTTTTAGTTGGGTTCGTATTTTTACCGGAGTTTTAGTTGGGTTCGTAATTTTATCCGGAGTTTTAGTTGGGTTCGTATTTTTTACCCGGACTTTTTAGTTGGGTTAGTATTTTTGCCCGGAGTTTTAGTTGTGTTCGTATTTTTTACCCGGAGGTTTAGTTGGGTTCGTAATTTTACCCGGAGTTTTAGTTGGGTTCGTAATTTTACCCGGAGTCTTAAGTTAGGTTCGTATTTTTTATCCGGACTTTTTAGTTGGGTTCGTATTTTTTACCCGGAGTTTTAGTTGGGTTCGCAATTTTACCCGAAGTTTTAGTTGGGTTCGTATTTTTTACCCGGACTTTTTAGTTGGTTAGTATTTTTACCCGGAGTTTTAGTTGGGTTCGTATTTTTACCCTGAGTTTTAGTTGGGTTCGTATTTTTACCCGGAGTTTTAGTTGGGTTCGTAATTTTAGCCGGAGTTTTAGTTGGGTTCGTATTTTTTACCCGGACTTTTTAGTTGGGTTCGTAATTTTACCCGGAGTTTTAGTTGGGTTCGTAATTTTACCCGGAGTTTTAGTTGGTTCGTAATTTTACCCGGAGTTTTAGTTGGGTTCGTAATTTTACCCGGACTTTTTAGTTGGGTTCGTATTTTTTACCCGGACTTTTAGTTGGGTTCGTAATTTTACCCGGAGTTTTAGTTGGGTTCGTAATTTTACCCGGAGTTTTAGTTGAGTTGGTAATTTTACCCGGAGTTTTAGTTGGGTTCGTAATTTTACCCGGAGTTTTAGTTGGGTTCGTAATTTTATCCGGAGTTTTAGTTGGGTTCGTATTTTTTACCCGGACTTTTTAGTTGGGTTAGTATTTTGCCCGGAGTTTTAGTTGGGTTCGTATTTTTTTACCCGGAGTTTTAGTTGGGTTCTAATGTTACCCGGACTTTCTTGTTTGGTTCGTATTTTTTACCCGGAGTTTTAGTTGGGTTCGTAATTTTACCCGGACTTTTTAGTTGGTTAGTCATTTTTGCCCGGAGTTTTAGTTGGGTTCGTATTTTTTACCCGGAGTTTTAGTTGGGTTCGTAATTTTACCCGGAGTTTTAGTTGGGTTCGTAATTTTACCCGGAGTCTTAAGTTAGGTTCGTATTTTTAATCCGGACTTTTTAGTTGGGTTCGTATTTTTTACCCGGAGTTTTAGTTGGGTTCGCAATTTTACCCGGAGTTTAGTTGGGTTCGTATTTTTTACCCGGACTTTTTAGTTGGGTTAGTATTTTTACCCGGAGTTTTAGTTGGGTTCGTATTTTTACCCGGAGTTTTAGTTGGGTTCGTATTTTTACCCGGAGTTTTAGTTGGGTTCGTAATTTTAGCCGGAGTTTTAGTTGGGTTCGTATTTTTTACCCGGACTTTTTAGTTGGGTTCGTAATTTTACCCGGAGTTTTAGTTGGGTTCGTAATTTTACCCGGAGTTTTAGTTGGGTTCGTAATTTTACCCGGAGTTTTAGTTGGGTTCGTAATTTTACCCGGACTTTTTAGTTGGGTTCGTATTTTTTACCCGGACTTTTAGTTGGGTTCGTAATTTTACCCGGAGTTTTAGTTGGTTCGTAATTTTACCCGGAGTTTTAGTTGAGTTGGTAATTTTACCCGGAGTTTTAGTTGGGTTCGTAATTTTACCCGGAGTTTTAGTTGGGTTCGTAATTTTACCCGGAGTTTTACTTGAGTTCGTAATTTTACCCGAACTTTTTAGTTGGGTTCGTATTTTTTACCCGGACTTTAGTTGGGTTCGTAATTTTACCCGGAGTTTTAGTTGGGTTCGTAATTTTACCCGGAGTTTTACTTGGGTTCGTAATTTTACCCGAACTTTTTAGTTGGGTTCGTATTTTTTACCCGGACTTTTAGTTGGGTTCGTAATTTTACCCGGAGTTTTAGTTGGGTTCGTAATTTTACCCGGAGTTTAGTTGGCTTCGTATTTTTACCCGGAGTTTTAGTTGGGTTCGTATTTTTACCCGGAGTTTTAGTTGGGTTCGTAATTTTATCCGGAGTTTTAGTTGGGTTCGTATTTTTTACCCGGACTTTTTAGCTGGGTTAGTATTTTGCCCGGAGTTTTAGTTGGGTTCGTATTTTTTTACCCGGAGTTTTAGTTGGGTTCTAAATGTTACCCGGACTTTTTTGTTTGGTTCGAATTTTTTACCCGGAGTTTTAGTTTGGGTTCGCATTTTTTACCCGGAATTTTTAG
>CAXIES010000369.1:0-73000 GCA_964023965.1 Melinopterus prodromus
CAAAGAATGCGGCAGTTTAAAGTACTGATGTAGATGTATAATTGTCCATGGGATCAAAATTCACATTCTGTCCAAAGTTATCGATGATACTGATATTTTACGTCATACTATACCCTTGAAACCTCCACATTGATCTTCGATCTGGCTAGTTCATAGCTATCACGAATAAATCTGACCCTTATATGCAAATGTGTTTCTCAACCATAATAATTGTTAGCCGAACTTGCCGATTATAATGACATATGGTATCAAAATCTACAACAGTAACAACCAAACGAAAATATGTGACGCAATGATTAACGATTAAAAAAATCGCAAAATAAGAGCTGATTTATATCTAGAGTTAAAAATACAAAAACAGGTATAGCATCATATAACATATAAACTCGAATATGAGTAGCAATATAATCTAGTTTTCTAATATTTCTTCCATAATTTAGAGGTTGTTTGTCCATGGGGCAAAATTCTGAACGTCAAAGAGCTACTAGGTCTTTTAATTACCTACAATTTGAGGTCTTATAGAAATTTATGCAACAATTTTATAGTAAGTAAGAGTAAGTTAATAAATAAGCTTTGTAGTTTTGATCATCTGAAAACAATAATACAAGGTCCTCAAATGCCTGAAAGGTCTCGTTTTGGAAACGCTGGACCGAATGGCCTTCCGAATCGGAACATTCGTCGAGAGAATGGAGATATCGCCCGCAGAGCTATGATCGCATTTACAAAATAATAAATTGTTTACGCAAAACTACGATCTCGTGCCGATTGGAATTTAACAACGGCCGACCGCTTAGCGAGCGAATCGAAAAAGTGCGGGCTGAGGTCAGTTCTATGATCTTGGCACTACTTTTGTGTCGATATTTGGGTCAAAGTCTGCCTATACCGCGGCTTAATTAAATAAGAATCGCTCAAGGCGAACTTGTTTCACACCCACTTTTGTCAATACAACCAAAACACCGTCCGCAACTACTGTCTATAATACACACACACGCACGCACACACACAACACACACACGCGAAAGTACATACGCGGGCAGCTGAAATAAAATTGAACACGTAACAGCATTAAATTTTTGCAACAGGGTTCAGATACGTAACTATGTTTAACGGAGACAGCTACTGACCCAATAAATTCTAAAATTGCAACATCATAATATTGTTGTTATCCTTTTGTATACCATCAAACCACAGTGTATATAAATTAAACTTTTTCCGCATGTTCTGAATAAAAAATCGTAGAATTCTACATAGTTCATTTAATATTATAACTAATAACCATTAAATATGCACAAAAATATTCTGAAAACAGCCTGAAAATGCGCAATATAATTCGAAACTTTCAATAGCGCCATCTACGGAAGGATAGCGACACTCATTAGAACTCCTATAACGGTGCCATCTATCGTCAATCCTTCCTAAGAAAGATAATATAGATATCTTTTGATCAACTCAAGCGCCATCTAGTGGACAAACATCCGACTAGATTCACTGTTCAGGTACTGTTACCGACTATACCAACAGTGTTCTATTAGTGAAAATTTAGCACTTTGAGATAGAAAAAATATTGAATTTTGCAACCGTTAGCGATTGAAAGGTTTGCCCACCAGGAAATGATAGCTCTCGACGAGTACTTCGAAAATATGTATACTTTTGTATGAAAAATGTGTGATTTCTTACAAAATTCTATACTATTTAACATACAGGGACGTTTTATTATAATATAATAAAATATACCCTGTATATTGTTACATTTTGTAATTCAAGGACTAATTCCAAACAATTTTTATTAAAATAATCTTTTTATAAAATGCACCATTTTTGAGTTTTAAGCAATTAATTAAAATTCCGCAAAAAAAAACAAAAAAACATTCAAGCAAAAGTTTTTTGTCTTTGAACAAGCTATCGTTCAAATATATTTTTAATATACAGCGTGTTCATTTTATTCTGGAAATTGCGTAAACTTTTTTAAAAATAGAACAACTTGTATATTTTTACAATTTGTAATTCTAAGACTAATTCAAAATATTTTTTATTATTATAATTTTCTTGTAGAATGCATTATTTTTTAGTTATAAGCACTTAATTAAAATTAGTCATAATTACCGGAACACCTACATAATTTTCCAACCGTAGAAAACATATTCCTATTCCTCATCAAACATCCTGTACATCGCATCATCTGCATCATTTTTAGTTATCAGCAAGTAATCAAAACTCCAAAACATTTATTTTGACCGATCGGATAAATAATTACAATTTCAGAAAAAAAATAACAAAACAGTTAAATTAAATTTTCAAACAGCCATCCCTGAGCGGCTTGACAATGCCCCAACCTATCAACAAATTCCCGTAAACAGTTTTCTAAATGTTCGACAGTAATATTTTGAACTTCGTCCACTATCCTCTGCTTCAACGCATCAATAATTTGCGGCCTATCGGTATAAACCTTAAACCGTGGCCTAAAATAGAAAAATCTAATATTTACAAATCCGGCGACCTAGGTGGCCATTCAATGGATCGTCTCCTTCCAATCCACCTCTGCAGAAAAAAATTATTTAAACAATTTCGCACTTGGACACCGTAATGCGGCGGGGCACCATCTTGTTGAAACCAAATGTTATTTAGTTCTAAAACAGTTTCCAGTTGTTTCCAAAGCAGTGTTCTGATAAAATCAATTTATTGAATGGAGTTTTTGGTAACTTTCAGTTTTGCACGATTGGCGATATCGCTTGCAAAATAAGTAAATGTCAAGTAAAAATACTTGACCACAGTGTGGCTACCAGTAGACACTTGAGTAGACAACTGTCGCAAGCAAAAATAGTCTAATATGTGATGTAACATGTCAGAAGTTTCTAAATTTAATAAAATTAATGTGCCAAACAAGAAAAACTAGTTTATCCGTTTGAAAATATATAGGGTATTTGAAAAAGAAAAGCGTACCAAATTTTCATAATAAAATGAACATCCTGTATATTAAAAATATATTTTAATGATAGCTTGTTTAATGTCAAAAACGTTTGAATGTTTTTTTGAAATTTTTTACGATTGGAGAGTTATGTAGGTGTTCCGGTAGTTGTGGCTGATTTTAATTAATTGCTTCAAACTCAAAATGATGCATTTTATAAAAAGAGTATTTTAATAAATAATGTTTAGAATTAGACCTAAAATTACAAAATGTAAAAGTATATAGCGTGTTCCATTTGAAAAAAGAAATTAAAATTTCTTTTTGTTGGAGAATTATTTGGGTATTCCGGTAATTTTGGCTAACCCTGTATAAGCAACTTTTAACGCACACTGTGTCGGATCTCTTAGCCCGACGCCGACGTTCTCGCCGATGGAAAATTGGTCGGGCAATTAATTTCTGAAAGCCGCATTGTTCTAAGATGCGCGGTTCGCGAGATAAACGCGAAAATACGCTAAAATCTTACATTTATCGTCATTGGCAATAGACAGGTTTAATAAAATCCAGACTTTACCCGACCAATTTTGCACACAACACCGGATTACGTGGCCGTCGCCCAACAAGCAACAAAAAAAAACACGTAATTAACATACGGCCACCGTCAAAACTAGTTCCAAACACAGGTAGATGACGTATGGTACTTTCTATCAACGCCAGTGCCGCGGAATCCCTGGTTTGGCGTACCGCGCGGTAGCATTAGATCTTGAAACATGAAACAGTTGACGTTAGGTAATTCCGTAGGTATATACGAGGAATGTGTACGGGGACTTAACTTTCACATCGTATAGTGGCGTTGACTTTCTTGGTGTGCGAAAACGATCGGTGCTTAAAATGAATCTGTAAACAAACAAGTGCAACTTCCGTCCTAACGACAACAACGCGCGGATTAAAATGAGTGAGTACCGTTGCAATTATTGTGTTATGAATTAAATTTCAAGTTA
Source organism: Melinopterus prodromus (assembly GCA_964023965.1). Taxonomy (NCBI): domain Eukaryota; kingdom Metazoa; phylum Arthropoda; class Insecta; order Coleoptera; family Scarabaeidae; genus Melinopterus; species Melinopterus prodromus. The sequence goes on from CAXIES010000369.1 coordinate 3,904, forward strand.
CGTACGATTGAGAACGTTTATAGTTTTTATCGTTGTACATAATGTAGTTTATTGTCGGTAAAGCAGAATAAATAAAAGCCAAGAAAAAAACAGTTATAGAAATACTGAAACAAGTCTTCTAGTATCCTTTGTTTACTTCTACTAAACTCTCATAAAAACATCAGCAAACTGTCGGGCACCATTTTTGAATGAAATTTGTTGAATGGAATTTTGTGATTGAAGCATTGAAACAAAGGATGTATCAAACTTAGTAGAAAACAACTAATATCTCAGTTCGACAAAATTATTGAGTATGTAAGGCGTGCTTCCAGCATCAATTATTCAAATGCCACCCTCGCTAGACACAACAAAGTCTCTACGGATGTAGATACTTGGATAAAAATCACGCGTTCGGCGAGCGTCTCGCCATAAACCGCTTTATTTGTTCGCGTTCGCGTCGACCCATTCAATGTCCGTCTATTTGTGTATTTTCAAAGTTAAAATAGAAAATATCCCAGATAATGATATTTATTTCTGTATTATTGAAGAAAGCAAATGCATATCAAGAAATTAACTATCCATATTATAAGATTACTTATGAAAACTAAAATTAATAGCAATATTAAATCAATAAATGATGAATTAGAACTAAAGAATTAATTATTTAAGTCTTTCAAATAAATCTAGGTGCTTCTCGTACATTGGCGAAAAGAAGATGCATCATTTTTTAGTTATAAGCAAATAATCAAAACTCATAAACTTTTATTTTAACTAAACAGATACAAAATAACAGAAAATTAAATAGAATTTAACTAAATGTTCAAACAGCAAATTAAATCGAAGTACAGGAGTTTTAATTAATTGCTGATACCTAAAAATGATGCCTTTTATGAAAAATAGTTCGCACAGTAAATTCGTAAAAATAATCGCAGGATTAAAAAAATATTTAGTTAGATTGTAAAAAAACTGATGTGGCCAGGCACATGACTTTATCATACCATATATTAATAGTTTACCTGCATGAGATTCTATTTGAGTGAGATCGGCCACGTCTGCTTTAAAACAAAACTACTAGAACTAGACAGATATTTTGATTATATTTACAGTATGTAATGTCAAAACATCAGCATTTGACACTACCTACTGTCATTAGAATCACAATATCTGACAAATCCTGGCTAACTAGTTTTAATACTAGTGTTTTAATGCAGTACGAGCGATCCCGATGAAATAGAATTTGCTCATGCGGCTAAAATATTTATTTTAACTTTATTTTATTTTATTTTACATAGTCATAAATTATTCAGAATTTCCTCTGCATTAATTTATTATTTAACTATTTCGACGAACTTCCAGAAATAACGGCTCATTTACAAAATATTTCACAAATGCTAAGACTAAACCTCCTTGTCATACAACATATGATAAAGTAAAATGGTTATTGGTTCTGATGATTAATATATTACATTGGCTTCTAGCATACTATATTTTCGGGTTTTACCCCTTCTTCAGTGCTAACTACAAAAGTTCATAAAGAATTATGCTCAATATTCCAAATAAGTTGTAATGTTACCAATAGCGTCTTACAATCTTTCTTGTATTTATTCGCGAAAACATAAGAACATTGCTACCCGCAATCGAAATACACATTCACATCACATGTTTTATTATTGTTGCACTGTACGTGCGCGCGTGTTTCTCATCGCATTCTCCATGCATTTGCGTGTTGAATTGACGTTTCGCAACCGCTGACGTTCTGAATACTGTCAAAAGTCTCAAAATATCCTGGCTACCTGCTATTAATGCAGACACGATTTCGATCAAATAGAATTTGCTCCTGCATCTAAACTATTAATTTTACCAAAAAATGTTATAAACATAAATAATACAAAATTTCCTTTACTTTAATTTGTTATTTATCTATTTTGAGAAAATTACAGAAATGGCGGCTCAATTGTTCCTTTGGACCCTTTTGAACCAAAAGCTTTTCAGCTCTAAGTTTAGTCATTAAACTTCTAAATATGAAGTTTCGACCCGATACCTTCAGTAGTTTCTCCGGAATCGTCTCCACAAAAATCGAGTCCACACATACACACATACACACACACACAGAGTTTTTTTTTGCACCTTGGTCAAAAATGAGCAGGGGACCCAAAAAGACCTATTTCCGCTAAAATCTCAATTTTTTTTTCGGCACGATTACAATATTTCATCATACTGCGTATGATAACGTAAAAAGTTAAATTTAAGTGAACTTAAGTTCAATTAGAAAATAATATACACAGTGTTCAACTTAAAAAAATATTAAAGAAGAAGCTATTTGAAAATCTTTAACAATCAACACGTGACAGGATCATTGTAAAAATTCATGCGGAACGTTATATACATTAACAAAATCTATTTTGTCATTTTACAACGTATGTCAGACATACTGTGACTTTCCTATTTTGTATGCTTATTGCAATATTTGTAACGACATACGTTGTCGAATAACAAACAACGTGCAAATATGACGTAACTGCACTGTTATACTGGTTCAACTATACCATCACATTACCTAATCTTAAAGACGCCTTGTTTATAAGATTGGTCATGGTCAACAGAGTTTCTAAGTTGCATGCAGTATAAACTGTATAAACAGAATTAGTGTAGATTACAGTATTTTTCCATGCAGTTGAAACACGTTAAAAACCAGTTTTGTTTAACTTTAATGCTCCAGTAGATAAACATTTCATTGTTACAAAGGATCAACGATTTTGTTGTTGTTTATATATGCTATAACAAGAAATCGATTTGCGATAATTAATGTCAACACAGTAATTAACAAAACTCTGTTGTAATTTCAAAATTCAGTTTAACCTATTATCTATCAAAAATAAATTGTTATAAGAGACACCTTTGGTAATGGGACATTGTTTTCCTTAATTATCTACTAAGGTACCCAGCAAATTACAGAAGAAAAAAATATAAAATTCTACTAATGAATCAATTTGTACCTACTGCATTAGTGCATTATGTTTTTATCTCAATATTATGCTTATGATTGCTAATTTATGCTTTTTTTTATTTCAGGAGTAGAAGAGGAAGACAAAACAGATATTCTACGAGCAACGATAGGAGATTTTGGAAAATGGCAATGTCGAATTTTCATATTGATGGCATTACTCAAGATACCAATTGCCTGGTTTCAATTGGGAATCATTTTCATGGCACCCCCGACGGAATTCTGGTGTCGGCAACCCGAAGATTTCAAGCATTTAACCACAGATGAATGGAGGACCCATATTAACACGTCAATCATTAATAATACGGTAAGTAATTGCTATTTATTGAGGAAACTATTACGCAATCATTAGCAATACTCTAGTGATAATATTTCTAGTGATAATTGCTCAATTAATTTGTCAATTAGCCGTCCATGTATCAAATATGTAGAGGTCTTTGCACAGCTAAATACAAACATGAATGAAAATCAGTGTGTAAATTTGCAACACAATTTTCTAACGTATATGGAGACTTTACCATGAAAGTCAAGAACAGGTGCAGAAATACTGAAACAAGTCTTCTATTTTACTTTGAATTTTTAACAGAATTATTAAACATTATATAGCCATTTAAGGGTTGTTGTCCGTGGGGTTTTTAATTACCTTCAATTTGAGGTATGATAGAAATGTATGCAACAATTTTTGCAAAAGTTAAAAACATTTTTCTGTAGAACTTAATTGAAAAACGTTGAAAAACGCGCGCACAACAATTTTTACACTCCAGTTAAACTGTTTTCAAGCCAAGAGGTCTTGCTGTGTGTGGTTTATTATTCTGTGAAATTCTCTCGTGAACAGTCATGGATAAGAAACACTCAAGAAAAACTCCTTCACGTGCTGATAGACAACAAAAAAGAACACTTTCTGGGAATTCACACTCGTGAAAGAAAATCATTTGCTAGTATGTGCGTCTGCCGATATATTGTCGACAGCGGAAGACGAAGAAATTATAGTGCATGGGTTTGGAGACGGGATATGGAAGAAGACAGATTACACTTCCGTTGTATGGGATCACAGTACCTACCTATGAAGAAATATACTAACAAGGTGGTTGAGTTTACCGTGAAGTTTTCCTATTGTCATGCCTTGGAGTTTTGAGAATCAGAATCTGGCAACATGATAATTGTTTCGAAGTACATAGAGACAACTGTACTGCGAACATGATTGGTCAGCGGGAGAAATAGTGGATTCTACCAAATTCAGGTAAAGGCGCTCTCGGTCTTGTATTATTCAAAATAAGGGAGATTTTGTGGGGAAAGACCAGCCAAATGAAACAACCTTTGTTTGTTTGCTACGTTTCGACGGCTTTAATTTCCGTCTTCATCAGGCAATCACTACAATTTACAAAAAAGATGTTATAACAGCTAATGACAAAGAAACAATTGAATCAGCTTAAAAATAAAAAAAAAAAAATAATATAAATTTACAAAACACTTACAGAGTGGTTGTAATAGTAGTCAACTCCCGCCAACAACACAAGGACTAATCGCATGCTAAAACAATGGTAGCCGTAAAGGGTACACAGCCAGAAGCCTCACGCATTTCGGCAATTAATCGCGCCGGTGAAAATTTCCACTGAAGGAATGACACTTAGCCAGGAATATAAACACGGCGTGGACCACCTTCTTTGCCGACACGACAGCGGAAACCTGCGCGACGGTACAAACAAAACACCAACAGATGGCGCTGGCAGGAAGAAACAAACAATTAAATAAATTTCCACCGGAAAATAACAATATCTAAGAAATTTAACAGAAAAACAAACAACGTAATGAACCCGTCTCACGGTGCCACAGAGCCATCACCAACACGGTCAGGACGATTATTCCCCGCTTCCCGCTGTTTATGCAATTCAAACAGGTAAGTATAAATATTACTAATATTAGCAGTATCAGCCTTATGATTCACAGTGTTGCTGATGGTGTTGATAAAAAACATCTCGAGGAATAACCGCCCATAGTACCCTTTCTCAGTGGCAACTACCCTGGCGTTATCAAAATCAAATATATGACCTAGATTCTGAGCGTGTTCGACTAAAGCACTTGCCCCCGCCCTTCCCAGTCTGACGTCGCTCCTATGTTTGCTGATTCTACTCCTAAAATACTGAGATACTTTCCCCCCCTCGTCGTATTCCTGTCCCGGTTGTGGCCGTCGTTGATGGGGTTGTTGTTCAACACGATGAACCTATCGACGATGAGCAAGGCAACATCGTCTCTTACAGACGTTTTCCCTACATCAGGGGGTTAACAGAGAAGCTCCAAAAAATCTTCTCCCATCCCTCGGTCAGGTTTGGACTCCGCAGTTACCTCCCAGTGGGTAGGTGTTGTTTCACGAATCTGAAAGATAAAACCCCTCAGGAATTAAAAAGTAATGTTATATACGCCATTGGGTGCGGTACTTGTGAGGGTGTCTATGTGGGCCATACGTCTCAGTATTTTAGGAGTAGAATCAGCAAACATAGGAGCGACGTCAGACTGGGAAGGGCGGGGGCAAGTGCTTTAGTCGAACACGCTCAGAATCTAGGTCATATATTTGATTTTGATAACGCCAGGGTAGTTGCCACTGAGAAAGGGTACTATGGGCGGTTATTCCTCGAGATGTTTTTTATCAACACCATCAGCAACACTGTGAATCATAAGGCTGATACTGCTAATATTAGTAATATTTATACTTACCTGTTTGAATTGCATAAACAGCGGGAAGCGGGGAATAATCGTCCTGACCGTGTTGGTGATGGCTCTGTGGCACCGTGAGACGGGTTCATTACGTTGTTTGTTTTTCTGTTAAATTTCTTAGATATTGTTATTTTCCGGTGGAAATTTATTTAATTGTTTGTTTCTTCCTGCCAGCGCCATCTGTTGGTGTTTTGTTTGTACCGTCGCGCAGGTTTCCGCTGTCGTGTCGGCAAAGAAGGTGGTCCACGCCGTGTTTATATTCCTGGCTAAGTGTCATTCCTTCAGTGGAAATTTTCACCGGCGCGATTAATTGCCGAAATGCGTGAGGCTTCTGGCTGTGTACCCTTTACGGCTACCATTGTTTTAGCATGCGATTAGTCCTTGTGTTGTTGGCGGGAGTTGACTACTATTACAACCACTCTGTAAGTGTTTTGTAAATTTATATTATTTTTTTTTTTTTATTTTTAAGCTGATTCAATTGTTTCTTTGTCATTAGCTGTTATAACATCTTTTTTGTAAATTGTAGTGATTGCCTGATGAAGACGGAAATTAAAGCCGTCGAAACGTAGCAAACAAACAAAGGTTGTTTCATTTGGCTGGTCTTTCCCCACAAAATCTCCCTTATTTTGATTCTACCAAAGACATATTCCGCGGGGCTGTGGGTTGGAGCACTGGGTCCGATGCGGCTTGTACATTGAAAATGATACACAGAGAAATTTTTGTTTAATTCAAATAAATATGCATTGACTCAAAGAAATTTGTTGTTTCAATAGAGGCAAAGAAATATTTATTTGCGGATAAAAACGCATTTATTTGAAATATTTGTTTGGTAGAAAGAACGTTGATTTGTGTCAAACAACTTATGTTTCCAGTTAAAAAGTTTGCAATTTGTGTATTATAAGAAATGAGATTTATTTACTTCAAATAATTACGATTGTGTTGAGTGAAGGAATTGCATTTTTATAAATTAACAAAATTGTTGGTCGAGTTGAAATGCTTAAAATTATTAATTTGTTGAAGGAATTAATAGACAAGAACTTTTCGGAAGACTCGCCCCATGTATGTGTCTCACCTCCTTTTTGGGATGTCGCACATCCTCGACCAGTGCGCTTGGTCTTCCCAACCCAACATATAGTCAAGGTTAAGTTAGTAAAGTGTACTCTGATTTGGAATCACAACTTGAACCTGCAGGCACTGTACTCTATAAGTTCTATACTGTCGATCACGCTGCTTTATACTCTCGATATGTACGAAGTGCGAGGAGAGAGTTTACAGCGCCATCTAACAATACAGTTGGATGACATTAAAAATATATTTATTTGAATCAAAATATGATTTCTTTGGTGGAAGTAGACCTATTTTAAAGCCAAAACAAAAATATTACTTTAAAGGAAATAAATCTCTTCTTGTGTACAAATATATTTATTTTAATCAAAATATGATTTCTTTGGCGGAAGTAAACCTATTTTTAAGCCAAAGACAAAATATTACTTTAAGCGAAATAAATCTCTCCTTATATACAAATTTATATGTTAGAATCAAAATTATATTTCATTGGTGTAATGAAACGTTTTTAAAAAATCAAAACTAAAATATTACTTTAAAGGAAAGTAATTTTTGTTTGTATCCATATATATTTATTCCACTTAAATAAATATTTCAAATAAATTAATCTCTGCAAGCAAATAAACTAGAGTATTCAATGAAGTAAATATTGTTGGCGTCAAAGAAATATGTTTTGACCCAAAACAATAAATTCAAACAAATACATTTCTTTAAAACATGAAATCTTTTCTATCTGTGTAGACAACTTTCTATGTTTTACCAATCAGAAGACATCCAGACTGTTGATTATATGTACAATGCTGTGTGGGCCAAATTCTATCATAAGATCTGGACGAATGAAAATTCCCAGCATATGTACTACCCTACGGGATCACAGTGTTAATGCAAATGCGAAAAACCGAAGCCGAGAAAACTCTCGATGAATTCAATAACACTTGATAAAAATGTCGATAATGCCACCAGGCTGATTTACAACAACTTGTCGTCGAGAGAGTCGCTAGAACGGTGTTTGGGGAGGAGAAACTCAAAACAACAACCTAAAGCTTCAATTCCACTGTCTGGCGCCTCGCACCCAAACATCTTTACCGTGGCTCAAAACCTATCGAAATTGCGGCTTATGCAGCAGCAAGAATTTATAAAAAAAGGTTTTTCTGCCGTCCTTAAAACTATGACAACAATAGGAATCGTTATTGGCACGGAAACGAAGATATTCGCAAATGTGCGCGAAAAACAGCGTCTGGTGAGGTCGTCGAGACGTGCACTCGAGGCTGCAAAATAAGCTTAAACAAGGCGTAGAAATGAGCAAATATGTCATAATATACTCTACGAAGTCGACTTATTGCATATAGCCAATAAGAAATTCTAAAAAAAGAGGTAATTTTAGAGGAAAAACGGAATCCCCCCTTAAGATATGAGAGATGATTTTTATTTATTTCAAATCTTACTTTATAACTCTGAAATAAAAGACGTTCTAATAATTCTGGCTTTCACCATTGTGTTCGTCTTGTAAAAAAACAACCTTCAGGACCATTTCAATCCTGAAAAGACAACGCTGTGTGAGAGAGCTCAACTATAGCATAAGACACAAACCCTTTTTAATTGCAATTATCCTAATTTGTAAGCTAACTGTTCTGTTATTGAAATTATCATCAAATAAGGTATCCAATTTCAGCACGACGCCTGCCAGATGATGAACGTGGAATATGAAAATGCATTCAGAAATACGACAGCAAAATGCAAGTGGGGTTTCGAATACGACAAAACCACGGTCCATTCGAGCATTATTTCGGAATGGAATCTAGTATGCGGTGACGAATATTTGGTCGACATTGTGCAGGTGTCCTTCATGTGTGGAGTCTTATTAGGTATGTGGCATTGAATTATTTTTAACTTACAGACGAGACGCGACGCGACAGTGAGAGGTATTTGCATAATTTAGTGATACTTAATTTTGGTATTAGTGTTTTATTACTTTTATTATAATGTCAACGAATAAAAAAAAGTATGTACGTATATCCTTCAGGTTGTTTACTACTATATGCGGTGTGGATTATACCGCAATTTGTTGTTGAGTCGCTTCTGGGAAACGGGTTAAAAATATATCATTATTTGGGTAGATTAATTAGCGCTGTTTAGGTAGAATTGGCGTGGAAATTTTGTAAAATGCGTGAGTATAATTGATGTTTATTAACAATAATAAAAACTATAATGAAGTAAATATTGTTAGCGTCGAAGAAATATGTTTTGCTCCAAAAGAATAAAGTCAAAAGAATATATTTGTTAAAAACAGGAAATCTTCTACCATTGACTCCAGATGTTTTCCTACTCTTGTGCAAAGTGTATGCAGAATTTACGTTTAAGACAACGAACCGCATATACTATTGGAATGAGCCCCGATTGATGATAGTGAGGATAACGTACAAAATGTTTATCAAAGATATTAACAAAAGGATGAAAATATGGAGTTGTCGTTTTATTGGAAACGTTGTTACATGATTTTTATGTCTTTATGATGATGTAATATAATATTAATAAGCATACATATTTACATATTATACATACGTATTTTATATACAGGGTGAGTTATTAGTATCCCGGCAGTGGATAGCTACTAAATCGTTAGACAAAGAAAAAAAATTTTAAACCAAAGTTGTTTGGCTCTTAGTTTCTATAATATGACGTAAAATTATGATAGTTTATACAGGCTGTTGCATTTAGGCGTGACGTTAAAGTACGTACATTTTTTTTAATGGAACGCCCTATATATTTTATTGCTGTATGAATACTAATAAATGTCATATGTCCAATCTTAGTAGTTTTCGTGTAAATACAATTTAAAGAAAAATGTGTAATATTATCTAAATATGCCATTATTTTCTTGTTCTTTCCTTTTTTGTTTGTCTCTTAGTTTAATTCTCTTTAATACTATTAGCGTTTATTAATAAATAAATCCCTTTTTACTTATTAACCTATTTGAATCAAACTCAGAAACAAACTATAAACACTTAATAAGCATTGCACAACAAGTAACTATTATTTTAATTAATATTTGGAAGTTGTTCAAAATGACACCCCTTTTCTCTACTGCAAGCATGAATAAATTGTATAAAAGATCTTGAGATATTTCTTAACATGTACCTCTTATTTACTCTAAGGTTGTCAAAAATATTGGTTCTACGAAGTTTCATGTCTTCTGGTGTAGTAGGTGCTGATTGGTATACCAGCTCGTTCAGATATCCCCATAAAAAGAAAACGAGTTTGTTGAGGTCTGGAGACCTTGGTGGCCACAATGTAGGACCTCCTCTTCCCTCTTCGGCCACCGGTTTAGTTCTTGTTTTGTGCTGGTAATTAATATTACCTGTTTCTTCAAATTGCAACCGAACCCTGTTTATAACACTTGATTGGGGATGCCGTCTATCCGGATATCGCTGTTCATACATTCTGGATGCTACTAATGTATTTCTGTCGGCTTCGCCATAGATGTAGATCATGTTAATTAATTATTCTTTGCTATAATTATAACTCATCGTTCAGAGAAAAGACAAATATTGTTACTAATTTTGACAGCAATAATTTATTGAGTATCGTTAGACTCAATTGTTTCTTTCTATGATTAATTAATGCTAATAGTATTAATTACCGTTTATATAAGTTGTATTTTAATACAGTATTACTGATTTACAAATGAGAGATAAACAAAAATTAGCAAAAAATAATGGCATTATTAGATAATATTTCACATTTTTCTTTAATTTGTGAATATCACGAAAACTACTACAATTGGACATCCGGCATACTTAACATAAATTAAAGGGAACTCGGGGGGCAATTCAACTAGCACATAATATACAGGCTGTTCCATTTAAAACACTCAAGGAAGCTATTTGAAAAACATCAAAATTCGTGTATATTGGCGCATAACCTCACTACACTAATAATAACTCAATAATAATAATAATTTAACCTCAATTTTTAGGAGGAATTCTCTTTGGTATATTGGCAGACAAATTCGGAAGGAAGAAAATCCTAATAACATGCATAACGATCCAAGCATTTGCTGGTATAATATCAGCGTGGACGCCACTGTACATATGGTTCCTCGTCATCAGGTTTGTACTGGCTGCAGCCAACGGTGGGACATTGGTGACATCATTCGTGATGTGTATCGAAGTTGTGAATGGCAGATGGAAAACAATCATACCAATACTGTACCAGATACCATTCGGCATAGGGAACACCATCATGGCTGCGATAGCATACTACATCAGAGACTGGAGACACCTCCAACTGGCCCTTTCATGCACCAGCATACTATTCGTTTCATACCATTGGTATGTCTTCAAAGGATATTAAGAAAAAGTGCTGTTTTAAAATTTAATTGGTGTGTTTAGGTTTTTATCTGAATCGCCAAGATGGTTAATCGCTACAAATAACAAGGAAAGAGCTATTCATGTCCTGGAAAAGGCAGTAAGGTTCAATAAGGGACCTACCAAAGATATAAGAAAAATTGTTGGTAGATATTTGGCAAATGGCCAAGGAAGAACCAAATTTAGCACTGTTTTCAAGAATCGCAAACTCAGGACTGCCACGGTACTGCTTTCTCTACAATGGTAAGTAAGATGATCCAATTCTTAATTAATTCGTACAACCTGAGTTCGAACCCGGCAATACAGGCTCGAACCCAGGTCATTACTATCTTTATTAATTTAATTTAAAATTTACCCGCACCAGATTCCGCTTTGGCATCATTAATCTTTTATATAAAAATGATTCGTAGACATTTACGCGAATGTTTATTTCCGCAGTTAACTTTCTCGTCTTGTTGCAACGGTTATCTAAGTACTTTCTACCTCAATGTGAATCAGATAAACACATAAATGCATTTTAGACTCTCTCTTAAGCATTTTAAAGATTCTAATGGGTGTCTCGTTTCTGCAATGTGTGTATTTGCGTGTTAATGACGCTGTTTACGACTGCGCTGTATATCCAAGGATTACAATAACAACACTTAATAAGCAAACAAATTACAACTCATGCAGTACGCCAAGCGTACAAAGCGTGCAACCGGCATTAATCTTATAGGCATCTGAAAACAAATATTATTTTTGATGTACTCGTCGTGAGTTATTATATGGAAAAAATTTGATAATTTTCGTTTAAGCAATATACTGTTGTAAGATTGACCTCTAATTAAGACGTGAAAGTTAGTAATCACATATTTATAACGACTTAAAAAGGAAAAAAAAATTGTGAAACATCACTATTTGCAATTTTTTTTAACCAAATCTTGATCCAAATCCATCAAACAAATTTTACTTAACAACTCACTCAAAAATCACTCCAAAATTTAGTACCTATAATGGTATTTAAGGATTTCTGAACATAAAAATTAAAAATGTCAGCTTTCAATAACTTCAAACCTAAAAAATTATAGATTAATTTATTACTAGATAATTGACCAATTTAATGAAACTTCTAAATATGAAGCTTCGTCCCGATACCTTCAGTAGTTTCTCCGGAATCGTCGCCATAAAAAACGAGTACACACATACACACATACACACACACATACATACATACACACACACATTTTTTGTACCTTTGTCAATAATGTCCAGAGGACCCAAAAGACATTTCCGCTAAAAGTTTACCATGAACTTACTAGATTGACCTCAGTCAGGCATATGATCTGATTCAATATTGACTGCAACACTATGTATGCGAACCACATAGATGTATGAATGAAAATGTGGTGGAATTGCCAAAACTTTGAGGAGGAATTTGTGTCATTCCAACCAGAAATGTCACACATTTAATATTTAAAGTATTTATTTATGCAGATGGAGAATTGATAGAAATAAAATTATGGTTTGTGGATATCAGAAGTTGTTTTTTTTTTGTTTTTTGACTTTAACTCTTTTGATACCCTTCATGGTGTCGATGTAAATTATCAGGATTATTTTTGCTCTATTTTTGTAGAGTATGAGTATTGACTTCTACTAATTTATCAACTAATTCTTGAAACCAATTCAACAAACTGTGCGAAACAACAATAATAAATATTACCCAACTAACCTTTTTGAATGGAAGTCGCAGTACCAGGAAATGATATTGGTCCATGGTCCTCTTGCCCTCAGGTTGATGATGATGGCCATCTTCTGCAAACAAAAGAATAACAATTGTAACAAAACCAACAAAGACGTACAAATACAAGGCCCGTTCAATAGTTGTATCTACTTTATTACGCGATTACAAATATTTTTTGTTGTTTTTTGCCCAGAATTGTCCCCATATGATTTATTATGCCCCCTCAAGCTTTTTTTTTTTAATTTTAGGTTCCTGCTCGGGATTATATTCTACGCTTTTACCCAATATTTGGGACGAATCGGCACAAATGTGTTCATCAACGTCGGGCTAGGCGGTTTGATGACTATACCCGGTTCCATCATCTGTATATTAGTTGTCAACTCAGTAGGACGAAAATGGACCATCACCGCAGCACATATACTAATGGCGGTATCATTTGTCATCCTTCTCACTGTTCCGGGTGAACTTCTGATTGACGATTGGCCTAAGCTAATCCTAGCAGCGTTTGACATTATAGCATTATCGGTAATTATTTTTGTCTACTGTTTTTTAGCCCAATAACACACAGATCACAAAATTCAAAACCACATTTACCTCAATACGGAGTTGTGCGAAGATCAAACCTACATCGTAGATATGATATTCGGAACGAGCGAAACTGCCGCTCGAAGCTAAAGATTGTTGTTCGTTAATATTTTTGTTTCGATTTGCAATTGCAATATTATTTTATTTATACTAAAATACATAGTAACGTTAGTTATAATTATAAAATTTTTAATTAGGCACATATTAAAATACCTCATCATCATGGTTACGTCAGCGTATGTCTAAAGAAACACCGATTACTACATCGGGTATCCGCTATCAATGGCGACTGAACAATTGATTCCATATTGAGCACGCCAGGTATGTGTAAATATGACAGAATCTCTATAAATGCATAATCAAAAATAGCAAAATTTTTGATTTATTTAATTTCCAACCGTTTGTTGTTGAGTTTGCAGAGTCGGGAAATATTTAAATCCAAGATTTCGATCATTTTGGTCGAGCTGCTGTAGAGTTCTATTTTGTCAATATTTCCATATTTTATGTTCTGGTTGTAAAGTTACATTTTTATTGAATATTATTAATATCTACTATTATATTAAATTGTACCATTTACTAACGGAGAGCTTTACTTTGCAAATTATCTCGTAAAAAATATAATGATCGAATATATTACGTATAATATACATATGTAATATGCAAAGACATCCATCAGCCCACAACAACTGTTTCAGGTAGTCGAACGTATTGCATAAAATATTAGTTTTAGGTCGCACTACATCATGTTTTATTTTAAATTACTAAATAGCTTTTAAATTGTGAGTTAATTAAACGAATTTTAAAAAAATACATTTTTAACGACCTTTTAGCTGCTCATTATAATTTATAGAGGTTTCGGCTGTATTGCACATTTATTTACTTAAGTGTTCCCGAAAAAAATATTTTTAGAAACTAAATGTCATCCAGAGTAAAACTTTTCATACGGACCTAATTGTTTTTCAAAACCCTTAAAAAGTTACAGCACATCTGAAATATTAGCAAAATAAATTTTTCTTTAAAATATAATTTCCGGAATAATGCCGTAACCGAGTTTGTATTACCAATTGTTATGCAGCATCGGATAACATTGAAGGCAAGCAACCATTTTGTTTTTTTTATGTAAATTTTCAGATAATAGGTTAAAATTCAAGGTTTCTAAGAGACATCTAATTAGCGTTGAATTGACTGCTCGTCTTTTCGACAAAAATCAAAATTGAATACTTGAAAAATCAAATATAAAACATACAAATAATCCTTACAATATTCACAGTCCACTCACTAAATATGTTATAAATTTCTTATAATTTTGAATTATCGATGTCTCGTAAATTTTATTACACAAGGTTATATATGTATTATATCAAGACAATTAAGCAATACATATATCAAAATTAGTAAGAAAAAGAGGGAACTAAAAACAATTGAAGGTTGGACATTGAATTTAATATAGCTATGTATATTTATGTCTATTTTGATAATCACAGGAGGATTTTTTAAAATAGCAATCCGTTCCAGACGTTTTGTCGTTTCAACACAATAAAAAATAAAATTCAATTGATTAATTAATATTAAGGTAAACAACAATTTAATGATAATAAATTTAGTAACATAAATATGGATTGAAATTTAAATAAATTTAAATTTAATTTTTTTTTTTGCTTATCAACATATTGTTCTGATGTAATATCATTCATATTGGATTGCAAATCCTCCTCTTATATATCACACATAAAAGAAAAAGCGTATGGATTATGGATGTTATTATATTGAAATTGTCGGTATACCTACTTACAATAAGAATTAATTTACTGTGTATTTTAAAATACATAACAATTCTATTCTGACTATTATAATAATTATTAGACAATATTTTTAAGTTAACTTTTTAGGTTATGTTTCTGTATCTATATCCTTTATTCACTGGTCGTCATGTAAGTTTTTATCACAGTAGGCTAAAACTTGTAGGCTAAAGTAGATTAAAATTATCCACAATTGTCATGATTGTATCCCAACTTTACGAAGTTGACTGTTTACTACAGCACCAACAGTACTGCAACTTTTTTTATAGGTATAGGCAAACAACTAATTATTAATACAATATTTTCTTTTAGATGTCAACGTCAGCATTGTATTTGTACACGGGAGAGCTATATCCAACTATAGTCAGAAATGCAGCTGTTGGAGGTTGCGTGATGTTCTTTAAAGTTGGTGCTATATTAGCACCATTGGTACTGTCCACTCAAGAATACGCGGACTATTTGCCCTTGACTATACTCTGCGCTATGGCGATCATTGAAGCTTTGATTTTGTACCCACTGCCTGAGACCAATGGCCAACCATTACCAGACACCAATAAACATATAGAAATGACGTAAGTATAATAATAATTTGATTGTAACAATAATTTAATCAACATGCGAAAACTAATAGTATGTTATTTGACGAGCACATAACTAAGGATATAAATCGCGAGCATAGACTCATAGATTCCATTTTATATCAAATATTGTACACGTATTTGTCACGTAGGTTTTGACAAACTTTGACACTAGCGTTATGTAACGGTGACGGTTCGTTCCAGTAATAAAGTCATTATTTGAACGAACTGTCATTATTATACAACGGTAGTGTCATTATAATCTTTGGCGTGTATAATGATGGGGATTATATAGTCATAGATACGTATGCAATGAACTTATTATATGTGAGTCGAAGATAAAGTGATTTGTTTCCTTTGATGTTCGGTAAACTTAGTACCTACCAACAAACATACAAACTTATTTTGTAATAAAGTGACGATTTGGTTTGTTTCAGCGTAATGTCTAATGATGACGCAGGTGACAACGAGCACTTTATATCAAGAACTGACAACACAAATTAAACAACTAGAGCTTTAACTTATTATTAGTACATATTAATATTATTTACTATCGTAGCATTTGTTACAAAATCGTGAAAAAATTATTATAAACTATTTATATACGTAAGATTAAAATATGTTTTTATATTTGCACTTTTTTTATCCAGGAAACTGAAATTTACTATCCTAGGGATTTTACACACGTTTGTTGAACTGACGCTAACCGCACAATGTTATAGCTGCCTGATGTAACGTGTATTGTTCTTGATTAGTCAGTAAGAAATAGCAGAAATAATTAGTGACATTCCTGGAGTATATCGTGATCGAACGGAGTCGAAAGGAAGCAGCAGATTTTCAAATAGAACTAATATGACAAGCATTGAATCGTTTGGAACTAGAGTTGCCTCTACCTGATAATGTATCCACAGTCCACACCTGCAAAAAAGTAATGTCGGTTGAAGATTATTACAACGTTGAACTGGATGACGTTTAATTATCATCTTTTGAACTTTGTTGTTGTGTTTTCTGCTATTTCACAAGTTGTAGTGTATAAAACGTGGAAACAAAATGCGAAATTGCCCGAAAGTGGCAACCGTGATTTAGGATTTCAAATCATGGTTTCTTGTGCGAATTTTGAACAAAGTTTCATTCCGAGTTGCCTATTTGTTCAAAACTGAAATGAATAGCGGAAGTATCCTTGCCATGCGCATAAGAATAGGTGTAGATTGGAATTGAAAAAAATACACAGACGCGACATAGGAGGGATTTATTATTGGTGTTTCTAGTTCGATAATTTTACTATTATTTTGTAATATATCAGTCGTTTGTTACCTTATCAATGGTTTTAACTTACCGGAAGCAAAATTTGCAGAAAAACTACACGTGACTACATTTCCTTTGCAAAATTCTGAGGCGACAGTCTATAATCCAAATTGTTGTGCCCTGCTTCTTGTGGGTATTATATTTGTTAGAAAATCGCGAAACAAAATAATTATAAAGTATTTACGTAATAATAAACAAATGTTTTTATATTTGCCTGTTTCTGTTTTTTGTTTTGTCTAGTAAAGAAGCCGAAGCTCATCAGCCAGCGGAAGTTAGCCATAAAAACTTTCCATAACTTTTTTTGCAAACGATTTTAATCATATAATTGTGATTAACATCAAGGGAGACTTAATAATACATACTAAATGGATTAGATATAATTATTTCAGATCATGAGATTGGTATTGATGTAAAATCAATAGTAGCAACGAATATATAAGACGCTGTCATGATACACAAACATGTAGTTTATCGTGTATGCATTTGAATATTTGTAGAGTTGACAGCCATACATCTGCCTCACGATGTCTACGGACGAAAATTGTATACTTTGTGCCTTAAGCCTATGTTTCCTGTGTGGGGCATTTATTGGAGTTTCACCATTCACCGTATTCTGTAAATGCACTAGAGGAAAGGTCGACATAAAAATTAACTGGACCTTCGCTTGCATGAGTGTGGCTTTAGCTGTTATTCCACTATTGGCGGTAATTCACGACATACGTAGACTTGTAAGTGACGCATCTTGGTTGAACTTGGAGACGTATGTCTTCTTATTATTGGATATATTCATTGAGGCTGAAGCTACACGTGCATTGCTGTTATTGCTGAATATGAATAAGATAAAAGCAGTTTCAGAAAATCTTGCAGACATGTTGGAACAATACGAATACATATCCCACTGGTCAAAACTGGAGAAAAACTTGATACAACATTTGTACTGGATGCTAAGATGTGGTTGTTTACCTACTATCATAACTGCACTTACAGTATTTGTGTTCTATGTGACAGGGGGATATCAATTTATGACACTAATCTTAATGATAAGTGCTTCTCTCAGCAGCCTTTTCAGTATGGGAGTGATTATGGTAATACAGATACATGAAAGAATATTGAAGTGTTGCTACGATGATATAATGAGATGTCTAAGCCTGCATTCCGAGGATAGAGACATTTTGAGAATTAATACGGTCAGAAGATTGCGGAGGCTTGTCGATTTTCAGAAACGCGTAGTAAGGAATTACGGATTATTAAATGACGCAAGTACCACAGCAACAATCTTCTATTGCATGCAGTTAATCGTGTACTGTGTATGCTCCATCGTTATATTGGTTTTAATAATATTACACGATCCAATTATGCTTATACATCCAACTATGCTATTGAACGAGATGATTATCATCATATTTTTTCCGTTGTGCTCTTATGTTAGCATTCAGGCGACAACTGCACTATTAGTGGTAAGTTTATCATTTTATTACATTTGCATTCAATAAAATAGCAGTGAGGTCCAAAGAAAATAACAATGACATACCGGCGCGGCGGTCACACAACTGACATTATATACTTTTTTCATACTTTGTTCATTCTAAACCTTCCTCATTCGTGATAAGTGGTCTTAAGTTTCAAATTTTGAAAATTGTATAAAGTAGGGAATAGAGTATTGGTCCCAAGACGTTGCCCTGGGGTGCGCCCGTTTTATCAATTTTTGACAATTTTTACTTATCTTTTTTCATTCGTTTTTTACATTTGTACTAAAAATATATTTTTTTACTACAATAACTAATATAAATAAGGCCTAGTTTAAGAGAAAAACAGTGCTAAAAAATTCATTCACAATTCTGATTCTATTTGGTTGTCAGTGTTGTTCAAACTGATTGTAAAATAAAAATAAAACATCGGTAGTTCCAATGGCATTTTCCCTTTATTTTATCAAAAAATAAAAAAACATTGCAATTGTTTTCCTGGTCATGAATATAAAACATATTTTGACAAAATCAGAAGCATCCAAATAATTTTGATTTGAAAAACAAGACATTCAATAAAAAATAAGAACTTTCATTTAAATATCATTGTGGGAATGTATTTGATCTATTTATTATTTTAATACGTTTATGATTACGGATTATATTATCTAAATACAAACAATGGTCTGATGATACTATTAATTTAGCAAAACCAGTTAGCCCAAGAATTTTTAAATTATCATTTGCAAAAGTCTGAAATACCTCAAATTACAATTTATAAATAATATTCTCCTTGGCTAGTTTTCCATACTTGATATGTTCAGGACAAATAATGACAATATACTTATGTTATTTTCATTGTACCTTGTAGCTATTTTATTGGTCACAACCATATAAGTAGGTACTGCTATTTGCAATGGAATCTTCTTTTCAGGGTGATGACTTACAAGCATTTTTATATCGATATCCAGTATCTCAACTCGGTCATGAAGAAACGTTACTGGTAATAATTAGATTTATTTCGTATGATTATTTAACGTACACACTGCTCATTGCAGGTGGAGACAATTCTCGAATCTTTAAACCATAGAAAAATGATCATGAGACCTGGAGGTGTATTGGCACTGACTGAAAAACAAATTCCAATGGTAAGAACTGTTTATTCGTTATTCTTTCTCAAAATATATCATAATTTTGATTCAATTCTCAGAGGAAACAGACAAACTTATACCTTGTATAATAAGTTCTAAGTTTCTACATGAGTTTTTTTGATTATTATTTCTTCTACAACAGATGGTATAAGTCTGTGGTTTTCCTCGGCAAACACCCAGTATAAATATGAACCAATTTCGATTTTATTTTAGGTTCTCTCACACTGTGTGGCGTACATTTTTGTTGCGTTGCAGTTTTACAAATATTTAGCATGTGTAGAGAAATAAAGAAAGATTTAATCTCCATGCTATAGGGCACGACACAGTCAAATAATGATTTATGCACACATAAATGTAATCAGGAAACAAATTCCATAAAAATGATAATTAAATAGAATTGTCAGTCAAACTCACCAGACTTTTATTTCTTTTATTTGTTATACTTTTATACCTTTTTTTCTGTCAATTCTACAAGATTTAGAATTCACATATATCTACAACGTCCGCAACACAACAAACATATAGGGTGTGAATAAATTTGCAAAAAAACTACACGTGACTACATTTTCTTTGCAAAATTCTGAGTCGACGGTCTATAATCTAAAATGTTGTACCGTGCTTCTTGAGTAGGTATTATATTTGTTAGAAAATCGCGAAACAAAATAATTATAAAGTATTTACGTAATAATAAACTATGTTTTTATATTTGTCTAGTAATGAAACCGAAATTCATCACCCAGCGAAAGTTTCCCATAAAAATTTTCCATCACTTTTTATGCAAACGAGTTTAATTAAATAATTGTGATTAACAGTAACATCAAGGGATGCTTAATAATACATAATGAATGGATTAAATATAATTATTTCAGATCATGAGATTGGTATTGATGTAAAATCAATAGTAGCAACGAATATATTAAAACATAACGCTGTAATGATACACAAACATGTAGTTTATCGTGTATGCAGTTGAATATCAGTAGAGTGGACAGCCATACATCTGCCTCAGGATGTCTATGGACGAAAATTGTATACTTTGTGCCTTAAACATATGTTTCCTGTGTGGAGCATTTATTGGAGTTGCACCATTCACCGTATTATGTAAATGCACTAGAGGAAAGGTCGACATAAAAATTAACTGGACCTTCGCTTGCATGAGTGTGGCATTAGCTGTTATGCCACTATTGGCGGCAATTCATGACATGCACACACTGGTAAATGACGCATCTTGGCTGAACTTGGAGACGTATGTCTTCTTATTATGGGATATATTCATTGAAGCTGAAGCTACACGTGCATTGCTGTTATTGCTGAATATGAATAAGATAAAAGCAGTTTCAGAAAATCTTGCAGACATGTTGGAACAATACGAATACATATCCCACTGGTCAAAACTGGAGAAAAACTTGGTACAAAATTTGTACTGGATGCTAAGATTTTGTTGTTTACCTACTATCATAACTGCAATCATATTATTTGTGTTCTATGTGACAGGGGGGTATCAATTTATGACACTAATTTTAATGATAAGTGCTTCTCTCGGCAGCCTTTTCAGTATAGGCGTGATTATTGTATTACAGATACATGAAAGAATATTGAAGTGTTGCTACGATGATATAATGAGATGTCTAAGTCTGCATTCCGACGATAGAAACATTTTGAGAATTAATACGGTCAGAAGATTGCAGAAGCTTGTCGATTTTCAGAAACGCGTAGTAATGAATTACAAATTATTAAATGACGCAAGTAGCACTGCAGTATTCTTCTATTGCATGCAACTAATCGTGTACTGTATATGCTCCATCGTTATATTGGTTTTAGTAATATTACACGATCCAATTAAGCTTATACATCCAACTATGCTAGTGAACGAGATGATTATCATCATATTTTTTCCGTTGTGCTCTTATGTTAGCATTCAGGCGACAACTGCACTATCAGTGGTAAGTTTAACATTTTATAACAGTTGCGTTCAATAAAATGGCAGTGAGATCCAAAGAAAATAACAATGACATGCCGGCTGTCACACAACTGACGTATTATATACTTTGTCATGCTTTGTTCCTTCTAAAACTTCCTGATTCGTGATAGGTGATCTTAGATTTCAAATATTGAAAATTCTATAAAGTACGGTGTAGAGTATTGGTCCCAAGACACTGCCCTGGGGTGCGCACGATTTATCAATTTTTGACATGTTTAATTTGTCTTTTTTGAATTAGTTTTTACATTTGTAGTAGAAATATATTTTTTTACTACAATAACTGTTACAAATAAGGTTTAGTTTAAGAGAAAATCAGTGTTAAAAAGTTAATTCGCAATACTGATTCAAATTGTTCTTCAATGTTTAAACTGATTGTAAAATAAAAACAAAACATCGGTATCTCCAATGGCATTTCTCCTTTATTTTAGACAAAAAAACACAATTGTTTTCTTGGTCATGACATTAAAAAAATAACATTTAATAACAAAAAAACAAACTTACATTTAAATATGTTTGTGGTGCATGTATTTTATCTATTTATTATTTTAATACGTTTGTGATTACGGATTATATTATCTAAATACAAACAATGGTCTGATGATACAATTAATTTAGCAAAACCAGTTAGCCCAAGAATTTTTCAGTTATCATTTGCAAAAGTCTGAAATACCTAAAATTACAATTTATAAATAATATTTTCTTTGGGTAGTTTTCCATACTTGACATTTTCAGGACAAATAATGAAAATATACTTATGTTATTTTCATTGTACCTCGTAGCTATTTTA
This sequence comes from Melinopterus prodromus, assembly GCA_964023965.1. NCBI lineage: Eukaryota > Metazoa > Arthropoda > Insecta > Coleoptera > Scarabaeidae > Melinopterus > Melinopterus prodromus. The sequence continues at coordinate 26,400 of CAXIES010000369.1, forward strand.
TTGGACACAACCATACAAGTAGGTACTGCTATTTGCAAGGGTATCTTCTTTTCAGGGTGATGACTTACAAGCATTTTTATATCGATATCCAGTATCTCAACTCGGTCATGAAGAAACGTTACTGGTAATAATTAGATTTATTTCGTATGATTATTTAGCGTACACACTGCTCATTGCAGGTGGAGACAATTCTGGAATCTTTAAACCATAGAAAAATGATCATGAAACCTGGAGGTGTATTGACACTGACTGAAAAACAGATTCCAATGGTAAGAACTGTTTAGTCGTTATTCTTTATCAAAATATATCATAATTTTGATTCAATTCTCAGAGGAAACAGACAAACATACCTTCTATAATAAGTTCTAAATTTCTACATGAGTGTTTTTGTTTCTACAACACATGGTATAAGTTTGTGGTTTTCCTCGGCAAACACCCAGTATAAATATGAACCAATTTCAGTTTTATTTTAGGTTCTCTCACACTGTGTGGCGTACATTTTTGTTGCGCTGCAGTTTTACAAATATTTAGCATTTGCAGAGAAATAAAGAAAGACTTAGTCTCCATGCTATAAAGCATGACACAGCCAAATAATGATGTATGCACACATAAATGTAATCAGGAAACAAATTCCATAAAAATGATAATTAAATAGAATTGTCAGTCAAACTCACCAGACTTTCATTGATTTTATTTGTTATACTTTTATACCTTTTTTTTGTGTCAATTCTACAAGATTTAGAATTGACATATAGCTACAACGTCGGCAACACAACAAATATACAGGGTGTGTACAAATTTGCAAAGAAACTACACGTGACTACATTTTCTTTGCAAAATTCGACAGTCTATAATCTAAAATGTTGTACCGTGCGTGTTGAGTAGGTATTATATTTATTAGAAAATCGTGAAACAAAATAATTATAAAGTATTTACGTAATAATCAACAAATGTTTTTATATTTGCTTTTTTCTGTTTTTTTTTCTAGTAAAATAATCAAAGCTCACCAGCCAGCGGAAGTTAGGCATAAAAATTTTCCACCACTTTTTTTGCAAACGATTTTAATCAAATAATTGTGATTAACAGTAACATCAAGGGAGACTTAATAATACATAATAAATGGATTAAATATAATTATTTCAGATCATGAGATCGGCATTGATGTAAAATCAATAGTAGCAACGAATATATTAAAATATAACGCTGTAATGATACACAAACATGTAGTTTATCGTGTATACAGTTGAATACTTGTAGAGTTGACAGCCATACATCCACCTCAGGATGTCTATTCGCAAAAACTGTTTTGTTTGTGCCATAACCATATATCTTCTGTGCGGGGCATTTGTTGGAGTTACTCCATTCACCGTATTCTGTAAATGCACTAGAGGAAAGGTCGACATAAAAATTAACTGGACCTTCGCTTGCATGAGTGTGGCATTAGCTGTTATTCCACTATTTGCGGCAATTCATGACATACACAGACTTGTAAGTGACGCATCTTGGCTGAACTTGGAGACGTATGTCTTCTTATTATTGGATATATTCATTGAAGCTGAAGCTACACGTGCATTGCTGTTATTGCTGAATATGAATAAGATAAAAGCAGTTTCAGAAAATCTTGCAGACATGTTGGAACAATACGAATACATATCCCACTGGTCAAAACTGGAGAAAAACTTGGTACAACATTTGTACTGGATGCAAAGATTTGCTTGTTTGCCTACTATCATAACTGCAATCACATCATTTGTGTTCTATGTGACAGGGGGATATCAATTTATGACACTAATCTTAATGATAAGTGCTTCTCTCAGCAGCCTTTTTACTGTGGGAGTGATTATTGTAATACAGATACATGAAAGAATACTGAAGTGTTGCTACGATGACATAATGAGATGTCTAAGTCTGCATTCCGAGGAAAGAGACATTTTGAGAATTAATACGCTCAGAAGATTGCAGAAGCTTGTCGATTTTCAGAAACGCGTAGTAGAGAACTACGAATTATTAAATGACGCAACTAGCACTGCAACATTCTTCTATTGCATGCAATTCATCGTGCACTGTATATGCTCCATCGTTATATTGGTTTTAATAATATTACACGATCCAATTACGCTTATACATCCAACTATGCTATTGAACGAGATGATTACCACCATATTTTTTCCGTTGTGCTCTTATGTTAGCATTCAGGCGACAACTGCACTATCAGTGGTAAGTTTATCATTTTATTACATTTGTATTCAATAAAATAGCAGTGAGGTCCAAAGAAAATAACAATGACATACCGGTGCGGCGGTCACACAACTGACATTATATACTTTTTTCATACTTTGTTCATTCTAAACCTTCCTCATTCGTGATAGGTGGTCTTAAGTTTCAAATCTTGAAAATTGTATAAAATAGGGAATAGAGTATTGGCCCCAAGACGCTGCCCTGGGGTGCGCCCGTTTTATCAATTTTTGACAATTTTCATTTGTCCTTTTTTCATTAGTTTTTTACATTTGTACTAAAAATATATTTTTTACTACAATAACTAATATAAATAAGGCCTAGTTTAAGAGAAAAACAGTGCTAAAAAATTCATTAACAATTCTGATTCTATTTGTTCGTCAGTGTTGTTTAAACTGATTGTAAAATAAAAATAAAACATCGGTAGCTCCAATGGCATTTTCCCTTTATTTTATCAAAAAATAAAAAAACACTGCAATTGTTTTCCTGGTCATGAGTACAAAACAAATTTTGATAAAATCAGAAGCAGAATTTTGATTAGAAAACAAAGACATTCAATAAAAACATAAGAACTCTCATTTAAATATCATTGTGGGCATGTATTTTATCTATTTATTATTTTAATACGTTTATGATTACGGATTATATTATCTAAATACAAACAATGGTCTGATGATACTATTAATTTAGCAAAACCAATTAGCCCGAGAATTTTTCTATTATCATTTGCAAAAGTCTGAAATACCTAAAATTACAATTTATCAATAATATTCTCTTGGGCTAGTTTTCCATACTTGACATTTTCAGGACAAATAATGAAAATATACTTATGTTATTTTTATTGTACCTCGTAGCTGTTTTATTGGACACAACCATACAAGTAGGTACTCCTATTTGCAACGGTATCTTTTTTCAGGGTGATGACTTACATGCATTTTTATATCGATATCCAGTATCTCAACTCGGTCATGAAGAAACGTTACTGGTAATAATTAGATTTATTTCGCGTGATTCTTTAACGTAAACACTGCTCATTGCAGGTGGAGACAATTCTCGAATCTTTAAACCATAGGAAAATGATCATGAGACCTGGAGGTGTAATGACACTGACTGAAAAACAGATTCCAATGGTAAGAACTGTTTAGTCGTATTTCTTTATCAAAATATATCATAATTTTGATTCAATTCTCAGAGGAAACAGACAAACTTATACCTTGTATAATAAGTTCTAAGTTTCTACATATGAGTTTTTTTGATTATTATTGCTTCTACAACACATGGTATAAGTCTGTGGTTGTCCTCGGCAAACACCCAGTATAAATATGAATTAATTACGATTTTATTTTAGGTTCTCTCACACTGTGTGGCGTACATTTTTGTTGCGTTGCAGTTTTACAAATATTTAGCATTTGCAGAGAAATAAAGAAAGATTTAGTCTCCATGGTATAGGGCACGACACAGCCAAATAACGATTTATGCACACATAAATGTAATCATGAAATACACACCATAAAAATAATAAATTAATAAAGTTGTCGGGCAAAATTACCAGACGTTCTTTTATATGTTATACGTTTATCTAATTTTTCTCTACAAGTTCGACAATACTTCGACACTTTCGTCCATTTGTTTCTGCTTCCGTGAGGTTTCCGCTGATTATAAAAAAAACTCGATTGTCATGGCCTTAGCCACTACACAGAGTGTTTAGCTTATTGGAGATCTTGGAATGATAAATAAACAAACATAGTTGCTAGACATAGTTAGATGTTTATTGATTGATGTTCTTCGCAATATAGTGCAAGGTCAAATAGGTGCATGCACCTATAAATAAACAGTTTGTATTATAATTTATAATAGACCACACCATTATGTTATCAATAAACAATCATGTTATGAAAAAGTTTATATTATGAACGACCTACGAAAGTTTATGTATCGCATTTCAAAATTAACAATAATAATGAATATTAATATAACGTTACTAGTCTTAAATTACACAAAGATAACAAAAACAATGCACTATCTTCGGAGCCCAATAGGCGGCATTGTTATCAAGTTGTAAAGAAATTCCATTACGTACAAGATATAGTAGACAATGCTTTAGACATATATTTATATTTAGCACCATAAACTTTTATTTAACGCATAGTTCGTTTTTGTTTAATTTAACAAACTCTAGCTTAGTGACATCTTGATTTAAAGATAAAACTAATACAAATAACTCACAATGTAAATCTATATTTTCTTGAAGAATTTAGTTACAAATATTTGTGTCCGATTCATGATTTCCTTTTTATCTTTTTAGCTAACTTTGAGTCGTCGTATCAGAACGACAAATGCCTAGATAACCCAGGAAGTTATTTGAAAAGATTACTCATTTAGTGTAGTTTTAAAATGATATAATACTTGCTATGAGCTAATTGCGAAATTATTTCAATAATTATAAATTCGATTGATAACAATTTTGAAGCCACATTGGCCCACGTGTGTGCAATGACACGCCTTCTAAAAGATTTGGTACTTACTTCATTTACTAACAGCTCCCAATAAATTTCCCGTTTAGTTTTTCATGTAATTCAAAGGAGCAAAATAGGGTAAAAATTCAATTGCAATTGCAATGTTCTTATACGGCTAAAAAAAGTCTTTGAATACGTCGATTTTTTACTATAAAAATACACATTTTGATGTAATGGCAATCCCATATTTGAAAATTATTTGAATATAACATTTAATTGCTTTAATGGTAGCAGAAGAAAATTTAAGGCTTAAAGACCATAATTGAACTTGCAAATATTGATAACTTTGAGTAGCATGGAGGTTGTAAATAGAATATAAAATGTACTCTGGAACTTTATTTGCCCTGAATACGAATGCGAACTCAAATCAACGTAAGACATCCGGAAAAGTGAGGTCAAATGTCAAAACTGTAATTTTAGCAACATTAGTAAATGTATGCCATTTGAATTCAATCTCCCAGAAACCTCAAAATCTGTATAAAATACACAATGTAACACTAATTTTCAACTATCTTTTTCTAGAAAATGTTCCTATGTACGGCCATCGTACTATTATATGCTGTTATTAAACCAATGGTGTCATTTCAAAAATATGTCGATTCCGTCTTAATTCAAAAACCATTGAAGGTCGGAAATTTAGTTGACGATATATATTTGCACATATTTAGCAATTCAACACCGAGTTTTTTATTAATAACAGCCCGAGTTAGAGATTTTGTCATGTTTCAATACTTTGTGTTCTCACTGTATAATAGCGTTTTTACACTATTGTTAATGGCACTATACGCCATTTTTTATTGCTTAAAAAGTTGTAGAATATTTTGCGTGATAAATTGCGTAGTGTAAAATAATTTGAATAACATTGAATATGTAAAATTCAACAAAGATATGTCTGCATATCGTCTGGTTAACAGTAAAAGTAACTAACTAACATTTCAAATAATTGCAAAAACCTGACTACAATAGAATACCAATAAATATAATGACAGTTTCCAGAGAATTAATGGATTTTAAGAATTTACTGAACTTATTTTAATAACACTTATTGATCGTATTTTCGTTTAAATACGAATTTATCAGCATTTGGCCACAATTAATTCGTGCTTCAATAAAATATAACAAATTGTTAGTTAGTGACTTTTACCATTTTACCTTTACGTTTCTTTTTTCTATTTTTCAAGATTTTGTATAATCCCTTCCTAATAGAACCGATAAAAACATTCTTTCCAACTTAGTCAAACGCACATTTTTAAACAACCTCATTTTATTAACAATCAATAACTTTTAAATATCTTACGTTACATTTTACATCACAGAAACTTCTACACTTCACACAAATTCAAACATACGAACAGCTAAAATTGTCAATCCTAACATTTAACTTATCACGAATGTGCACAGCGATATTGTTTTTCAACATAGTTGTTCTCATTGCCTCCTTCTCGTCTCTGGGTATCTTCTTTGATTGAAGGTCTAAATATATCTTCATAGTACTTGCGATAGGATCTAATTCTTGATTGTAGTGTTGTTTACGGTCGCACTGCCTACTTTGATATTTACATGTCGGTCTTGCTTGCTTTCTAGCCATAATCGAGTGCATATTTGCACAGTTTTGATTGTGATGACGAATTAGGTGATTTATTATTTGATACTGCACTTGTTCGTTGTATTGGTAGCAGCAAGCCAACTGATTTGACTCGGCGTTTATCAAGTTAATGCATATGAATAACGCGTTAAATGCGCATGCCTCATTTGTTTAGTTAGATACTATTTTGGGGGAGGTGGTTCTTCGAAATTGTCAGGTGTCAAACTATTATAATATAAATAATGACAACTACTAAGTACTGTGATCTTCTAAGACGTTTAATTTAAATTTACATTTACCATCCAGCTGTCCCAAGAACTTATTTCAAAAAGTTTGATAAACAATCTCAGAAATGTAGTCAACAGTACTTCTTTTAATGCAGCAGCTTTGAGTAATGCCATTCTGCAATTTTGAATTATACAAACGTATAATTTGTTCTTCAAACTCAAAGAATTAATAGTCTAACAATAGACAATTATATAACAAATCTTTACTTGGTATACAAAAGCAAAGTAGAAACATCAGTTACATTGAAGTAATATAAAATAATTTAAATATTGATGCGACTGGGATTGTTTTGCTAAACCCATTTTTTTAATTTTCATGCTCAGTGAAAGTTAGTTTCAAGCTCGAATTTGCCTCAATAATTTATTTTGTCCTATGTGTCCTTTAAATTATTATTGATGACAATTATATTTGACATAAATTGGTGGTGCAAAAAGGCATTAAGAATCTAATATCTCAATACGCAATTAGTCTTAAAATTTTCTATCAGTTTCTATCAATTGTTGTTTCTCTTTGGCAGTGAAGTTATCTGGTATACTCATAGTTTTTGCAGTTCTGATCCAATTTCCATTGTCATAGCTTTCTGGAATATAACTGTTAACCTTGGTTATTATAATAATAATTTTTTCAAGACAGCCTTTTAATGCTGATAATAAACTACGTTTATTTTTATTAACTTCTTTTTATTGTTGCGTTAATTTCACAATAATAAAATAATAATAAGACAAAAACAATAAACGACCATTTCTCCCTGCAAAACTAAATTTATATTATTCAAATTTCCAAACATTTCAGCTAAATATGCTAACCGGACTATCCACAATTCATCAAAGAAACAATATTTGAAGTCAAAATTAGCTTCTGCATGGAAAACTTGAACTTCTGATTTAAGTACAAAAGGACAATGTTATCTTTTTACTGCTTGATCAAAAACTGTTTTTAGTCTGTCTGGTATAGATTTTTCTCCTAGAAAATCCCGATGGATTTTGCAGTGAGTGAATTGCGCTTCTGGAGCTTCTGTTTTAATTTTTTTATGAGAGCGGCGATTCTTTTATGTTAAAGCCCGAACTCCATCAGTGCAGACACCAATAAATTTCTTCCATGGAATAGAATTGTTAAACATACAATTATTAAAATTTATCACGAGATCTTCTTTCCGGCAGAGGTTCCTAAAATAAATATTCCTCTGCAATTTCCTCTTCAACCTCAAATCAGTTAAAGACTAATAATTGAACAAAATAACTTATGTCGGTACTTTCATCTAACTGTAGCGTAAAATATTTACTTTGTTTTGCCTCTTTAACTACACTTTCTTTTACACAATCTGCCATTTTAGAAATACGTCTGTATACGGCACCATTTAATAATGGAATGTTATTTAATTTTGCCGTTATAATTCTGGGGTAAAACATTATCATCAAAATAAATATTATTTATAAGACAACCGACTTTTTTAGCAACAAGCAGATTGAAATTTACTGTAGATAATCCAGGAAGCACTGTCATCGTTTCTTTGTAGATCTCAAAAGACAAACAACGATTTTCCTTAAATATTCCGGAAAAAGTAGGTTTTATTTCTAATCCAGTCGAAGAAAAATTACTATTAATTTAGAGAAACATCATATCTAAAGGGGTTGAGATATAATAATATATCATTCGAAACATTTTCTAACTAATGTGTTTATGTTATTCAATCGCATAAGTATTTAAACCACAATTTATGAGAGAAACATTTAAGCGTTTTAATGTCAAGTAAATAATTATACTAATAAGTTTCTCTAATATATACCACATTAAAACCCAAGTAGTAACACCATTCTCGTAAGTCGTAACTACCTGAATATTAGACAAATTCTTGAGTACTTAGTTATGTTTCCACTTGAAAAATACACACATTTAAACATAATTAATGTAATCTTTTTTCTACGTATACTTATGATTGATACTGTATAATTATGATGAAATATGATGCTGCCGATGTTATTAAAACGTAGAACAGCGAATAATCAACTGCGAACACCCCAGCAGCAGAAAACTTGGGCTTTTTCACGATTGTTTCGTTCACAAACATCAGCAAATCATAATTCAGCGACTTATATTCCAAAGTTGTTGGTATATTTTGTAATAAACGATTCGCAAAATAGGCAATATCTTCACTAGCAACACCAGCAGTATGGCAGGGTTTTATTATAGTGATACACATAACCTAAAAAAAAAAGAATAATCATAATTTCAAAGAAGGTAAATTCAAGAGATCAGTATTGGGTTCCATATCAAATACACACAGCTTCCTACTTGGAACGGTTCGGAAGTTATGACGTTCCCAAGATATCAAAAATAATGCAAAAACAGCCAATTTAGTATGTTAGAAACTTTTAACGCAAGCTATGTCTGATCTAATCGACCAATCTTAACGTTTCAAACGGTACCGGATGGTAAATTAGCCGAGGAATTCATTTCTGAAATTCGCGTAGCTCTAATATGCGCAGTTCGCGAGAAAACCGCGAGAAACCGCGGAAACTATGGTTTTCAACTTTCTGGCCAAACCGTACGCGTTACGGAAAAACCGAGCTCACCTTTGAATTCAGCACATCCCAATGCATAAGCATGACTACATTAGAACGCTCTATCTCTCAAAAAGTTATAATAGTTTTTTCGGTCTAAATTTAGCACTTTTAGATAGAAAAAAATTGAACATTGCAAACCGTTGGTGATAGAAAGATTTACCCACTACCAAATGATAGATCTCGTTGAGTCTATAAAAAATATGTATATTTTTATATGCCCAAGATTTACCATTTTCAAGTTATGTGGTCCATTTCGCTTATTTTTGTATTATTTGAAAAGCCGCAATTTCAGCACAACTCGGTAACCAGTAGAGACAGAGACTTTTCGTATGTAAATTTGTAATCAGCGCACCCATAAGATAGCGAAGGTTTCATATTGATCGGGGTCCTAGTTTTTGAGATAGGTGTGCCACTTTAAAATTATAGTTTAAAATATGTGATTTCTTACAAAATTTTAGCCAGTCGGCAAAAACCCAACTACCTTCAATCAACTTAAGGTTGTGGTTCTTGATACAGTTTTTGACGCTGATTACGCCGGTATAATTAGATTTTACTTATTTGGAACGGTTCGGCAGTTATTACGTTCCCAGTTATCAAAAATGATGCTAAAAACACCCATCTTACTATATTAGAAACTTTGAACGCAAACTGTGTCCGATCCAATCGACCGATGTTGACGATTCAAACGGTATCGGATGGGAAATTAGCCGAGGAATTCATTTCTGAAAGTCGCGTAGCTCTAAGGTGCGCGGTTCGCGAGAAAACCGCGAGAAACCGCGGAAACTATGATTTTCCACTTTCTGGCCAAACCGTACGCGTTACGGAAAAACCGAGCTCACCGTTGAATTCAGCACATCCCAATGCATAAGCATGACTACATTAGAACGCTCTATCTCTCAAAAAGTTATAATAGTTTTTTCGGTCTAAATTTAGCACTTTTAGATAGAAAAAAATTGAACATTGCAACCGTTGGTGATAGAAAGATTTACCCACTACCAAATGATAGCTCTCGTTTAGTCTATCAAAAATATGTATATTTTTATATGCCTAAGATTTACCATTTTCAAGTTATGTGGTCCATTTCGCTTATTTTTGTATTATTTGAAAAACAGTAATTTCAGCACAACTCGGTAACCAGTAGAGACAGAGACTTTTCCTATGTAAATTTGTAATCGGCGCACCCATTTTAGTAAGATAGCAAAGGTTTCATGTTGATCGGGGTCCTAGTTTTTGAGATAGGTGTGCCACTTTAAAATTATAATTTAAAATATGTGATTTCTTACAAAATTTTAGCCAGTCGGCAAAAACCCAACTACCTTCAATCAAGTTAAGGTTGTGGTTCTTGATACAGTTTTTGACGCTGATTACGCCGGTATAATTAGATTTTACTTATTTGGAACGGTTCGGCAGTTATTACGTTCCCAGTTATCAAAAATGATGCTAAAAACACCCATCTTACTATATTCGAAACTTTGAACGCAAACTGTGTCCGATCCAATCGACCTATGTTGACGATTCAAACGGTATCGGATGGGAAATTAGCCGAGGAATTCATTTCTGAAAGTCGCGTAGCTCTAAGACGCGCGGTTCGCGAGAAAACCGCGAGAAACCGCGGAAACTATGATTTTCCACTTTCTGGCCAAACCGTACGCGTTACGGAAAAACCGAGCACACCGTTGAATTCAGCACATCCCAATGCATAAGCATGACTACATTAGAACGCTCTATCTCTCAAAAAGTTATAATAGTTTTTTCGGTCTAAATTTAGCACTTTTAGATAGAAAAAAATTGAACATTGCAACCGTTAGTGATAGAAAGATTTACCCACTACCAAATGATAGCTCTCGTTGAGTCTATCAAAAATATGTATATTTTTATATGCCTAAGATTTACCATTTTCAAGTTATGTGGTCCATTTCGCTTATTTTTGTATTATTTGAAAAACAGTAATTTCAGCACAACTCGGTAACCAGTAGAGACAGAGACTTTTCCTATGTAAATTTGTAATCGGCGCACCCATTTTAGTAAGATAGCAAAGGTTCATGTTGATCGGGGTCCTAGTTTTTGAGATAGGTGTGCCACTTTAAAATTATAGTTTAAAATATGTGATTTCTTACAAAATTTTAGCCAGTCGGCAAAAACCCAACTACCTTCAATCAAGTTAAGGTTGTGGTTCTTGATACAGTTTTTGACGCTGATTACGCCGGTATAATTAGATTTTACTTATTTCGAACGGTTCGGCAGTTATTACGTTCCCAGTTATCAAAAATGATGCTCAAAACACCCATCTTACTATATTAGAAACTTTGAACGCAAAGTGTGTCCGATCCAATCGACCGATGTTGACGATTCAAACGGTATCGGATGGGAAATTAGCCGAGGAATTCATTTCTGAAAGTCGCGTAGCTCTAAGATGCGCGGTTCGCCAGAAAACCGCGAGAAACCGTGGAAACTATGATTTTCCACTTTCTGGCCAAACCGTACGCGTTACGGAAAAACCGAGCTCACCCTTGAATTCAGCACATCCCAATGCATAAGCATGACTACATTAGAACGCTCTATCTCTCAAAAAGTTATAATAGTTTTTTCGGTCTAAATTTAGCACTTTTAGATAGAAAAAAATTGAACATTGCAGCCGTTGGTGATAGAAAGGTTTACCCACTACCAAATGATAGCTCTCGTTGAGTCTATCAAAAATATGTATATTTTTATATGCCTAAGATTTACCATTTTCAAGTTATGTGGTCCATTTCGCTTATTTTTATATTATTTGAAAAACAGTAATTTCAGCACAACTCGGTAACCAGTAGAGACAGAGACTTTTCCTATGTAAATTTGTAATCGGCGCACCCATTTTAGTAAGATAGCAAAGGTTTCATGTTGATCGGGGTCCTAGTTTTTGAGATAGGTGTGCCACTTTAAAATTATAGTTTAAAATATGTGATTTCTTACAAAATTTTAGCCAGTCGGCAAAAACCCAACTACCTTCAATCAAGTTAAGGTTGTGGTTCTTGATACAGTTTTTGACGCTGATTACGCCGGTATAATTAGATTTTACTTATTTGGAACGGTTCGGCAGTTATTACGTTCCCAGTTATCAAAAATGATGCTCAAAACACCCATCTTACTATATTAGAAACTTTGAACGCAAAGTGTGTCCGATCCAATCGACCGATGTTGACGATTCAAACGGTATCGGATGGGAAATTAGCCGAGGAATTCATTTCTGAAAGTCGCGTAGCTCTAAGGTGCGCGGTTCGCGAGAAAACCGCGAGAAACCGCGGAAACTATGATTTTCCACTTTCTGGCCAAACCGTACGCGTTACGGAAAAACCGAGCTCACCGTTGAATTCAGCACATCCCAATGCATAAGCATGACTACATTAGAACGCTCTATCTCTCAAAAAGTTATAATAGTTTTTTCGGTCTAAATTTAGCACTTTTAGATAGAAAAAAATTGAACATTGCAACCGTTGGTGATAGAAAGATTTACCCACTACCAAATGATAGCTCTCGTTTAGTCTATCAAAAATATGTATATTTTTATATGCCTAAGATTTACCATTTTCAAGTTATGTGGTCCATTTCGCTTATTTTTGTATTATTTGAAAAACAGTAATTTCAGCACAACTCGGTAACCAGTAGAGACAGAGACTTTTCCTATGTAAATTTGTAATCGGCGCACCCATTTTAGTAAGATAGCAAAGGTTTCATGTTGATCGGGGTCCTAGTTTTTGAGATAGGTGTGCCACTTTAAAATTATAATTTAAAATATGTGATTTCTTACAAAATTTTAGCCAGTCGGCAAAAATCCAACTACCTTCAATCAAGTTAAGGTTGTGGTTCTTGATACAGTTTTTGACGCTGATTACGCCGGTATAATTAGATTTTACTTATTTGGAACGGTTCGGCAGTTATTACGTTCCCAGTTATCAAAAATGATGCTAAAAACACCCATCTTACTATATTCGAAACTTTGAACGCAAACTGTGTCCGATCCAATCGACCTATGTTGACGATTCAAACGGTATCGGATGGGAAATTAGCCGAGGAATTCATTTCTGAAAGTCGCGTAGCTCTAAGACGCGCGGTTCGCGAGAAAACCGCGAGAAACCGCGGAAACTATGATTTTCCACTTTCTGGCCAAACCGTACGCGTTACGGAAAAACCGAGCACACCGTTGAATTCAGCACATCCCAATGCATAAGCATGGCTACATTAGAACGCTCTATCTCTCAAAAAGTTATAATAGTTTTTTCGGTCTAAATTTAGCACTTTTAGATAGAAAAAAATTGGACATTGCAACCGTTAGTGATAGAAAGATTTACCCACTACCAAATGATAGCTCTCGTTGAGTCTATCAAAAATATGTATATTTTTATATGCCTAAGATTTACCATTTTCAAGTTATGTGGTCCATTTCGCTTATTTTTGTATTATTTGAAAAACAGTAATTTCAGCACAACTCGGTAACCAGTAGAGACAGAGACTTTTCCTATGTAAATTTGTAATCGGCGCACCCATTTTAGTAAGATAGCAAAGGTTTCATGTTGATCGGGGTCCTAGTTTTTGAGATAGGTGTGCCACTTTAAAATTATAGTTTAAAATATGTGATTTCTTACAAAATTTTAGCCAGTCGGCAAAAACCCAACTACCTTCAATCAAGTTAAGGTTGTGGTTCTTGATACAGTTTTTGACGCTGATTACGCCGGTATAATTAGATTTTACTTATTTGGAACGGTTCGGCAGTTATTACGTTCCCAGTTATCAAAAATGATGCTCAAAACACCCATCTTACTATATTAGAAACTTTGAACGCAAAGTGTGTCCGATCCAATCGACCGATGTTGACGATTCAAACGGTATCGGATGGGAAATTAGCCGAGGAATTCATTTCTGAAAGTCGCGTAGCTCTAAGACGCGCGGTTCGCCAGAAAACCGCGAGAAACCGCGGAAACTATGATTTTCCACTTTCTGGCCAAACCGTACGCGTTACGGAAAAACCGAGCTCACCCTTGAATTCAGCACATCCCAATGCATAAGCATGACTACATTAGAACGCTCTATCTCTCAAAAAGTTATAATAGTTTTTTCGGTCTAAATTTAGCACTTTTAGATAGAAAAAAATTGAACATTGCAACCGTTGGTGATAGAAAGATTTACCCACTACCAAATGATAGCTCTCGTTTAGTCTATCAAAAATATGTATATTTTTATATGCCTAAGATTTACCATTTTCAAGTTATGTGGTCCATTTCGCTTATTTTTGTATTATTTGAAAAACAGTAATTTCAGCACAACTCGGTAACCAGTAGAGACAGAGACTTTTCCTATGTAAATTTGTAATCGGCGCACCCATTTTAGTAAGATAGCAAAGGTTTCATGTTGATCGGGGTCCTAGTTTTTGAGATAGGTGTGCCACTTTAAAATTATAATTTAAAATATGTGATTTCTTACAAAATTTTAGCCAGTCGGCAAAAATCCAACTACCTTCAATCAAGTTAAGGTTGTGGTTCTTGATACAGTTTTTGACGCTGATTACGCCGGTATAATTAGATTTTACTTATTTGGAACGGTTCGGCAGTTATTACGTTCCCAGTTATCAAAAATGATGCTAAAAACACCCATCTTACTATATTCGAAACTTTGAACGCAAACTGTGTCCGATCCAATCGACCTATGTTGACGATTCAAACGGTATCGGATGGGAAATTAGCCGAGGAATTCATTTCTGAAAGTCGCGTAGCTCTAAGACGCGCGGTTCGCGAGAAAACCGCGAGAAACCGCGGAAACTATGATTTTCCACTTTCTGGCCAAACCGTACGCGTTACGGAAAAACCGAGCACACCGTTGAATTCAGCACATCCCAATGCATAAGCATGGCTACATTAGAACGCTCTATCTCTCAAAAAGTTATAATAGTTTTTTCGGTCTAAATTTAGCACTTTTAGATAGAAAAAAATTGAACATTGCAACCGTTAGTGATAGAAAGATTTACCCACTACCAAATGATAGCTCTCGTTGAGTCTATCAAAAATATGTATATTTTTATATGCCTAAGATTTACCATTTTCAAGTTATGTGGTCCATTTCGCTTATTTTTGTATTATTTGAAAAACAGTAATTTCAGCACAACTCGGTAACCAGTAGAGACAGAGACTTTTCCTATGTAAATTTGTAATCGGCGCACCCATTTTAGTAAGATAGCAAAGGTTTCATGTTGATCGGGGTCCTAGTTTTTGAGATAGGTGTGCCACTTTAAAATTATAGTTTAAAATATGTGATTTCTTACAAAATTTTAGCCAGTCGGCAAAAACCCAACTACCTTCAATCAAGTTAAGGTTGTGGTTCTTGATACAGTTTTTGACGCTGATTACGCCGGTATAATTAGATTTTACTTATTTGGAACGGTTCGGCAGTTATTACGTTCCCAGTTATCAAAAATGATGCTCAAAACACCCATCTTACTATATTAGAAACTTTGAACGCAAAGTGTGTCCGATCCAATCGACCGATGTTGACGATTCAAACGGTATCGGATGGGAAATTAGCCGAGGAATTCATTTCTGAAAGTCGCGTAGCTCTAAGACGCGCGGTTCGCCAGAAAACCGCGAGAAACCGCGGAAACTATGATTTTCCACTTTCTGGCCAAACCGTACGCGTTACGGAAAAACCGAGCTCACCCTTGAATTCAGCACATCCCAATGCATAAGCATGACTACATTAGAACGCTCTATCTCTCAAAAAGTTATAATAGTTTTTTCGGTCTAAATTTAGCACTTTTAGATAGAAAAAAATTGAACATTGCAGCCGTTGGTGATAGAAAGATTTACCCACTACCAAATGATAGCTCTCGTTGAGTCTATCAAAAATATGTATATTTTTATATGCCTAAGATTTACCATTTTCAAGTTATGTGGTCCATTTCGCTTATTTTTATATTATTTGAAAAACAGTAATTTCAGCACAACTCGGTAACCAGTAGAGACAGAGACTTTTCCTATGTAAATTTGTAATCGGCGCACCCATTTTAGTAAGATAGCAAAGGTTTCATGTTGATCGGGGTCCTAGTTTTTGAGATAGGTGTGCCACTTTAAAATTATAGTTTAAAATATGTGATTTCTTACAAAATTTTAGCCAGTCGGCAAAAACCCAACTACCTTCAATCAAGTTAAGGTTGTGGTTCTTGATACAGTTTTTGACGCTGATTACGCCGGTATAATTAGATTTTACTTATTTGGAACGGTTCGGCAGTTATTACGTTCCCAGTTATCAAAAATGATGCTAAAAACACCCATCTTACTATATTCGAAACTTTGAACGCAAACTGTGTCCGATCCAATCGACCTATGTTGACGATTCAAACGGTATCGGATGGGAAATTAGCCGAGGAATTCATTTCTGAAAGTCGCGTAGCTCTAAGACGCGCGGTTCGCGAGAAAACCGCGAGAAACCGCGGAAACTATGATTTTCCACTTTCTGGCCAAACCGTACGCGTTACGGAAAAACCGAGCACACCGTTGAATTCAGCACATCCCAATGCATAAGCATGACTACATTAGAACGCTCTATCTCTCAAAAAGTTATAATAGTTTTTTCGGTCTAAATTTAGCACTTTTAGATAGAAAAAAATTGAACATTGCAACCGTTGGTGATAGAAAGATTTACCCACTACCAAATGATAGCTCTCGTTTAGTCTATCAAAAATATGTATATTTTTATATGCCTAAGATTTACCATTTTCAAGTTATGTGGTCCATTTCGCTTATTTTTGTATTATTTGAAAAACAGTAATTTCAGCACAACTCGGTAACCAGTAGAGACAGAGACTTTTCCTATGTAAATTTGTAATCGGCGCACCCATTTTAGTAAGATAGCAAAGGTTTCATGTTGATCGGGGTCCTAGTTTTTGAGATAGGTGTGCCACTTTAAAATTATAATTTAAAATATGTGATTTCTTACAAAATTTTAGCCAGTCGGCAAAAATCCAACTACCTTCAATCAAGTTAAGGTTGTGGTTCTTGATACAGTTTTTGACGCTGATTACGCCGGTATAATTAGATTTTACTTATTTGGAACGGTTCGGCAGTTATTACGTTCCCAGTTATCAAAAATGATGCTAAAAACACCCATCTTACTATATTCGAAACTTTGAACGCAAACTGTGTCCGATCCAATCGACCTATGTTGACGATTCAAACGGTATCGGATGGGAAATTAGCCGAGGAATTCATTTCTGAAAGTCGCGTAGCTCTAAGACGCGCGGTTCGCGAGAAAACCGCGAGAAACCGCGGAAACTATGATTTTCCACTTTCTGGCCAAACCGTACGCGTTACGGAAAAACCGAGCACACCGTTGAATTCAGCACATCCCAATGCATAAGCATGGCTACATTAGAACGCTCTATCTCTCAAAAAGTTATAATAGTTTTTTCGGTCTAAATTTAGCACTTTTAGATAGAAAAAAATTGAACATTGCAACCGTTAGTGATAGAAAGATTTACCCACTACCAAATGATAGCTCTCGTTGAGTCTATCAAAAATATGTATATTTTTATATGCCTAAGATTTACCATTTTCAAGTTATGTGGTCCATTTCGCTTATTTTTGTATTATTTGAAAAACAGTAATTTCAGCACAACTCGGTAACCAGTAGAGACAGAGACTTTTCCTATGTAAATTTGTAATCGGCGCACCCATTTTAGTAAGATAGCAAAGGTTTCATGTTGATCGGGGTCCTAGTTTTTGAGATAGGTGTGCCACTTTAAAATTATAGTTTAAAATATGTGATTTCTTACAAAATTTTAGCCAGTCGGCAAAAACCCAACTACCTTCAATCAAGTTAAGGTTGTGGTTCTTGATACAGTTTTTGACGCTGATTACGCCGGTATAATTAGATTTTACTTATTTGGAACGGTTCGGCAGTTATTACGTTCCCAGTTATCAAAAATGATGCTCAAAACACCCATCTTACTATATTAGAAACTTTGAACGCAAAGTGTGTCCGATCCAATCGACCGATGTTGACGATTCAAACGGTATCGGATGGGAAATTAGCCGAGGAATTCATTTCTGAAAGTCGCGTAGCTCTAAGACGCGCGGTTCGCCAGAAAACCGCGAGAAACCGCGGAAACTATGATTTTCCACTTTCTGGCCAAACCGTACGCGTTACGGAAAAACCGAGCTCACCCTTGAATTCAGCACATCCCAATGCATAAGCATGACTACATTAGAACGCTCTATCTCTCAAAAAGTTATAATAGTTTTTTCGGTCTAAATTTAGCACTTTTAGATAGAAAAAAATTGAACATTGCAACCGTTGGTGATAGAAAGATTTACCCACTACCAAATGATAGCTCTCGTTTAGTCTATCAAAAATATGTATATTTTTATATGCCTAAGATTTACCATTTTCAAGTTATGTGGTCCATTTCGCTTATTTTTGTATTATTTGAAAAACAGTAATTTCAGCACAACTCGGTAACCAGTAGAGACAGAGACTTTTCCTATGTAAATTTGTAATCGGCGCACCCATTTTAGTAAGATAGCAAAGGTTTCATGTTGATCGGGGTCCTAGTTTTTGAGATAGGTGTGCCACTTTAAAATTATAATTTAAAATATGTGATTTCTTACAAAATTTTAGCCAGTCGGCAAAAATCCAACTACCTTCAATCAAGTTAAGGTTGTGGTTCTTGATACAGTTTTTGACGCTGATTACGCCGGTATAATTAGATTTTACTTATTTGGAACGGTTCGGCAGTTATTACGTTCCCAGTTATCAAAAATGATGCTAAAAACACCCATCTTACTATATTCGAAACTTTGAACGCAAACTGTGTCCGATCCAATCGACCTATGTTGACGATTCAAACGGTATCGGATGGGAAATTAGCCGAGGAATTCATTTCTGAAAGTCGCGTAGCTCTAAGACGCGCGGTTCGCGAGAAAACCGCGAGAAACCGCGGAAACTATGATTTTCCACTTTCTGGCCAAACCGTACGCGTTACGGAAAAACCGAGCACACCGTTGAATTCAGCACATCCCAATGCATAAGCATGGCTACATTAGAACGCTCTATCTCTCAAAAAGTTATAATAGTTTTTTCGGTCTAAATTTAGCACTTTTAGATAGAAAAAAATTGAACATTGCAACCGTTAGTGATAGAAAGATTTACCCACTACCAAATGATAGCTCTCGTTGAGTCTATCAAAAATATGTATATTTTTATATGCCTAAGATTTACCATTTTCAAGTTATGTGGTCCATTTCGCTTATTTTTGTATTATTTGAAAAACAGTAATTTCAGCACAACTCGGTAACCAGTAGAGACAGAGACTTTTCCTATGTAAATTTGTAAGGCGCACCCATTTTAGTAAGATAGCAAAGGTTTCATGTTGATCGGGGTCCTAGTTTTTGAGATAGGTGTGCCACTTTAAAATTATAGTTTAAAATATGTGATTTCTTACAAAATTTTAGCCAGTCGGCAAAAACCCAACTACTTCAATCAAGTTAAGGTTGTGGTTCTTGATACAGTTTTTGACGCTGATTACGCCGGTATAATTAGATTTTACTTATTTGGAACGGTTCGGCAGTTATTACGTTCCCAGTTATCAAAAATGGATGCTCAAAACACCCATCTTACTATATTAGAAACTTTGAACGCAAAGTGTGGTCCGATCCAATCGACCGATGTTGACGATTCAAACGGTATCGGATGGGAAATTAGCCGAGGAATTCATTTCTGAAAGTCGCGTAGCTCTAAGACGCGCGGTTCGCCTAGAAAACCGCGAGAAACCGCGGAAACTATGATTTTCCACTTTCTGGCCAAACCGTACGCGTTACGGAAAAACCGAGCTCACCCTTGAATTCAGCACATCCCAATGCATAAGCATGACTACATTAGAACGCTCTATCTCTCAAAAAGTTATAATAGTTTTTTCGGTCTAAATTTAGCACTTTTAGATAGAAAAAAATTGAACATTGCAGCCGTTGGTGATAGAAAGATTTACCCACTACCAAATGATAGCTCTCGTTGAGTCTATCAAAAATATGTATAATTTTTATATGCTAAGATTTACCATTTTCAAGTTATGTGGTCCATTTCGCTTATTTTATATTATTTGAAAAACAGTAATTTCAGCACAACTCGGTAACCAGTAGAGACAGAGACTTTTCCTATGTAAATTTGTAATCGGCGCACCCATTTTAGTAAGATAGCAAAGGTTTCATGTTGATCGGGGTCCTAGTTTTTGAGATAGGTGTGCCACTTTAAAATTATAGTTTAAAATATGTGATTTCTTACAAAATTTTAGCCAGTCGGCAAAAACCAACTACCTTCAATCAAGTTAAGGTTGTGGTTCTTGATACAGTTTTTGACGCTGATTACGCCGGTATAATTAGATTTTACTTATTTGGAACGGTCGCAGTTATTACGTTCCCAGTTATCAAAAATGATGCTAAAAACACCCATCTTACTATATTCGAAACTTGAACGCAAACTGTGTCCGATCCAATCGACCTATGTTGACGATTCAAACGGTATCGGATGGAAATTAGCCGAGGAATTCATTTCTGAAAGTCGCGTAGCTCTAAGACGCGCGGTTCGCGAGAAAACCGCGAGAAACCGCGGAAACTATGATTTTCCACTTCTGGCCAAACCGTACGCGTTACGGAAAAACCGAGCACTACCGTTGAATTCAGCACATCCCAATGCATAAGCATGACTACATTAGAACGCTCTATCCCTCAAAAGTTATAATAGTTTTTTCGGTCTAAATTTAGCACTTTTAGATAGAAAAAAATTGAACATTGCAAACCGTTGGTGATAGAAAGATTTACCCACTACCAAATGATAGCTCTCGTTGAGTCTATCAAAAATATGTATATTTTTATATGCCTAAGATTTACCATTTTCAAGTTATGTGGTCCATTTCGCTTATTTTTGTATTATTTGAAAAACAGTAATTTGTCAGCACAACTCGGTAACCAGTAGAGACAGACACTTTTCCTATGTAAATTTGTAATCGGCGCACCCATTTTAGTAAGATAGCAAAGGTTTCATGTTGATCGGGGTCCTAGTTTTTGAGATAGGTGTGCCACTTTAAAATTATAGTTTAAAATATGTGATTTCTTACAAAATTTTAGCCAGTCGGCAAAAACCCAACTACCTTCAATCAAGTTAAGGTTGTGGTTCTTGATACAGTTTTTGACGCTGATTACGCCGGTATAATTAGATTTTACTTATTTGGAACGGTTCGGCAGTTATTACGTTCCCAGTTATCAAAAATGATGCTAACAACACCCATCTTACTATATTAGAAACTTTGAACGCAAACTGTGTCCGATCCAATCGACCGATGTTGACGATTCAAACGGTATCGGATGGGAAATTAGCCGAGGAATTCATTTCTGAAAGTCGCGTAGCTCTAAGATGCGCGGTTCGCGAGAAAACCGCGAGAAACCGCGGAAACTATGATTTTCCACTTTCTGGCCAAACCGTACGAGTTACGGAAAAACCGAGCACACCGTTGAATTCAGCACATCCCAATGCATAAGCATGACTACATTAGAACGCTCTATCTCTCAAAAAGTTATAATAGTTTTTTCGGTCTAAATTTACCACTTTTAGATAGAAAAAAATTGAACATTGCAGCCGTTGGTGATAGAAAGATTTACCCACTACCAAATGATAGCTCTCGTTGAGTCTATCAAAAATATGTATATTTTTATATGCCTAAGATTTACCATTTTCAAGTTATGTGGTCCATTTCGCTTATTTTTGTATTATTTGAAAAACAGTAATTTCAGCACAACTCGGTAACCAGTAGAGACAGAGACTTTTCCTATGTAAATTTGTAATCGGCGCACCCATTTTAGTAAGATAGCAAAGGTTTCATGTTGATCGGGGTCCTAGTTTTTGAGATAGGTGTGCCACTTTAAAATTATAGTTTAAAATATGTGATTTCTTACAAAATTTTAGCCAGTCGGCAAAAACCCAACTACCTTCAATCAAGTTAAGGTTGTGGTTCTTGATACAGTTTTTGACGCTGATTACGCCGGTATAATTAGATTTTACTTATTTGGAACGGTTCGGCAGTTATTACGTTCCCAGTTATCAAAAATGATGCTAAAAACACCCATCTTACTATATTAGAAACTTTGAACGCAAACTGTGTCCGATCCAATCGACCGATGTTGACGATTCAAACGGTATCGGATGGGAAATTAGCCGAGGAATTCATTTCTGAAAGTCGCGTAGCTCTAAGACGCGCGGTTCGCCAGAAAACCGCGAGAAACCGCGGAAACTATGATTTTCCACTTTCTGGCCAAACCGTACGCGTTACGGAAAAACCGAGCTCACCCTTGAATTCAGCACATCCCAATGCATAAGCATGACTACATTAGAACGCTCTATCTCTCAAAAAGTTATAATAGTTTTTTCGGTCTAAATTTAGCACTTTTAGATAGAAAAAAATTGAACATTGCAGCCGTTGGTGATAGAAAGATTTACCCACTACCAAATGATAGCTCTCGTTGAGTCTATCAAAAATATGTATATTTTTATATGCCTAAGATTTACCATTTTCAAGTTATGTGGTCCATTTCGCTTATTTTTATATTATTTGAAAAACAGTAATTTCAGCACAACTCGGTAACCAGTAGAGACAGAGACTTTTCCTATGTAAATTTGTAATCGGCGCACCCATTTTAGTAAGATAGCAAAGGTTTCATGTTGATCGGGGTCCTAGTTTTTGAGATAGGTGTGCCACTTTAAAATTATAGTTTAAAATATGTGATTTCTTACAAAATTTTAGCCAGTCGGCAAAAACCCAACTACCTTCAATCAAGTTAAGGTTGTGGTTCTTGATACAGTTTTTGACGCTGATTACGCCGGTATAATTAGATTTTACTTATTTGGAACGGTTCGGCAGTTATTACGTTCCCAGTTATCAAAAATGATGCTAAAAACACCCATCTTACTATATTCGAAACTTTGAACGCAAACTGTGTCCGATCCAATCGACCTATGTTGACGATTCAAACGGTATCGGATGGGAAATTAGCCGAGGAATTCATTTCTGAAAGTCGCGTAGCTCTAAGACGCGCGGTTCGCGAGAAAACCGCGAGAAACCGCGGAAACTATGATTTTCCACTTTCTGGCCAAACCGTACGCGTTACGGAAAAACCGAGCACACCGTTGAATTCAGCACATCCCAATGCATAAGCATGACTACATTAGAACGCTCTATCTCTCAAAAAGTTATAATAGTTTTTTCGGTCTAAATTTAGCACTTTTAGATAGAAAAAAATTGAACATTGCAACCGTTGGTGATAGAAAGATTTACCCACTACCAAATGATAGCTCTCGTTTAGTCTATCAAAAATATGTATATTTTTATATGCCTAAGATTTACCATTTTCAAGTTATGTGGTCCATTTCGCTTATTTTTGTATTATTTGAAAAACAGTAATTTCAGCACAACTCGGTAACCAGTAGAGACAGAGACTTTTCCTATGTAAATTTGTAATCGGCGCACCCATTTTAGTAAGATAGCAAAGGTTTCATGTTGATCGGGGTCCTAGTTTTTGAGATAGGTGTGCCACTTTAAAATTATAATTTAAAATATGTGATTTCTTACAAAATTTTAGCCAGTCGGCAAAAATCCAACTACCTTCAATCAAGTTAAGGTTGTGGTTCTTGATACAGTTTTTGACGCTGATTACGCCGGTATAATTAGATTTTACTTATTTGGAACGGTTCGGCAGTTATTACGTTCCCAGTTATCAAAAATGATGCTAAAAACACCCATCTTACTATATTCGAAACTTTGAACGCAAACTGTGTCCGATCCAATCGACCTATGTTGACGATTCAAACGGTATCGGATGGGAAATTAGCCGAGGAATTCATTTCTGAAAGTCGCGTAGCTCTAAGACGCGCGGTTCGCGAGAAAACCGCGAGAAACCGCGGAAACTATGATTTTCCACTTTCTGGCCAAACCGTACGCGTTACGGAAAAACCGAGCACACCGTTGAATTCAGCACATCCCAATGCATAAGCATGGCTACATTAGAACGCTCTATCTCTCAAAAAGTTATAATAGTTTTTTCGGTCTAAATTTAGCACTTTTAGATAGAAAAAAATTGAACATTGCAACCGTTAGTGATAGAAAGATTTACCCACTACCAAATGATAGCTCTCGTTGAGTCTATCAAAAATATGTATATTTTTATATGCCTAAGATTTACCATTTTCAAGTTATGTGGTCCATTTCGCTTATTTTTGTATTATTTGAAAAACAGTAATTTCAGCACAACTCGGTAACCAGTAGAGACAGAGACTTTTCCTATGTAAATTTGTAATCGGCGCACCCATTTTAGTAAGATAGCAAAGGTTTCATGTTGATCGGGGTCCTAGTTTTTGAGATAGGTGTGCCACTTTAAAATTATAGTTTAAAATATGTGATTTCTTACAAAATTTTAGCCAGTCGGCAAAAACCCAACTACCTTCAATCAAGTTAAGGTTGTGGTTCTTGATACAGTTTTTGACGCTGATTACGCCGGTATAATTAGATTTTACTTATTTGGAACGGTTCGGCAGTTATTACGTTCCCAGTTATCAAAAATGATGCTCAAAACACCCATCTTACTATATTAGAAACTTTGAACGCAAAGTGTGTCCGATCCAATCGACCGATGTTGACGATTCAAACGGTATCGGATGGGAAATTAGCCGAGGAATTCATTTCTGAAAGTCGCGTAGCTCTAAGACGCGCGGTTCGCCAGAAAACCGCGAGAAACCGCGGAAACTATGATTTTCCACTTTCTGGCCAAACCGTACGCGTTACGGAAAAACCGAGCTCACCCTTGAATTCAGCACATCCCAATGCATAAGCATGACTACATTAGAACGCTCTATCTCTCAAAAAGTTATAATAGTTTTTTCGGTCTAAATTTAGCACTTTTAGATAGAAAAAAATTGAACATTGCAACCGTTGGTGATAGAAAGATTTACCCACTACCAAATGATAGCTCTCGTTTAGTCTATCAAAAATATGTATATTTTTATATGCCTAAGATTTACCATTTTCAAGTTATGTGGTCCATTTCGCTTATTTTTGTATTATTTGAAAAACAGTAATTTCAGCACAACTCGGTAACCAGTAGAGACAGAGACTTTTCCTATGTAAATTTGTAATCGGCGCACCCATTTTAGTAAGATAGCAAAGGTTTCATGTTGATCGGGGTCCTAGTTTTTGAGATAGGTGTGCCACTTTAAAATTATAATTTAAAATATGTGATTTCTTACAAAATTTTAGCCAGTCGGCAAAAATCCAACTACCTTCAATCAAGTTAAGGTTGTGGTTCTTGATACAGTTTTTGACGCTGATTACGCCGGTATAATTAGATTTTACTTATTTGGAACGGTTCGGCAGTTATTACGTTCCCAGTTATCAAAAATGATGCTAAAAACACCCATCTTACTATATTCGAAACTTTGAACGCAAACTGTGTCCGATCCAATCGACCTATGTTGACGATTCAAACGGTATCGGATGGGAAATTAGCCGAGGAATTCATTTCTGAAAGTCGCGTAGCTCTAAGACGCGCGGTTCGCGAGAAAACCGCGAGAAACCGCGGAAACTATGATTTTCCACTTTCTGGCCAAACCGTACGCGTTACGGAAAAACCGAGCACACCGTTGAATTCAGCACATCCCAATGCATAAGCATGGCTACATTAGAACGCTCTATCTCTCAAAAAGTTATAATAGTTTTTTCGGTCTAAATTTAGCACTTTTAGATAGAAAAAAATTGAACATTGCAACCGTTAGTGATAGAAAGATTTACCCACTACCAAATGATAGCTCTCGTTGAGTCTATCAAAAATATGTATATTTTTATATGCCTAAGATTTACCATTTTCAAGTTATGTGGTCCATTTCGCTTATTTTTGTATTATTTGAAAAACAGTAATTTCAGCACAACTCGGTAACCAGTAGAGACAGAGACTTTTCCTATGTAAATTTGTAATCGGCGCACCCATTTTAGTAAGATAGCAAAGGTTTCATGTTGATCGGGGTCCTAGTTTTTGAGATAGGTGTGCCACTTTAAAATTATAGTTTAAAATATGTGATTTCTTACAAAATTTTAGCCAGTCGGCAAAAACCCAACTACCTTCAATCAAGTTAAGGTTGTGGTTCTTGATACAGTTTTTGACGCTGATTACGCCGGTATAATTAGATTTTACTTATTTGGAACGGTTCGGCAGTTATTACGTTCCCAGTTATCAAAAATGATGCTCAAAACACCCATCTTACTATATTAGAAACTTTGAACGCAAAGTGTGTCCGATCCAATCGACCGATGTTGACGATTCAAACGGTATCGGATGGGAAATTAGCCGAGGAATTCATTTCTGAAAGTCGCGTAGCTCTAAGACGCGCGGTTCGCCAGAAAACCGCGAGAAACCGCGGAAACTATGATTTTCCACTTTCTGGCCAAACCGTACGCGTTACGGAAAAACCGAGCTCACCCTTGAATTCAGCACATCCCAATGCATAAGCATGACTACATTAGAACGCTCTATCTCTCAAAAAGTTATAATAGTTTTTTCGGTCTAAATTTAGCACTTTTAGATAGAAAAAAATTGAACATTGCAGCCGTTGGTGATAGAAAGATTTACCCACTACCAAATGATAGCTCTCGTTGAGTCTATCAAAAATATGTATATTTTTATATGCCTAAGATTTACCATTTTCAAGTTATGTGGTCCATTTCGCTTATTTTTATATTATTTGAAAAACAGTAATTTCAGCACAACTCGGTAACCAGTAGAGACAGAGACTTTTCCTATGTAAATTTGTAATCGGCGCACCCATTTTAGTAAGATAGCAAAGGTTTCATGTTGATCGGGGTCCTAGTTTTTGAGATAGGTGTGCCACTTTAAAATTATAGTTTAAAATATGTGATTTCTTACAAAATTTTAGCCAGTCGGCAAAAACCCAACTACCTTCAATCAAGTTAAGGTTGTGGTTCTTGATACAGTTTTTGACGCTGATTACGCCGGTATAATTAGATTTTACTTATTTGGAACGGTTCGGCAGTTATTACGTTCCCAGTTATCAAAAATGATGCTAAAAACACCCATCTTACTATATTCGAAACTTTGAACGCAAACTGTGTCCGATCCAATCGACCTATGTTGACGATTCAAACGGTATCGGATGGGAAATTAGCCGAGGAATTCATTTCTGAAAGTCGCGTAGCTCTAAGACGCGCGGTTCGCGAGAAAACCGCGAGAAACCGCGGAAACTATGATTTTCCACTTTCTGGCCAAACCGTACGCGTTACGGAAAAACCGAGCACACCGTTGAATTCAGCACATCCCAATGCATAAGCATGACTACATTAGAACGCTCTATCCCTCAAAAAGTTATAATAGTTTTTTCGGTCTAAATTTAGCACTTTTAGATAGAAAAAAATTGAACATTGCAACCGTTGGTGATAGAAAGATTTACCCACTACCAAATGATAGCTCTCGTTGAGTCTATCAAAAATATGTATATTTTTATATGCCTAAGATTTACCATTTTCAAGTTATGTGGTCCATTTCGCTTATTTTTGTATTATTTGAAAAACAGTAATTTCAGCACAACTCGGTAACCAGTAGAGACAGACACTTTTCCTATGTAAATTTGTAATCGGCGCACCCATTTTAGTAAGATAGCAAAGGTTTCATGTTGATCGGGGTCCTAGTTTTTGAGATAGGTGTGCCACTTTAAAATTATAGTTTAAAATATGTGATTTCTTACAAAATTTTAGCCAGTCGGCAAAAACCCAACTACCTTCAATCAAGTTAAGGTTGTGGTTCTTGATACAGTTTTTGACGCTGATTACGCCGGTATAATTAGATTTTACTTATTTGGAACGGTTCGGCAGTTATTACGTTCCCAGTTATCAAAAATGATGCTAACAACACCCATCTTACTATATTAGAAACTTTGAACGCAAACTGTGTCCGATCCAATCGACCGATGTTGACGATTCAAACGGTATCGGATGGGAAATTAGCCGAGGAATTCATTTCTGAAAGTCGCGTAGCTCTAAGATGCGCGGTTCGCGAGAAAACCGCGAGAAACCGCGGAAACTATGATTTTCCACTTTCTGGCCAAACCGTACGAGTTACGGAAAAACCGAGCACACCGTTGAATTCAGCACATCCCAATGCATAAGCATGACTACATTAGAACGCTCTATCTCTCAAAAAGTTATAATAGTTTTTTCGGTCTAAATTTACCACTTTTAGATAGAAAAAAATTGAACATTGCAGCCGTTGGTGATAGAAAGATTTACCCACTACCAAATGATAGCTCTCGTTGAGTCTATCAAAAATATGTATATTTTTATATGCCTAAGATTTACCATTTTCAAGTTATGTGGTCCATTTCGCTTATTTTTGTATTATTTGAAAAACAGTAATTTCAGCACAACTCGGTAACCAGTAGAGACAGAGACTTTTCCTATGTAAATTTGTAATCGGCGCACCCATTTTAGTAAGATAGCAAAGGTTTCATGTTGATCGGGGTCCTAGTTTTTGAGATAGGTGTGCCACTTTAAAATTATAGTTTAAAATATGTGATTTCTTACAAAATTTTAGCCAGTCGGCAAAAACCCAACTACCTTCAATCAAGTTAAGGTTGTGGTTCTTGATACAGTTTTTGACGCTGATTACGCCGGTATAATTAGATTTTACTTATTTGGAACGGTTCGGCAGTTATTACGTTCCCAGTTATCAAAAATGATGCTAACAACACCCATCTTACTATATTAGAAACTTTGAACGCAAACTGTGTCCGATCCAATCGACCGATGTTGACGATTCAAACGGTATCGGATGGGAAATTAGCCGAGGAATTCATTTCTGAAAGTCGCGTAGCTCTAAGATGCGCGGTTCGCGAGAAAACCGCGAGAAACCGCGGAAACTATAATTTTCCACTTTCTGGCCAAACCGTACGCGTTACGGAAAAACCGAGCACACCGTTGAATTCAGCACATCCCAATGCATAAGCATGACTACATTAGAACGCTCTATCTCTCAAAAAGTTATAATAGTTTTTTCGGTCTAAATTTAGCACTTTTAGATAGAAAAAAATTGAACATTGCAACCGTTGGTGATAGAAAGATTTACCCACTACCAAATGATAGCTCTCGTTGAGTCTATCAAAAATATGTATATTTTTATATGCCTAAGATTTACCATTTTCAAGTTATGTGGTCCATTTCGCTTATTTTCATATTATTTGAAAAACAGTAATTTCAGCACAACTCGGTAACCAGTAGAGACAGAGACTTTTCCTATGTAAATTTGTAATCGGCGCACCCATTTTAGTAAGATAGCAAAGGTTTCATGTTGATCGGGGTCCTAGTCTTTGAGATAGGTGTGCCACTTTAAAATTATAGTTTAAAATATGTGATTTCTTACAAAATTTTAGCCAGTCGGCAAAAACCCAACTACCTTCAATCAAGTTAAGGTTGTGGTTCTTGATACAGTTTTTGACGCTGATTACGCCGGTATAATTAGATTTTACTTATTTGGAACGGTTCGGCAGTTATTACGTTCCCAGTTATCAAAAATGATGCTAACAACACCCATCTTACTATATTAGAAACTTTGAACGCAAACTGTGTCCGATCCAATCGACCGATGTTGACGATTCAAACGGTATCGGATGGGAAATTAGCCGAGGAATTCATTTCTGAAAGTCGCGTAGCTCTAAGATGCGCGGTTCGCGAGAAAACCGCGAGAAACCGCGGAAACTATAATTTTCCACTTTCTGGCCAAACCGTACGCGTTACGGAAAAACCGAGCACACCGTTGAATTCAGCACATCCCAATGCATAAGCATGACTACATTAGAACGCTCTATCTCTCAAAAAGTTATAATAGTTTTTTCGGTCTAAATTTAGCACTTTTAGATAGAAAAAAATTGAACATTGCAACCGTTGGTGATAGAAAGATTTACCCACTACCAAATGATAGCTCTCGTTGAGTCTATCAAAAATATGTATATTTTTATATGCCTAAGATTTACCATTTTCAAGTTATGTGGTCCATTTCGCTTATTTTCATATTATTTGAAAAACAGTAATTTCAGCACAACTCGGTAACCAGTAGAGACAGAGACTTTTCCTATGTAAATTTGTAATCGGCGCACCCATTTTAGTAAGATAGCAAAGGTTTCATGTTGATCGGGGTCCTAGTCTTTGAGATAGGTGTGCCACTTTAAAATTATAGTTTAAAATATGTGATTTCTTACAAAATTTTAGCCAGTCGGCAAAAACCCAACTACCTTCAATCAAGTTAAGGTTGTGGTTCTTGATACAGTTTTTGACGCTGATTACGCCGGTATAATTAGATTTTACTTATTTGGAACGGTTCGGCAGTTATTACGTTCCCAGTTATCAAAAATGATGCTAAAAACACCCATCTTACTATATTAGAAACTTTGAACGCAAACTGTGTCCGATCCAATCGACCTATGTTGACGATTCAAACGGTATCGGATGGGAAATTAGCCGAGGAATTCATTTCTGAAAGTCGCGTAGCTGTAAGATGCGCGGTTCGCGAGAAAACCGCGAGAAACCGCGGAAACTATGATTTTCCACTTTCTGGCCAAACCGTACGCGTTACGGAAAAACCGAGCACACCGTTGAATTCAGCACATCCCAATGCATAAGCATGACTACATTAGAACGCTCTATCTCTCAAAAAGTTATAATAGTTTTTTCGGTCTAAATTTAGCACTTTTAGATAGAAAAAAATTGAACATTGCAACCGTTGGTGATAGAAAGATTTACCCACTACCAAATGATAGCTCTCGTTGAGTCTATCAAAAATATGTATATTTTTATATGCCTAAGATTTACCATTTTCAAGTTATGTGGTCCATTTCGCTTATTTTCATATTATTTGAAAAACAGTAATTTCAGCACAACTCGGTAACCAGTAGAGACAGAGACTTTTCCTATGTAAATTTGTAATCGGCGCACCCATTTTAGTAAGATAGCAAAGGTTTCATGTTGATCGGGGTCCTAGTCTTTGAGATAGGTGTGCCACTTTAAAATTATAGTTTAAAATATGTGATTTCTTACAAAATTTTAGCCAGTCGGCAAAAACCCAACTACCTTCAATCAAGTTAAGGTTGTGGTTCTTGATACAGTTTTTGACGCTGATTACGCCGGTATAATTAGATTTTACTTATTTGGAACGGTTCGGCAGTTATTACGTTCCCAGTTATCAAAAATGATGCTAAAAACACCCATCTTACTATATTAGAAACTTTGAACGCAAACTGTGTCCGATCCAATCGACCTATGTTGACGATTCAAACGGTATCGGATGGGAAATTAGCCGAGGAATTCATTTCTGAAAGTCGCGTAGCTGTAAGATGCGCGGTTCGCGAGAAAACCGCGAGAAACCGCGGAAACTATGATTTTCCACTTTCTGGCCAAACCGTACGCGTTACGGAAAAACCGAGCACACCGTTGAATTCAGCACATCCCAATGCATAAGCATGACTACATTAGAACGCTCTATCTCTCAAAAAGTTATAATAGTTTTTTCGGTCTAAATTTAGCACTTTTAGATAGAAAAAAATTGAACATTGCAACCGTTGGTGATAGAAAGATTTACCCACTACCAAATGATAGCTCTCGTTGAGTCTATCAAAAATATGTATATTTTTATATGCCTAAGATTTACCATTTTCAAGTTATGTGGTCCATTTCGCTTATTTTTGTATTATTTGCAAAACAGTAATTTCAGCACAACTCGGTAACCAGTAGAGACAGAGACTTTTCCTATGTAAATTTGTAATCGGCGCACCCATTTTAGTAAGATAGCAAAGGTTTCATGTTGATCGGGGTCCTAGTTTTTGAGATAGGTGTGCCACTTTAAAATTATAGTTTAAAATATGTGATTTCTTACAAAATTTTAGCCAGTCGGCAAAAACCCAACTACCTTCAATCAAGTTAAGGTTGTGGTTCTTGATACAGTTTTTGACGCTGATTACGCCGGTATGATTAGATTTTACTTATTTGGAACGGTTCGGCAGTTATTACGTTCCCAGTTATCAAAAATGATGCTAACAACACCCATCTTACTATATTAGAAACTTTGAACGCAAACTGTGTCCGATCCAATCGACCGATGTTGACGATTCAAACGGTATCGGATGGGAAATTAGCCGAGGAATTCATTTCTGAAAGTCGCGTAGCTCTAGGATGCGCGGTTCGCGAGAAAACCGCGAGAAACCGCGGAAACTATGATTTTCCACTTTCTGGCCAAACCGTACGCGTTACGGAGAAACCGAGCTCACCGTTGAATTCAGCACATCCCAATGCATAAGCATGACTACATTAGAACGCTCTATCTCTCAAAAAGTTATAATAGTTTTTTCGGTCTAAATTTAGCACTTTTAGATAGAAAAAAATTGAACATTGCAACCGTTGGTGATAGAAAGATTTACCCACTACCAAATGATAGCTCTCGTTGAGTCTATCAAAAATATGTATATTTTTATATGCCTAAGATTTACCATTTTCAAGTTATGTGGTCCATTTCGCTTATTTTCATATTATTTGAAAAACAGTAATTTCAGCACAACTCGGTAACCAGTAGAGACAGAGACTTTTCCTATGTAAATTTGTAATCGGCGCACCCATTTTAGTAAGATAGCAAAGGTTTCATGTTGATCGGGGTCCTAGTCTTTGAGATAGGTGTGCCACTTTAAAATTATAGTTTAAAATATGTGATTTCTTACAAAATTTTAGCCAGTCGGCAAAAACCCAACTACCTTCAATCAAGTTAAGGTTGTGGTTCTTGATACAGTTTTTGACGCTGATTACGCCGGTATAATTAGATTTTACTTATTTGGAACGGTTCGGCAGTTATTACGTTCCCAGTTATCAAAAATGATGCTAAAAACACCCATCTTACTATATTAGAAACTTTGAACGCAAACTGTGTCCGATCCAATCGACCTATGTTGACGATTCAAACGGTATCGGATGGGAAATTAGCCGAGGAATTCATTTCTGAAAGTCGCGTAGCTCTAAGATGCGCGGTTCGCGAGAAAACCGCGAGAAACCGCGGAAACTATGATTTTCCACTTTCTGGCCAAACCGTACGCGTTACGGAAAAACCGAGCACACCGTTGAATTCAGCACATCCCAATGCATAAGCATGACTACATTAGAACGCTCTATCTCTCAAAAAGTTATAATAGTTTTTTCGGTCTAAATTTAGCACTTTTAGATAGAAAAAAATTGAACATTGCAACCGTTGGTGATAGACAGATTTACCCACTACCAAATGATAGCTCTCGTTGAGTCTATCAAAAATATGTATATTTTTATATGCCTAAGATTTACCATTTTCAAGTTATGTGGTCCATTTCGCTTATTTTTGTATTATTTGCAAAACAGTAATTTCAGCACAACTCGGTAACCAGTAGAGACAGAGACTTTTCCTATGTAAATTTGTAATCGGCGCACCCATTTTAGTAAGATAGCAAAGGTTTCATGTTGATCGGGGTCCTAGTTTTTGAGATAGGTGTGCCACTTTAAAATTATAGTTTAAAATATGTGATTTCTTACAAAATTTTAGCCAGTCGGCAAAAACCCAACTACCTTCAATCAAGTTAAGGTTGTGGTTCTTGATACAGTTTTTGACGCTGATTACGCCGGTATGATTAGATTTTACTTATTTGGAACGGTTCGGCAGTTATTACGTTCCCAGTTATCAAAAATGATGCTAACAACACCCATCTTACTATATTAGAAACTTTGAACGCAAACTGTGTCCGATCCAATCGACCGATGTTGACGATTCAAACGGTATCGGATGGGAAATTAGCCGAGGAATTCATTTCTGAAAGTCGCGTAGCTCTAAGATGCGCGGTTCGCGAGAAAACCGCGAGAAACCGCGGAAACTATGATTTTCCACTTTCTGGCCAAACCGTACGCGTTACGGAAAAACCGAGCTCACCGTTGAATTCAGCACATCCCAATGCATAAGCATGACTACATTAGAACGCTCTATCTCTCAAAAAGTTATAATAGTTTTTTCGGTCTAAATTTAGCACTTTTAGATAGAAAAAAATTGAACATTGCAACCGTTGGTGATAGAAAGATTTACCCACTACCAAATGATAGCTCTCGTTGAGTCTATCAAAAATATGTATATTTTTATATGCCTAAGATTTACCATTTTCAAGTTATGTGGTCCATTTCGCTTATTTTTGTATTATTTGAAAAACAGTAATTTCAGCACAACTCGGTAACCAGTAGAGACAGAGACTTTTCCTATGTAAATTTGTAATCGGCGCACCCATTTTAGTAAGATAGCAAAGGTTTCATGTTGATCGGGGTCCTAGTTTTTGAGATAGGTGTGCCACTTTAAAATTATAATTTAAAATATGTGATTTCTTACAAAATTTTAGCCAGTCGGCAAAAACCCAACTACCTTCAATCAAGTTAAGGTTGTGGTTCTTGATACAGTTTTTGACGCTGATTACGCCGGTATAATTAGATTATACTTATTTGGAACGGTTCGGCAGTTATTACGTTCCCAGTTATCAAAAATGATGCTAAAAACACCCATCTTACTATATTCGAAACTTTGAACGCAAACTGTGTCCGATCCAATCGACCTATGTTGACGATTCAAACGGTATCGGATGGGAAATTAGCCGAGGAATTCATTTCTGAAAGTCGCGTAGCTCTAAGACGCGCGATTCGCGAGAAAACCGCGAGAAGCCGCGGAAACTATGATTTTCCACTTTCTGGCCAAACCGTACGCGTTACGGAAAAGCCGAGCTCACCCTTGAATTCAGCACATCCCAATGCATAAGCATGACTACATTAGAACGCTCTATCTCTCAAAAAGTTATAATAGTTTTTTCGGTCTAAATTTAGCACTTTTAGATAGAAAAAAATTGAACATTGCAACCGTTGGTGATAGAAAGATTTACCCACTACCAAATGATAGCTCTCGTTGAGCCTATCAAAAATATGTATATTTTTATATGCCTAAGATTTACCATTTTCAAGCTATGTGGTCCATTTCGCTTATTTTTGTATTATTTGAAAAACAGAAATTTCAGCACAACTCGGTATCCAGTAGAGACAGAGACTTTTCCTATGTAAATTTGTAATCGGCGCACCCATTTTAGTAAGATAGCAAAGGTTTCATGTTGATCGGGGTCCTAGTTTTTAGATAGGTGTGCCACTTTAAAATTATAGTTTAAAATATGTGATTTCTTACAAAATTTTAGCCAGTCGGCAAAAACCCAACTACCTTCAATCAAGTTAAGGTTGTGGTTCTTGATACAGTTTTTGACGCTGATTACGCCGGTATAATTAGATTTTACTTATTTGGAACGGTTCGGCAGTTATTACGTTCCCAGTTATCAAAAATGATGCTAAAAACACCCATCTTACTATATTCGAAACTTTGAACGCAAACTGTGTCCGATCCAATCGACCTATGTTGACGATTCAAACGGTATCGGATGGGAAATTAGCCGAGGAATTCATTTCTGAAAGTCGCGTAGCTCTAAGACGCGCGATTCGCGAGAAAACCGCGAGAAGCCGCGGAAACTATGATTTTCCACTTTCTGGCCAAACCGTACGCGTTACGGAAAAGCCGAGCTCACCCTTGAATTCAGCACATCCCAATGCATAAGCATGACTACATTAGAACGCTCTATCTCTCAAAAAGTTATAATAGTTTTTTCGGTCTAAATTTAACACTTTTAGATAGAAAAAAATTGAACATTGCAACCGTTGGTGATAGAAAGATTTACCCACTACCAAATGATAGCTCTCGTTGAGTCTATCAAAAATATGTATATTTTTATATGCCTAAGATTTACCATTTTCAAGTTATGTGGTCCATTTCGCTTATTTTTATATTATTTGAAAAACAGTAATTTCAGCACAACTCGGTAACCAGTAGAGACAGAGACTTTTCCTATGTAAATTTGTAATCGGCGCACCCATTTTAGTAAGATAGCAAAGGTTTCATGTTGATCGGGGTCCTAGTTTTTGAGATAGGTGTGCCACTTTAAAATTATAGTTTAAAATATGTGATTTCTTACAAAATTTTAGCCAGTCGGCAAAAACCCAACTACCTTCAATCAAGTTAAGGTTGTGGTTCTTGATACAGTTTTTGACGCTGATTACGCCGGTATAATTAGATTTTACTTATTTGGAACGGTTCGGCAGTTATTACGTTCCCAGTTATCAAAAATGATGCTAAAAACACCCATCTTACTATATTCGAAACTTTGAACGCAAACTGTGTCCGATCCAATCGACCTATGTTGACGATTCAAACGGTATCGGATGGGAAATTAGCCGAGGAATTCATTTCTGAAAGTCGCGTAGCTCTAAGACGCGCGATTCGCGAGAAAACCGCGAGAAGCCGCGGAAACTATGATTTTCCACTTTCTGGCCAAACCGTACGCGTTACGGAAAAGCCGAGCTCACCCTTGAATTCAGCACATCCCAATGCATAAGCATGACTACATTAGAACGCTCTATCTCTCAAAAAGTTATAATAGTTTTTTCGGTCTAAATTTAACACTTTTAGATAGAAAAAAATTGAACATTGCAACCGTTGGTGATAGAAAGATTTACCCACTACCAAATGATAGCTCTCGTTGAGTCTATCAAAAATATGTATATTTTTATATGCCTAAGATTTACCATTTTCAAGTTATGTGGTCCATTTCGCTTATTTTTATATTATTTGAAAAACAGTAATTTCAGCACAACTCGGTAACCAGTAGAGACAGAGACTTTTCCTATGTAAATTTGTAATCGGCGCACCCATTTTAGTAAGATAGCAAAGGTTTCATGTTGATCGGGGTCCTAGTTTTTAGATAGGTGTGCCACTTTAAAATTATAGTTTAAAATATGTGATTTCTTACAAAATTTTAGCCAGTCGGCAAAAACCCAACTACCTTCAATCAAGTTAAGGTTGTGGTTCTTGATACAGTTTTTGACGCTGATTACGCCGGTATAATTAGATTTTACTTATTTGGAACGGTTCGGCAGTTATTACGTTCCCAGTTATCAAAAATGATGCTAAAAACACCCATCTTACTATATTCGAAACTTTGAACGCAAACTGTGTCCGATCCAATCGACCTATGTTGACGATTCAAACGGTATCGGATGGGAAATTAGCCGAGGAATTCATTTCTGAAAGTCGCGTAGCTCTAAGACGCGCGATTCGCGAGAAAACCGCGAGAAGCCGCGGAAACTATGATTTTCCACTTTCTGGCCAAACCGTACGCGTTACGGAAAAGCCGAGCTCACCCTTGAATTCAGCACATCCCAATGCATAAGCATGACTACATTAGAACGCTCTATCTCTCAAAAAGTTATAATAGTTTTTTCGGTCTAAATTTAACACTTTTAGATAGAAAAAAATTGAACATTGCAACCGTTGGTGATAGAAAGATTTACCCACTACCAAATGATAGCTCTCGTTGAGTCTATCAAAAATATGTATATTTTTATATGCCTAAGATTTACCATTTTCAAGTTATGTGGTCCATTTCGCTTATTTTTATATTATTTGAAAAACAGTAATTTCAGCACAACTCGGTAACCAGTAGAGACAGAGACTTTTCCTATGTAAATTTGTAATCGGCGCACCCATTTTAGTAAGATAGCAAAGGTTTCATGTTGATCGGGGTCCTAGTTTTTGAGATAGGTGTGCCACTTTAAAATTATAGTTTAAAATATGTGATTTCTTACAAAATTTTAGCCAGTCGGCAAAAACCCAACTACCTTCAATCAAGTTAAGGTTGTGGTTCTTGAGACAGTTTTTGACGCTGATTACGCCGGTATAATTAGATTTTACTTATTTGGAACGGTTCGGCAGTTATTACGTTCCCAGTTATCAAAAATGATGCTAAAAACACCCATCTTACTATATTCGAAACTTTGAACGCAAACTGTGTCCGATCCAATCGACCTATGTTGACGATTCAAACGGTATCGGATGGGAAATTAGCCGAGGAATTCATTTCTGAAAGTCGCGTAGCTCTAAGACGCGCGATTCGCGAGAAAACCGCGAGAAGCCGCGGAAACTATGATTTTCCACTTTCTGGCCAAACCGTACGCGTTACGGAAAAGCCGAGCTCACCCTTGAATTCAGCACATCCCAATGCATAAGCATGACTACATTAGAACGCTCTATCTCTCAAAAAGTTATAATAGTTTTTTCGGTCTAAATTTAACACTTTTAGATAGAAAAAAATTGAACATTGCAACCGTTGGTGATAGAAAGATTTACCCACTACCAAATGATAGCTCTCGTTGAGTCTATCAAAAATATGTATATTTTTATATGCCTAAGATTTACCATTTTCAAGTTATGTGGTCCATTTCGCTTATTTTTATATTATTTGAAAAACAGTAATTTCAGCACAACTCGGTAACCAGTAGAGACAGAGACTTTTCCTATGTAAATTTGTAATCGGCGCACCCATTTTAGTAAGATAGCAAAGGTTTCATGTTGATCGGGGTCCTAGTTTTTGAGATAGGTGTGCCACTTTAAAATTATAGTTTAAAATATGTGATTTCTTACAAAATTTTAGCCAGTCGGCAAAAACCCAACTACCTTCAATCAAGTTAAGGTTGTGGTTCTTGAGACAGTTTTTGACGCTGATTACGCCGGTATAATTAGATTTTACTTATTTGGAACGGTTCGGCAGTTATTACGTTCCCAGTTATCAAAAATGATGCTAAAAACACCCATCTTACTATATTCGAAACTTTGAACGCAAACTGTGTCCGATCCAATCGACCTATGTTGACGATTCAAACGGTATCGGATGGGAAATTAGCCGAGGAATTCATTTCTGAAAGTCGCGTAGCTCTAAGACGCGCGATTCGCGAGAAAACCGCGAGAAGCCGCGGAAACTATGATTTTCCACTTTCTGGCCAAACCGTACGCGTTACGGAAAAGCCGAGCTCACCCTTGAATTCAGCACATCCCAATGCATAAGCATGACTACATTAGAACGCTCTATCTCTCAAAAAGTTATAATAGTTTTTTCGGTCTAAATTTAACACTTTTAGATAGAAAAAAATTGAACATTGCAACCGTTGGTGATAGAAAGATTTACCCACTACCAAATGATAGCTCTCGTTGAGTCTATCAAAAATATGTATATTTTTATATGCCTAAGATTTACCATTTTCAAGTTATGTGGTCCATTTCGCTTATTTTTATATTATTTGAAAAACAGTAATTTCAGCACAACTCGGTAACCAGTAGAGACAGAGACTTTTCCTATGTAAATTTGTAATCGGCGCACCCATTTTAGTAAGATAGCAAAGGTTTCATGTTGATCGGGGTCCTAGTTTTTGAGATAGGTGTGCCACTTTAAAATTATAGTTTAAAATATGTGATTTCTTACAAAATTTTAGCCAGTCGGCAAAAACCCAACTACCTTCAATCAAGTTAAGGTTGTGGTTCTTGATACAGTTTTTGACGCTGATTACGCCGGTATAATTAGATTTTACTTATTTGGAACGGTTCGGCAGTTATTACGTTCCCAGTTATCAAAAATGATGCTAAAAACACCCATCTTACTATATTCGAAACTTTGAACGCAAACTGTGTCCGATCCAATCGACCTATGTTGACGATTCAAACGGTATCGGATGGGAAATTAGCCGAGGAATTCATTTCTGAAAGTCGCGTAGCTCCAAGACGCGCGGTTCGCGAGAAAACCGCGAGAAACCGCGGAAACTATGATTTTCCACTTTCTGGCCAAACCGTACGCGTTACGGAAAAACCGAGCACACCGTTGAATTCAGCACATCCCAATGCATAAGCATGACTACATTAGAACGCTCTATCTCTCAAAAAGTTATAATAGTTTTTTCGGTCTAAATTTAGCACTTTTAGATAGAAAAAAATTGAACATTGCAACCGTTGGTGATAGAAAGATTTACCCACTACCAAATGATAGCTCTCGTTGAGTCTATCAAAAATATGTATATTTTTATATGCCTAAGATTTACCATTTTCAAGTTATGTGGTCCATTTCGCTTATTTTTGTGTTATTTGAAAAACAGTAATTTCAGCACAACTCGGTAACCAGTAGAGACAGAGACTTTTCCTATGTAAATTTGTAATCGGCGCACCCATTTTAGTAAGATAGCAAAGGTTTCATGTTGATCGGGGTCCTAGTTTTTGAGATAGGTGTGCCACTTTAAAATTATAGTTTAAAATATGTGATTTCTTACAAAATTTTAGCCAGTCGGCAAAAACCCAACTACCTTCAATCAAGTTAAGGTTGTGGTTCTTGATACAGTTTTTGACGCTGATTACGCCGGTATAATTAGATTTTACTTATTTGGAACGGTTCGGCAGTTATTACGTTCCCAGTTATCAAAAATGATGCTAAAAACACCCATCTTACTATATTCGAAACTTTGAACGCAAACTGTGTCCGATCCAATCGACCTATGTTGACGATTCAAACGGTATCGGATGGGAAATTAGCCGAGGAATTCATTTCTGAAAGTCGCGTAGCTCTAAGACGCGCGGTTCGCGAGAAAACCGCGAGAAACCGCGGAAACTATGATTTTCCACTTTCTGGCCAAACCGTACGCGTTACGGAAAAACCGAGCACACCGTTGAATTCAGCACATCCCAATGCATAAGCATGACTACATTAGAACGCTCTATCTCTCAAAAAGTTATAATAGTTTTTTCGGTCTAAATTTAGCACTTTTAGATAGAAAAAAATTGAACATTGCAAACGTTGGTGATAGAAAGATTTACCCACTACCAAATGATAGCTCGCGTTGAGTCTATCAAAAATATGTATATTTTTATATGCCTAAGATTTACCATTTTCAAGTTATGTGGTCCATTTCGCTTATTTTTATATTATTTGAAAAACAGTAATTTCAGCACAACTCGGTAACCAGTAGAGACAGAGACTTTTCCTATGTAAATTTGTAGTCGGCGCACCCATTTTAGTAAGATAGCAAAGGTTTCATGTTGATCGGGGTCCTAGTTTTTGAGATAGGTGTGCCACTTTAAAATTATAGTTTAAAATACGTGATTTCTTACAAAATTTTAGCCAGTCCGCAAAAACCCAACTACCTTCAATCAAGTTAAGGTTGTGGTTCTTGAGACAGTTTTTGACGCTGATTACGCCGGTATAATTAGATTTTACTTATTTGGAACGGTTCGGCAGTTATTACGTTCCCAGTTATCAAAAATGATGCTAAAAACACCCATCTTACTATATTAGAAACTTTGAACGCAAACTGTGTCCGATCAAATCGACCGATGTTGACGATTCAAACGGTATCGGATGGGAAATTAGCCGAGGAATTCATTTCTGAAAGTCGCGTAGCTCTAAGATGCGCGGTTCGCGAGAAAACCGCGAGAAACCGCGGAAACTATGATTTTCCACTTTCTGGCCAAACCGTACGCGTTACGGAAAAACCGAGCACACCGTTGAATTCAGCACATCCCAATGCATAAGCATGACTACATTAGAACGCTCTATCTCTCAAAAAGTTATAATCGTTTTTTCGGTCTAAATTTAGCACTTTTAGATAGAAAAAAATTGAACATTGCAACCGTTGGTGATAGAAAGATTTACCCACTACCAAATGATAGCTCTCGTTGAGGCTATCAAAAATATGTATATTTTTATATGCCTAACTATTTTCAAGTTATGTGGTCCATTTCGCTTATTTTTATATTATTTGAAAAACAGTAATTTCAGCACAACTCGGTAACCAGTAGAGACAGAGACTTTTCCTATGTAAATTTGTAATCGGCGCACCCATTTTAGTAAGATAGCAAAGGTTTCATGTTGATCGGGGTCCTAGTTTTTGAGATAGGTGTGCCACTTTAAAATTATAGTTTAAAATATTCTTACAAAATTTTAGCCAGTCGGCAAAAACCCAACTACCTTCAATCAAGTTAAGGTTGTGGTTCTTGATACAGTTTTTGACGCTGATTACGCCGGTATAATTAGATTTTACTTATTTGGAACGGTTCGGCAGTTATTACGTTCCCAGTTATCAAAAATGATGCTAACAACACCCATCTGACTATATTAGAAACTTTGAACGCAAACTGTGTCCGATCCAATCGACCGATGTTGACGATTCAAACGGTATCGGATGGGAAATTAGCCGAGGAATTCATTTCTGAAAGTCGCGTAGCTCTAAGATGCGCGGTTCGCGAGAAAACCGCGAGAAACCGCGGAAACTATGATTTTCCACTTTCTGGCCAAACCGTACGCGTTACGGAAAAACCGAGCACACCGTTGAATTCAGCACATCCCAATGCATAAGCATGACTACATTAGAACGCTCTATCTCTCAAAAAGTTATAATAGTTTTTTCGGTCTAAATTTAACACTTTTAGATAGAAAAAAATTGAACATTGCAACCGTTGGTGATAGAAAGATTTACCCACTACCAAATGATAGCTCTCGTTGAGTCTATCAAAAATATGTATATTTTTATATGCCTAAGATTTACCATTTTCAAGTTATGTGGTCCATTTCGCTTATTTTTGTGTTATTTGAAAAACAGTAATTTCAGCACAACTCGGTAACCAGTAGAGACAGAGACTTTTCCTATGTAAATTTGTAATCGGCGCACCCATTTTAGTAAGATAGCAAAGGTTTCATGTTGATCGGGGTCCTAGTTTTTGAGATAGGTGTGCCACTTTAAAATTATAGTTTAAAATATGTGATTTCTTACAAAATTTTAGCCAGTCGGCAAAAACCCAACTACCTTCAATCAAGTTAAGGTTGTGGTTCTTGATACAGTTTTTGACGCTGATTACGCCGGTATAATTAGATTTTACTTATTTGGAACGGTTCGGCAGTTATTACGTTCCCAGTTATCAAAAATGATGCTAAAAACACCCATCTTACTATATTAGAAACTTTGAACGCAAACTGTGTCCGATCAAATCGACCGATGTTGACGATCCAAACGGTATCGGATGGGAAATTAGCCGAGGAATTCATTTCTGAAAGTCGCGTAGCTCTAAGATGCGCGGTTCGCGAGAAAACGGCGAGAAACCGCGGAAACTATGATTTTCCACTTTCTGGCCAAACCGTACGCGTTACGGAAAAACCGAGCACACCGTTGAATTCAGCACATCCCAATGCATAAGCATGACTACATTAGAACGCTCTATCTCTCAAAAAGTTATAATAGTTTTTTCGGTCTAAATTTAGCACTTTTAGATAGAAAAAAATTGAACATTGCAACCGTTGGTGATAGAAAGATTTACCCACTACCAAATGATAGCTCTCGTTGAGTCTATCAAAAATATGTATATTTTTATATGCCTAAGATTTACCATTTTCAAGTTATGTGGTCCATTTCGCTTATTTTTGTGTTATTTGAAAAACAGTAATTTCAGCACAACTCGGTAACCAGTAGAGACAGAGACTTTTCCTATGTAAATTTGTAATCGGCGCACCCATTTTAGTAAGATAGCAAAGGTTTCATGTTGATCGGGGTCCTAGTTTTTGAGATAGGTGTGCCACTTTAAAATTATAGTTTAAAATATGTGATTTCTTACAAAATTTTAGCCAGTCGGCAAAAACCCAACTACCTTCAATCAAGTTAAGGTTGTGGTTCTTGATACAGTTTTTGACGCTGATTACGCCGGTATAATTAGATTTTACTTATTTGGAACGGTTCGGCAGTTATTACGTTCCCAGTTATCAAAAATGATGCTAAAAACACCCATCTTACTATATTCGAAACTTTGAACGCAAACTGT
The DNA here is from genome assembly GCA_964023965.1 of Melinopterus prodromus. Lineage (NCBI taxonomy): Eukaryota > Metazoa > Arthropoda > Insecta > Coleoptera > Scarabaeidae > Melinopterus > Melinopterus prodromus. The sequence goes on from CAXIES010000369.1 coordinate 70,456, forward strand.
GTCCGATCCAATCGACCTATGTTGACGATTCAAACGGTATCGGATGGGAAATTAGCCGAGGAATTCATTTCTGAAAGTCGCGTAGCTCTAAGACGCGCGGTTCGCGAGAAAACCGCGAGAAACCGCGGAAACTATGATTTTCCACTTTCTGGCCAAACCGTACGCGTTACGGAAAAACCGAGCACACCGTTGAATTCAGCACATCCCAATGCATAAGCATGACTACATTAGAACGCTCTATCTCTCAAAAAGTTATAATCGTTTTTTCGGTCTAAATTTAGCACTTTTAGATAGAAAAAAATTGAACATTGCAACCGTTGGTGATAGAAAGATTTACCCACTACCAAATGATAGCTCTCGTTGAGTCTATCAAAAATATGTATATTTTTATATGCCTAAGATTTACTATTTTCAAGTTATGTGGTCCATTTCGCTTATTTTTATATTATTTGAAAAACAGTAATTTCAGCACAACTCGGTAACCAGTAGAGACAGAGACTTTTCCTATGTAAATTTGTAATCGGCGCACCCATTTTAGTAAGATAGCAAAGGTTTCATGTTGATCGGGGTCCTAGTTTTTGAGATAGGTGTGCCACTTTAAAATTATAGTTTAAAATATTCTTACAAAATTTTAGCCAGTCGGCAAAAACCCAACTACCTTCAATCAAGTTAAGGTTGTGGTTCTTGATACAGTTTTTGACGCTGATTACGCCGGTATAATTAGATTTTACTTATTTGGAACGGTTCGGCAGTTATTACGTTCCCAGTTATCAAAAATGATGCTAACAACACCCATCTGACTATATTAGAAACTTTGAACGCAAACTGTGTCCGATCCAATCGACCGATGTTGACGATTCAAACGGTATCGGATGGGAAATTAGCCGAGGAATTCATTTCTGAAAGTCGCGTAGCTCTAAGATGCGCGGTTCGCGAGAAAACCGCGAGAAACCGCGGAAACTATGATTTTCCACTTTCTGACCAAACCGTACGCGTTACGGAAAAACCGAGCACACCGTTGAATTCAGCACATCCCAATGCATAAGCATGACTACATTAGAACGCTCTATCTCTCAAAAAGTTATAATAGTTTTTTCGGTCTAAATTTAGCACTTTTAGATAGAAAAAAATTGAACATTGCAACCGTTGATGATAGAAAGATTTACCCACTACCAAATGATAGCTCTCGTTGAGTCTATCAAAAATATGTATATTTTTATATGCCTAAGATTTACCATTTTCAAGTTATGTGGTCCATTTCGCTTATTTTTGTATTACCTATCTGAAAAGCCGCAATTTCAGCACAACTCGGTAACCAGTAGAGACAGAGACTTTTCCTATGTAAGTTTGTAATCAGCGCACCCATTTTAGTAAGATAGCGAAGGTTTCATGTTGATCGGGGTCCTAGTTTTTGAGATAGGTGTGCCACTTTAAAATTATAGTTTAAAATATGTGTTTTCTTACAAAATTTTAGCCAGTCGGCAAAAACCCAACTACCTTCAATCAAGTTAAGGTTGTGGTTCTTGATACAGTTTTTGACGCTGATTACGCCGGTATAATTAGATTTTACTTATTTGGAACGGTTCGGCAGTTATTACGTTCCCAGTTATCAAAAATGATGCTAAAAACACCCATCTTACTATATTAGAAACTTTGAACGCAAACTGTATCCGATCCAATCGACCGATGTTGACGATTCAAACGGTATCGGATGGGAAATTAGCCGAGGAATCCATTTCTGAAAGTCGCGTAGCTCTAAGATGCGCGGTTCGCGAGAAAACCGCGAGAAACCGCGGAAACTATGATTTTCCACTTTCTGGCCAAACCGTACGCGTTACGGAAAAACCGAGCACACCGTTGAATTCAGCACATCCCAATGAATAAGCATGACTACATTAGAACGCTCTATCTCTCAAAAAGTTATAATAGTTTTTTCGGTCTAAATTTAGCACTTTTAGATAGAAAAAAATTGAACATTGCAACCGTTGGTGATAGAAAGATTTACCCACTACCAAATGATAGCTCTCGTTGAGTCTATCAAAAATATGTATATTTTTATATGCCTAAGATTTACCATTTTCAAGTTATGTGGTCCATTTCGCTTATTTTTGTATTATTTGAAAAACAGTAATTTCAGCACAACTCGGTAACCAGTAGAGACAGAGACTTTTCCTATGTAAATTTGTAATCGGCGCACCCATTTTAGTAAGATAGCAAAGGTTTCATGTTGATCGGGGTCCTAGTTTTTGAGATAGGTGTGCCACTTTAAAATTATAGTTTAAAATATGTGATTTCTTACAAAATTTTAGCCAGTCGGCAAAAACCCAACTACCTTCAATCAAGTTAAGGTTGTGGTTCTTGATACAGTTTTTGACGCTGATTACGCCGGTATAATTAGATTGTACTTATTTGGAACGGTTCGGCAGTTATTACGTTCCCAGTTATCAAAAATGATGCTAAAAACACCCATCTTACTATATTAGAAACTTTGAACGCAAACTGTGTCCGATCCAATCGACCGATGTTGACGATTCGATCGGTATCG
>CAXIES010000370.1:0-94000 GCA_964023965.1 Melinopterus prodromus
CGAACCGCAGAAAAAAAATTTCGACGGTCAGAAAAAAATTTTCGACGGTCAGAAAAAAATTTCGACGGTGGAAAAAAATTTTCGACGGTCAGAAAAAAATTTCGACGGTGGAAAGATGAACGAACCGCAGAAAAAAAATTTCGACGGTCAGAAAAAAATTTTCAACGGTCAGAAAAAAATTTCGACGGTGGGAAAGATGAACGAACCGCAGAAAAAAAATTTCGACGGTCAGAAAAAAATTTTCGACGGTCAGAAAAAAATTTCGACGGTGGGAAAGATGAACGAACCGCAGAAAAAAAATTTCGACGGTCAGAAAAAAAATTTCGACGGTCAGAAAAAAATTTCGACGGTGGGAAAGATGAACGAACCGCAGAAAAAAAATTTCGACGGTCAGAAAAAAATTTTCGACGGTCAGAAAAAAATTTCGACGGTGGGAAAGATGAACGAACCGCAGAAAAAAAATTTCGACGGCCAGAAAAAAATTTTCGACAGTCAGAAAAAAATTTCGACGGTGGGAAAGATGAACGAACCGCAGAAAAAAAATTTCGACGGTCAGAAAAAAATTTTCAACGGTCAGAAAAAAATTTCGACGGTGGGAAAGATGAACGAACCGCAGAAAAAAAATTTCGACGGTCAGAAAAAAATTTTCGACGGTCAGAAAAAAATTTCGACGGTGGGAAAGATGAACGAACCGCAGAAAAAAAATTTCGACGGTCAGAAAAAAAATTTCGACGGTCAGAAAAAAATTTCGACGGTGGGAAAGATGAACGAACCGCAGAAAAAAAATTTCGACGGTCAGAAAAAAATTTTCGACGGTCAGAAAAAAATTTCGACGGTGGGAAAGATGAACGAACCGCAGAAAAAAAATTTCGACGGTCAGAAAAAAATTTTCGACGGTCAGAAAAAAATTTCGACGGTGGGAAAGATGAACGAACCGCAGAAAAAAAATTTCGACGGTCAGAAAAAAAATTTCGACGGTCAGAAAAAAATTTCGACGGTGGGAAAGATGAACGAACCGCAGAAAAAAATTTCGACGGTCAGAAAAAAATTTTCGACGGTCAGAAAAAAATTTCGACGGTGGGAAAGATGAACGAACCGCAGAAAAAAAATTTCGACGGTCAGAAAAAAATTTTCGACGGTCAGAAAAAAATTTCGACGGTGGGAAAGATGAACGAACCGCAGAAAAAAAATTTCGACGGTCAGAAAAAAATTTTCAACGGTCAGAAAAAAAATTCGACGGTGGGAAAGATGAACGAACCGCAGAAAAAAAATTTCGACGGTCAGAAAAAAATTTTCAACGGTCAGAAAAAAAATTCGACGGTGGGAAAGATGAACGAACCGCAGAAAAAAAATTTCGACGGTCAGAAAAAAATTTTCGACGGTCAGAAAAAAATTTCGACGGTGGGAAAGATGAACGAACCGCAGAAAAAAAATTTCGACGGTCAGAAAAAAAATTTCGACGGTCAGAAAAAAATTTCGACGGTGGGAAAGATGAACGAACCGCAGAAAAAAAATTTCGACGGTCAGAAAAAAATTTTCGACGGTCAGAAAAAAATTTCGACGGTGGGAAAGATGAACGAACCGCAGAAAAAAAATTTCGACGGTCAGAAAAAAAATTTCGACGGTCAGAAAAAAATTTCGACGGTGGGAAAGATGAACGAACCGCAGAAAAAAAAATTCCAAGGTCAGAAAAAAATTTTCGACGGTCAGAAAAAAATTTCGACGGTGGGAAAGATGAACGAACCGCAGAAAAAAAAATTTCGACGGTCAGAAAAAAATTTTCGACGGTCAGAAAAAAATTTCGACGGTGGGAAAGATGAACGAACCGCAGAAAAAAAATTTCGACGGTCAGAAAAAAATTTTCAACGGTCAGAAAAAAATTTCGACGGTGGGAAAGATGAACGAACCGCAGAAAAAAAATTTCGACGGTCAGAAAAAAATTTTCGACGGTCAGAAAAAAATTTCGACGGTGGGAAAGATGAACGAACCGCAGAAAAAAAATTTCGATGGTCAGAAAAAAATTTTCGACGGTCAGAAAAAAATTTCGACGGTGGGAAAGATGAACGAACCGCAGAAAAAAAATTTCGACGGTCAGAAAAAAAATTTCGACGGTTGGAAAAAAATTTCGACGGTGGGAAAGATGAACGAACCGCAGAAAAGAAATTTCGACGGTCAGAAAAAAATTTTCGACGGTCAGAAAAAAATTTCGACGGTGGGAAAGATGAAGGAACCGCAGAAAAAAAATTTCGACGGTCAGAAAAAAAATTTCGACGGTTGGAAAAAAATTTCGACGGTGGGAAAGATGAACGAACTGCAGAAAAAAATTTTCGACGGTCAGAAAAAAAATTTCGACGGTCAGAAAAAAATTTTCGACGGTCAGAAAAAAATTTCGACGGTGGGAAAGATGAACGAACCGCAGAAAAAAAATTTCGACGGTCAGAAAAAAATTTTCGACGGTCAGAAAAAAATTTCGACGGTGGGAAAGATGAACGAACCGCAGAAAAAAAATTTCGACGGTCAGAAAAAAATTTTCAACGGTCAGAAAAAAATTTCGACGGTGGGAAAGATGAACGAACCGCAGAAAAAAAATTTCGACGGTCAGAAAAAAATTTTCGACGGTCAGAAAAAAATTTCGACGGTGGGAAAGATGAACGAACCGCAGAAAAATAATTTCGACGGTCAGAAAAAAAATTTCGACGGTCAGAAAAAAATTTCGACGGTGGGAAAGATGAACGAACCGCAGAAAAAAAATTTCGACGGTCAGAAAAAAATTTTCGACGGTCAGAAAAAAATTTCGACGGTGGGAAAGATGAACGAACCGCAGAAAAAAAATTTCGACGGTCAGAAAAAAATTTTCGACGGTCAGAAAAAAATTTCGACGGTGGGAAAGATGAACGAACCGCAGAAAAAAAATTTCGACGGTCAGAAAAAAATTTTCAACGGTCAGAAAAAAATTTCGACGGTGGGAAAGATGAACGAACCGCAGAAAAAAAATTTCGACGGTCAGAAAAAAAATTTCGACGGTCAGAAAAAAATTTCGACGGTGGGAAAGATGAACGAACCGCAGAAAAAAAATTTCGACGGTCAGAAAAAAATTTTCGACGGTCAGAAAAAAATTTCGACGGTGGGAAAGATGAACGAACCGCAGAAAAAAAATTTCGACGGTCAGAAAAAAATTTTCAACGGTCAGAAAAAAATTTCGACGGTGGGAAAGATGAACGAACCGCAGAAAAAAAATTTCGACGGTCAGAAAAAAATTTTCGACGGTCAGAAAGAAATTTCGACGGTGGGAAAGATGAACGAACCGCAGAAAAAAAATTTCGACGGTCAGAAAAAAATTTTCAACGGTCAGAAAAAAATTTCGACGGTGGGAAAGATGAACGAACCGCAGAAAAAAAATTTCGACGGTCAGAAAAAAATTTTCGACGGTCAGAAAAAAATTTCGACGGTGGGAAAGATGAACGAACCGCAGAAAAAAAATTTCGACGGTCAGAAAAAAATTTTCGACGGTCAGAAAAAAATTTCGACGGTGGGAAAGATGAACGAACCGCAGAAAAAAAATTTCGACGGTCAGAAAAAAATTTTCAACGGTCAGAAAAAAATTTCGACGGTGGGAAAGATGAACGAACCGCAGAAAAAAAATTTCGACGGTCAGAAAAAAATTTTCGACGGTCAGAAAAAAATTTCGACGGTGGGAAAGATGAACGAACCGCAGAAAAAAAATTTCGACGGTCAGAAAAAAAATTTCGACGGTCAGAAAAAAATTTCGACGGTGGGAAAGATGAACGAACCGCAGAAAAAAAATTTCGACGGTCAGAAAAAAATTTCGACGGTCAGAAAAAAATTTTCGACGGTCAGAAAAAAATTTCGACGGTGGGAAAGATGAACGAACCGCAGAAAAAAAAATTCGACGGTCAGAAAAAAATTTTCGACGGTCAGAAAAAAATTTCGACGGTGGGAAAGATGAACGAACCGCAGAAAAAAAATTTCGACGGTCAGAAAAAATTTTTCGACGGTCAGAAAAAAATTTCGACGGTGGGAAAGATGAACGAACCGCAGAAAAAAAATTTCGACGGTCAGAAAAAAATTTTCGACGGTCAGAAAAAAATTTCGACGGTGGGAAAGATGAACGAACCGCAGAAAAAAAATTTCGACGGTCAGAAAAAAAATTTCGACGGTCAGAAAAAAATTTCGACGGTGGGAAAGATGAACGAACCGTAGAAAAAAAATTTCGACGGTCAGAAAAAAATTTTCGACGGTCAGAAAAAAATTTCGACGGTGGGAAAGATGAACGAACCGCAGAAAAAAAATTTCGACGGTCAGAAGAAAAATTTCGACGGTTGGAAAAAAATTTCGACGGTGGGAAAGATGAACGAACAGTAGAAAAAAAATTTCGACGGTCAGAAAAAAATTTTCGACGGTCAGAAAAAAATTTCGACGGTCAGAAAAAAATTTTCGACGGTCAGAAAAAAATTTCGACGGTGGGAAAGATGAACGAACCGCAGAAAAAAAATTTCGACAGTCAGAAAAAAATTTTCGACGGTCAGAAAAAAATTTCGACGGTGGGAAAGATGAACGAACCGCAGAAAAAAAAATTTCGACGGTCAGAAAAAAATTTTCAACGGTCAGAAAAAAATTTCGACGGTGGGAAAGATGAACGAACCGCAGAAAAAAAATTTCGACGGTCAGAAAAAAATTTTCGACGGTCAGAAAAAAATTTCGACGGTGGGAAAGATGAACGAACCGCAGAAAAAAAATTTCGACGGTCAGAAAAAAAATTTCGACGGTCAGAAAAAAATTTCGACGGTGGGAAAGATGAACGAACCGCAGAAAAAAAATTTCGACGGTCAGAAAAAAATTTTCGACGGTCAGAAAGAAATTTCGACGGTGGGAAAGATGAACGAACCGCAGAAAAAAAATTTCGACGGTCAGAAAAAAATTTTCGACGGTCAGAAAAAAATTTCGACGGTGGGAAAGATGAACGAACCGCAGAAAAAAAATTTCGACGGTCAGAAAAAAATTTTCGACGGTCAGAAAAAAATTTCGACGGTGGGAAAGATGAACGAACCGCAGAAAAAAAATTTCGACGGTCAGAAAAAAATTTTCGACGGTCAGAAAAAAATTTCGACGGTGGGAAAGATGAACGAACCGCAGAAAAAAATTTTCGACGGTCAGAAAAAAATTTCGACGGTGGGAAAGATGAACGAACCGCAGAAAAAAAATTTCGACGGTCAGAAAAAAAATTTCGACGGTTGGAAAAAAATTTCGACGGTGGGAAAGATGAACGAACCGTAGAAAAAAAATTTCGACGGTCAGAAAAAAAATTTCGACGGTCAGAAAAAAATTTGGACGGTCAGAAAAAAATTTTCGACGGTCAGAAAAAAATTTCGACGGTGGGAAAGATGAACGAACCGCAGAAAAAAAATTTCGACGGTCAGAAAAAAATTTTCGACGGTCAGAAAAAAATTTCGACGGTGGGAAAGATGAACGAACCGCAGAAAAAAATTTTCGACGGTCAGAAAAAAAATTTCGACGGTCAGAAAAAAATTTCGACGGTGGGAAAGATGAACGAACCGCAGAAAAAAATTTTCGACGGTCAGAAAAAAATTTTCGACGGTCAGAAAAAAATTTCGACGGTGGGAAAGATGAACGAACCGCAGAAAAAAAATTTCGACGGTCAGAAAAAAATTTTCGACGGTCAGAAAAAAATTTCGACGGTCAGAAAAAAATTTTCGACGGTCAGAAAAAAATTTCGACGGTGGGAAAGATGAACGAACCGCAGAAAAAAAATTTCGACGGTCAGAAAAAAATTTTCGACGTTCAGAAAAAAATTTCGACGGTGGGAAAGATGAACGAACCGCAGAAAAAAAATTTCGACGGTCAGAAAAAAATTTTCAACGGTCAGAAAAAAATTTCGACGGTGGGAAAGATGAACGAACCGCAGAAAAAAAATTTCGACGGTCAGAAAAAAATTTTCGACGGTCAGAAAAAAATTTCGACGGTGGGAAAGATGAACGAACCGCAGAAAAAAAATTTCGACGGTGGGAAAAAAATTTCGACGGTGGGAAAGATGAACGAACCGCAGAAAAAAAATTTCGACGGTCAGAAAAAAAATTTCGACGGTTGGAAAAAAATTTCGACGGTGGGAAAGATGAACGAACCGCAGAAAAAAAATTTCGACGGTCAGAAAAAAATTTTCGACGGTCAGAAAAAAATTTCGACGGTGGGAAAGATGAACGAACCGCAGAAAAAAATTTTCGACGGTCAGAAAAAAATTTCGACGGTGGGAAAGATGAACGAACCGCAGAAAAAAAATTTCGACGGTCAGAAAAAAAATTTCGACGGTGGGAAAAAAATTTCGACGGTGGGAAAGATGAACGAACCGCAGAGAAAAAATTTCGACGGTCAGAAAAAAATTTTCGACGGTCAGAAAAAAATTTCGACGGTGGGAAAGATGAACGAACCGCAGAAAAAAAATTTCGACGGTCAGAAAAAAAATTTCGACGGTTGGAAAAAAATTTCGACGGTGGGAAAGATGAACGAACCGCAGAAAAAAAATTTCGACGGTCAGAAAAAAATTTTCGACGGTCAGAAAAAAATTTCGACGGTGGGAAAGATGAACGAACCGCATAAAAAAATTTTCGACGGTCAGAAAAAAAATTTCGACGGTCAGAAAAAAATTTCGACGGTGGGAAAGATGAACGAACCGCAGAAAAAAATTTTCGACGGTCAGAAAAAAATTTCGACGGTGGGAAAGATGAACGAACCGCAGAAAAAAAATTTCGACGGTCAGAAAAAAATTTTCGACGGTCAGAAAAAAATTTCGACGGTGGGAAAGATGAACGAACCGCAGAAAAAAATTTCGACGGTCAGAAAAAAAATTTCGACGGTTGGAAAAAAATTTCGACGGTGGGAAAGATGAACGAACTGCAGAGAAAAATTTTCGACGGTCAGAAAAAAAATTTCGACGGTCAGAAAAAAATTTTCGACGGTCAGAAAAAAATTTCGACGGTGGGAAAGATGAACGAACCGCAGAAAAAAAATTTCGACGGTCAGAAAAAAATTTTCGACGGTCAGAAAAAAATTTCGGCGGTGGGAAAGATGAACGAACCGCAGAAAAAAAATTTCGACGGTTGGAAAAAAATTTCGACGGTGGGAAAGATGAACGAACCGCAGAAAAAAAATTTCGACGGTCAGAAAAAAATTTTCGACGGTCAGAAAAAAATTTCGACGGTGGGAAAGATGAACGAACCGCAGAAAAAAAATTTCGACGGTCAGAAAAAAATTTTCGACGGTCAGAAAAAAATTTCGACGGTGGGAAAGATGAACGAACCGCAGAAAAAAAATTTCGACGGTCAGAAAAAAATTTTCGACGGTCAGAAAAAAATTTCGACGGTGGGAAAGATGAACGAACCGCAGAAAAAAAATTTCGACGGTCAGAAAAAAATTTTCGACGGTCAGAAAAAAATTTCGACGGTGGGAAAGATGAACGAACCGCAGAAAAAAAATTTCGACGGTCAGAAAAAAATTTTCGACGGTCAGAAAAGAATTTCGACGGTGGGAAAGATGAACGAACCGCAGAAAAAAAATTTCGACGGTCAGAAAAAAAATTTCGACGGTTGGAAAAAAATTTCGACGGTGGGAAAGATGAACGAACTGCAGAAAAAAATTTTCGACGGTCAGAAAAAAAATTTCGTCGGTCAGAAAAAAATTTTCGACGGTCAGAAAAAAATTTCGACGGTGGGAAAGATGAACGAACCGCAGAAAAAAAATTTCGACGGTCAGAAAAAAAATTTCGACGGTCAGAAAAAAATTTCGACGGTCAGAAAAAAATTTTCGACGGTCAGAAATAAATTTCGACGGTGGGAAAGATGAACGAAACGCAGAAAAAAAATTTCGACGGTCAGAAAAAAAATTTCGACGGTTGGAAAAAAATTTCGACGGTGGGAAAGATGAACGAACCGCAGAAAAAAAATTTCGACGGTCAGAAAAAAATTTTCGACGGTCAGAAAAAAATTTCGACGGTGGGAAAGATGAACGAACCGCAGAAAAAAATTTTCGACGGTCAGAAAAAAAATTTCGACGGTCAGAAAAAAATTTCGACGGTGGGAAAGATGAACGAACCGCAGAAAAAAATTTTCGACGGTCAGAAAAAAATTTTCGACGGTCAGAAAAAAATTTCGACGGTGGGAAAGATGAACGAACCGCAGAAAAAAAATTTCGACGGTCAGAAAAAAATTTTCGACGGTCAGAAAAAAATTTCGACGGTGGGAAAGATGAACGAACCGCAGAAAAAAAATTTCGACGGTCAGAAAAAAAATTTCGACGGTTGGAAAAAAATTTCGACGGTGGGAAAGATGAACGAACCGCAGAAAAAAAATTTCGACGGTCAGAAAAAAATTTTCGACGGTCAGAAAAAAATTTCGACGGTGGGAAAGATGAACGAACCGCAGAAAAAAAATTTCGACGGTCAGAAAAAAAATTTCGACGGTTGGAAAAAAATTTCGACGGTGGGAAAGATGAACGAACTGCAGAAAAAAATTTTCGACGGTCAGAAAAAAAATTTCGACGGTCAGAAAAAAATTTTCGACGGTCAGAAAAAAATTTCGACGGTGGGAAAGATGAACGAACCGCAGAAAAAAAATTTCGACGGTCAGAAAAAAATTTTCGACGGTCAGAAAAAAATTTCGACGGTGGGAAAGATGAACGAACCGCAGAAAAAAAATTTCGACGGTCAGAAAAAAATTTTCGACGGTCAGAAAAAAATTTCGACGGTGGGAAAGATGAACGAACCGCAGAAAAAAAATTTCGACGGTCAGAAAACAATTTCGACGGTGGGAAAGATGAACGAACCGCAGAAAAAAAATTTCGACGGTCAGAAAAAAGATTTCGACGGTCAGAAAAAAATTTCGACGGTCAGAAAAAAATTTTCGACGGTCAGAAATAAATTTCGACGGTGGGAAAGATGAACGAAACGCAGAAAAAAAATTTCGACGGTCAGAAAAAAAATTTCGACGGTTGGAAAAAAATTTCGACGGTGGGAAAGATGAACGAACCGCAGAAAAAAAATTTCGACGGTCAGAAAAAAATTTTCGACGGTCAGAAAAAAATTTCGACGGTGGGAAAGATGAACGAACCGCAGAAAAAAATTTTCGACGGTCAGAAAAAAAATTTCGACGGTCAGAAAAAAATTTCGACGGTGGGAAAGATGAACGAACCGCAGAAAAAAATTTTCGACGGTCAGAAAAAAATTTTCGACGGTCAGAAAAAAATTTCGACGGTGGGAAAGATGAACGAACCGCAGAAAAAAAATTTCGACGGTCAGAAAAAAATTTTCGACGGTCAGAAAAAAATTTCGACGGTGGGAAAGATGAACGAACCGCAGAAAAAAAATTTCGACGGTCAGAAAAAAAATTTCGACGGTTGGAAAAAAATTTCGACGGTGGGAAAGATGAACGAACTGCATAAAAAAATTTTCGACGGTCAGAAAAAAAATTTCGACGGTCAGAAAAAAATTTTCGACGGTCAGAAAAAAATTTCGACGGTGGGAAAGATGAACGAACCGCAGAAAAAAAATTTCGACGGTCAGAAAAAAATTTTCGACGGTCAGAAAAAAATTTCGACGGTGGGAAAGATGAACGAACCGCAGAAAAAAAATTTCGACGGTCAGAAAAAAATTTTCGACGGTCAGAAAAAAATTTCGACGGTGGGAAAGATGAACGAACCGCAGAAAAAAAATTTCGACGGTCAGAAAAAAATTTTCGACGGTCAGAAAAAAATTTCGACGGTGGGAAAGATGAACGAACCGCAGAAAAAAAATTTCGACGGTCAGAAAAAAAATTTCGACGGTTGGAAAAAAATTTCGACGGTGGGAAAGATGAACGAACCGCAGAAAAAAAATTTCGACGGTCAGAAAAAAATTTCGACGGTGGGAAAGATGAACGAACCGCAGAAAAAATTTTTCGATGGTCGCGTCATTTTTTTACTGATGGAAAAAATCGAAGCAACCAAAGAAAAAATTTTTCGATGGTCGCGTCATTTTTTAACTGACGGGAAAAATCGAAGCAACCAAAGAAAAAATTTTTCGATGGTCGCGTCATTTTTTAACTGATGGGAAAAATCGAAGCAACCAACGAAAAAATTTTTCGATGGTCGCGTCATTTTTTAACTGGTGGGAATAATCGAACCAACCACAGAAAAAATTTTTCGATGGTCGCGTCATTTTTTAACTGGTGGGAATAATCGAAGCAACCACAGAAAAAATTTTTCGATGGTCGCGTCATTTTTTAACTGATGGGAAAAATCGAAGCAACCAAAGAAAAAATTTTTCGATGGTCGCGTCATTTTTTAACTGATGGAAAAAATCGAAGCAACCAAAGAAAAAATTTTTCGATGGTCGCGTCATTTTTTAACTGATGGGAAAAATCGAAGCAACCAAAGAAAAAATTTTTCGATGGTCGCGTCATTTTTTAACTGATGGGAAAAATTGAAGCAACCAAAGAAAAAATTTTTCGATGGTCGCGTCATTTTTTAACTGATGGGAAAAATCGAAGCAACCAAAGAAAAAATTTTTCGATGGTCGCGTCATTTTTTAACTGATGGGAAAAATCGAAGCAACCAAAGAAAAAATTTTTCGATGGTCGCGTCATTTTTTAACTGATGGAAAAAATCGAAGCAACCAAAGAAAAAATTTTTCGATGGTCGCGTCATTTTTTAACGATGGGAAAAATCGAAGCAACCAAAGAAAAAATTTTTCGATGGTCGCGTCATTTTTTAACTGATGGGAATAATCGAGCCAACCACAGAAAAAATTTTTCGATGGTCGCGTCATTTTTTAACTGGTGGGAATAATCGAAGCAACCAAAGAAAAAATTTTTCGATGGTCGCGTCATTTCTTAACTGATGGGAAAAATCGAAGCAACCAAAGAAAAAATTTTTCGATGGTCGCGTCATTTTTTAACTGATGGGAATAATCGAACCAACCACAGAAAAAATTTTTCGATGGTCGCGTCATTTTTTAACTGATGGGAAAAATCGAAGAAACCAAAGAAAAAATTTTTCGATGGTCGCGTCATTTTTTAACTGGTGGGAATAATCGAAGCAACCAAAGAAAAAATTTTTCGATGGTCGCGTCATTTTTTAACTGATGGGAAAAATCGAAGCAACCAAAGAAAAAATTTTTCGATGGTCGCGTCATTTTTTAACTGATGGGAAAAATCGAAGCAACCAAAGAAAAAATTTTTCGATGGTCGCGTCATTTTTTAACTGATGGGAATAATCGAGCCAACCACAGAAAAAATTTTTCGATGGTCGCGTCATTTTTTAACTGATGGGAAAAATCGAAGCAACCAAAGAAAAAATTTTTCGATGGTCGCGTCATTTTTTAACTGATGAGAAAAATCGAAGCAACCAAAGAAAAAATTTTTCGATGGTCGCGTCATTTTTTAACTGATGGGAAAAATCGAAGCAACCAAAGAAAAAATTTTTCGATGGTCGCGTCATTTTTTAACTGGTGGGAATAATCGAAGCAACCACAGAAAAAATTTTTCGATGGTCGCGTCATTTTTTAACTCATGGGAAAAATCGAAGCAACCAAAGAAAAAATTTTTCGATGGTCGCGTCATTTTTTAACTGATGGGAATAATCGAGCCAACCACAGAAAAAATTTTTCGATGGTCGCGTCATTTTTTAACTGATGGGAAAAATCGAAGCAACCAAAGAAAAAATTTTTCGATGGTCGCGTCATTTTTTAACTGGTGGGAATAATCGAAGCAACCAAAGAAAAAATTTTTCGATGGTCGCGTCATTTTTTAACTGGTGGGAATAATCGAAGCAACCAAAGAAAAAATTTTTCGATGGTCGCGTCATTTTTTAACTGGTGGGAATAATCGAACCAACCACAGAAAAAATTTTTCGATGGTCGCGTCATTTTTTAACTGATGAGAAAAATCGAAGCAACCAAAGAAAAAATTTTTCGATGGTCGCGTCATTTTTTAACTGATGGGAAAAATCGAAGCAACCAAAGAAAAAATTTTTCGATGGTCGCGTCATTTTTTAACTGATGGGAATAATCGAGCCAACCACAGAAAAAATTTTTCGATGGTCGCGTCATTTTTTAACTGATGGGAAAAATCGAAGCAACCAAAGAAAAAATTTTTCGATGGTCGCGTCATTTTTTAACTGGTGGGAATAATCGAAGCAACCAAAGAAAAAATTTTTCGATGGTCGCGTCATTTTTTAACTGATGGGAAAAATCGAAGCAACCAAAGAATAAATTTTTCGATGGTCGCGTCATTTTTTAACTGGTGGGAATAATCGAACCAACCACAGAAAAAATTTTTCGATGGTCGCGTCATTTTTTAACTGGTGGGAATAATCGAAGCAACCACAGAAAAAATTTTTCGATGGTCGCGTCATTTTTTAACTGATGGGAAAAATCGAAGCAACCAAAGAAAAAATTTTTCGATGGTCGCGTCATTTTTTAACTGATGGGAAAAATCGAAGCAACCAAAGAAAAAATTTTTCGATGGTCGCGTCATTTTTTAACTGATGGGAAAAATCGAAGCAACCAAAGAAAAAATTTTTCGATGGTCGCGTCATTTTTTAACTGGTGGGAATAATCGAAGCAACCACAGAAAAAATTTTTCGATGGTCGCGTCATTTTTTAACTGATGGGAAAAATCGAAGCAACCAAAGAAAAAATTTTTCGATGGTCGCGTCATTTTTTAACTGATGGAAAAAATCGAAGCAACCAAAGAAAAAATTTTTCGATGGTCGCGTCATTTTTTAACTGATGGGAAAAATCGAAGCAACCAAAGAAAAAAATTTTCGATGGTCGCGTCATTTTTTAACTGATGGGAAAAATCGAAGCAACCAAAGAAAAAATTTTTCGATGGTCGCGTCATTTTTTAACTGATGGGAAAAATCGAAGCAACCAAAGAAAAAATTTTTCGATGGTCGCGTCATTTTTTAACTGATGGGAAAAATCGAAGCAACCAAAGAAAAAATTTTTCGATGGTCGCGTCATTTTTTAACTGATGGAAAAAATCGAAGCAACCAAAGAAAAAATTTTTCGATGGTCGCGTCATTTTTTAACGATGGGAAAAATCGAAGCAACCAAAGAAAAAATTTTTCGATGGTCGCGTCATTTTTTAACTGATGGGAATAATCGAGCCAACCACAGAAAAAATTTTTCGATGGTCGCGTCATTTTTTAACTGGTGGGAATAATCGAAGCAACCAAAGAAAAAATTTTTCGATGGTCGCGTCATTTCTTAACTGATGGGAAAAATCGAAGCAAGCAAAGAAAAAATTTTTCGATGGTCGCGTCATTTTTTAACTGATGGGAATAATCGAACCAACCACAGAAAAAATTTTTCGATGGTCGCGTCATTTTTTAACTGATGGGAAAAATCGAAGAAACCAAAGAAAAAATTTTTCGATGGTCGCGTCATTTTTTAACTGGTGGGAATAATCGAAGCAACCAAAGAAAAAATTTTTCGATGGTCGCGTCATTTTTTAACTGATGGGAAAAATCGAAGCAACCAAAGAAAAAATTTTTCGATGGTCGCGTCATTTTTTAACTGATGGGAAAAATCGAAGCAACCAAAGAAAAAATTTTTCGATGGTCGCGTCATTTTTTAACTGATGGGAATAATCGAGCCAACCACAGAAAAAATTTTTCGATGGTCGCGTCATTTTTTAACTGATGGGAAAAATCGAAGCAACCAAAGAAAAAATTTTTCGATGGTCGCGTCATTTTTTAACTGATGAGAAAAATCGAAGCAACCAAAGAAAAAATTTTTCGATGGTCGCGTCATTTTTTAACTGATGGGAAAAATCGAAGCAACCAAAGAAAAAATTTTTCGATGGTCGCGTCATTTTTTAACTGGTGGGAATAATCGAAGCAACCACAGAAAAAATTTTTCGATGGTCGCGTCATTTTTTAACTCATGGGAAAAATCGAAGCAACCAAAGAAAAAATTTTTCGATGGTCGCGTCATTTTTTAACTGATGGGAATAATCGAGCCAACCACAGAAAAAATTTTTCGATGGTCGCGTCATTTTTTAACTGATGGGAAAAATCGAAGCAACCAAAGAAAAAATTTTTCGATGGTCGCGTCATTTTTTAACTGGTGGGAATAATCGAAGCAACCAAAGAAAAAATTTTTCGATGGTCGCGTCATTTTTTAACTGGTGGGAATAATCGAAGCAACCAAAGAAAAAATTTTTCGATGGTCGCGTCATTTTTTAACTGGTGGGAATAATCGAACCAACCACAGAAAAAATTTTTCGATGGTCGCGTCATTTTTTAACTGATGAGAAAAATCGAAGCAACCAAAGAAAAAATTTTTCGATGGTCGCGTCATTTTTTAACTGATGGGAAAAATCGAAGCAACCAAAGAAAAAATTTTTCGATGGTCGCGTCATTTTTTAACTGATGGGAATAATCGAGCCAACCACAGAAAAAATTTTTCGATGGTCGCGTCATTTTTTAACTGATGGGAAAAATCGAAGCAACCAAAGAAAAAATTTTTCGATGGTCGCGTCATTTTTTAACTGGTGGGAATAATCGAAGCAACCACAGAAAAAATTTTTCGATGGTCGCGTCATTTTTTAACTGATGGGAAAAATCGAAGCAACCAAAGAAAAAATTTTTCGATGGTCGCGTCATTTTTTAACTGGTGGGAATAATCGAAGCAACCAAAGAAAAAATTTTTCGATGGTCGCGTCATTTTTTAACTGATGGGAAAAATCGAAGCAACCAAAGAATAAATTTTTCGATGGTCGCGTCATTTTTTAACTGGTGGGAATAATCGAACCAACCACAGAAAAAATTTTTCGATGGTCGCGTCATTTTTTAACTGGTGGGAATAATCGAAGCAACCACAGAAAAAATTTTTCGATGGTCGCGTCATTTTTTAACTGATGGGAAAAATCGAAGCAACCAAAGAAAAAATTTTTCGATGGTCGCGTCATTTTTTAACTGATGGGAAAAATCGAAGCAACCAAAGAAAAAATTTTTCGATGGTCGCGTCATTTTTTAACTGATGGGAAAAATCGAAGCAACCAAAGAAAAAATTTTTCGATGGTCGCGTCATTTTTTAACTGGTGGGAATAATCGAAGCAACCACAGAAAAAATTTTTCGATGGTCGCGTCATTTTTTAACTGATGGGAAAAATCGAAGCAACCAAAGAAAAAATTTTTCGATGGTCGCGTCATTTTTTAACTGATGGAAAAAATCGAAGCAACCAAAGAAAAAATTTTTCGATGGTCGCGTCATTTTTTAACTGATGGGAAAAATCGAAGCAACCAAAGAAAAAATTTTTCGATGGTCGCGTCATTTTTTAACTGATGGGAAAAATCGAAGCAACCAAAGAAAAAATTTTTCGATGGTCGCGTCATTTTTTAACTGATGGGAAAAATCGAAGCAACCAAAGAAAAAATTTTTCGATGGTCGCGTCATTTCTTAACTGATGGGAAAAATCGAAGCAACCAAAGAAAAAATTTTTCGATGGTCGCGTCATTTTTTAACTGATGGAAAAAATCGAAGCAACCAAAGAAAAAATTTTTCGATGGTCGCGTCATTTTTTAACGATGGGAAAAATCGAAGCAACCAAAGAAAAAATTTTTCGATGGTCGCGTCATTTTTTAACTGATGGGAATAATCGAGCCAACCACAGAAAAAATTTTTCGATGGTCGCGTCATTTTTTAACTGGTGGGAATAATCGAAGCAACCAAAGAAAAAATTTTTCGATGGTCGCGTCATTTTTTAACTGATGGGAAAAATCGAAGCAACCAAAGAAAAAATTTTTCGATGGTCGCGTCATTTTTTAACTGATGGGAATAATCGAGCCAACCACAGAAAAAATTTTTCGATGGTCGCGTCATTTTTTAACTGATGGGAAAAATCGAAGCAACCAAAGAAAAAATTTTTCGATGGTCACGTCATTTTTTAACTGGTGGGAATAATCGAAGCAACCACAGAAAAAATTTTTCGATGGTCGCGTCATTTTTTAACTGGTGGGAATAATCGAACCAACCACAGAAAAAATTTTTCGATGGTCGCGTCATTTTTTAACTGATGGGAAAAATCGAAGAAACCAAAGAAAAAATTTTTCGATGGTCGCGTCATTTTTTAACTGGTGGGAATAATCGAAGCAACCAAAGAAAAAATTTTTCGATGGTCGCGTCATTTTTTAACTGATGGGAAAAATCGAAGCAACCAAAGAAAAAATTTTTCGATGGTCGCGTCATTTTTTAACTGATGGAAAAAATCGAAGCAACCAAAGAAAAAATTTTTCGATGGTCGCGTCATTTTTTAACTGATGGAAAAAATCGAAGCAACCAAAGAAAAAATTTTTCGATGGTCGCGTCATTTTTTAACTGATGGGAAAAATCGAAGCAACCAAAGAAAAAATTTTTCGATGGTCGCGTCATTTTTTAACTGATGGGAATAATCGAGCCAACCACAGAAAAAATTTTTCGATGGTCGCGTCATTTTTTAACTGGTGGGAATAATCGAAGCAACCAAAGAAAAAATTTTTCGATGGTCGCGTCATTTTTTAACTGATGGGAAAAATCGAAGCAACCAAAGAAAAAATTTTTCGATGGTCGCGTCATTTTTTAACTGATGGGAATAATCGAACCAACCACAGAAAAAATTTTTCGATGGTCGCGTCATTTTTTAACTGATGGGAAAAATCGAAGCAACCAAAGAAAAAATTTTTCGATGGTCGCGTCATTTTTTAACTGGTGGGAATAATCGAAGCAACCAAAGAAAAAATTTTTCGATGGTCGCGTCATTTTTTAACTGGTGGGAATAATCGAAGCAACCACAGAAAAAATTTTTCGATGGTCGCGTCATTTTTTAACTGATGGGAAAAATCGAAGCAACCAAAGAAAAAATTTTTCGATGGTCGCGTCATTTTTTAACTGATGAGAAAAATCGAAGCAACCAAAGAAAAAATTTTTCGATGGTCGCGTCATTTTTTAACTGGTGGGAATAATCGAAGCAACCAAAGAAAAAATTTTTCGATGGTCGCGTCATTTTTTAACTGGTGGGAATAATCGAAGCAACCACAGAAAAAATTTTTCGATGGTCGCGTCATTTTTTAACTGATGGGAAAAATCGAAGCAACCAAAGAAAAAATTTTTCGATGGTCGCGTCATTTTTTAACTGATGGGAAAAATCGAGGCAACCAAAGAAAAAATTTTTCGATGGTCGCGTCATTTTTTAACTGATGAGAAAAATCGAAGCAACCAAAGAAAAAATTTTTCGATGGTCGCGTCATTTTTTAACTGATGGGAAAAATCGAAGCAACCAAAGAAAAAATTTTTCGATGGTCGCGTCATTTTTTAACTGATGGGAAAAATCGAAGCAACCAAAGAAAAAATTTTTCGATGGTCGCGTCATTTTTAACTGATGGGAAAAATCGAAGCAACCAAAGAAAAAATTTTTCGATGGTCGCGTCATTTTTTAACTGATGGGAATAATCGAGCCAACCACAGAAAAAATTTTTCGATGGTCGCGTCATTTTTTAACTGATGGGAAAAATCGAAGCAACCAAAGAAAAAATTTTTCGATGGTCGCGTCATTTTTTAACTGGTGGGAATAATCGAAGCAACCAAAGAAAAAATTTTTCGATGGTCGCGTCATTTTTTAACTGATGGGAAAAATCGAAGCAACCAAAGAAAAAATTTTTCGATGGTCGCGTCATTTTTTAACTGGTGGGAATAATCGAACCAACCACAGAAAAAATTTTTCGATGGTCGCGTCATTTTTTAACTGATGGGAAAAATCGAAGCAACCAAAGAAAAAATTTTTCGATGGTCGCGTCATTTTTTAACTGATGGGAATAATCGAGCCAACCACAGAAAAAATTTTTCGATGGTCGCGTCATTTTTTAACTGGTGGGAATGATCGAAGCAACCAAAGAAAAAATTTTTCGATGGTCGCGTCATTTTTTAACTGATGGGAAAAATCGAAGCAACCAAAGAAAAAATTTTTCGTTGGTCGCGTCATTTTTTAACTGATGGGAATAATCGAACCAACCACAGAAAAAATTTTTCGATGGTCGCGTCATTTTTTAACTGATGGGAAAAATCGAAGAAACCAAAGAAAAAATTTTTCGATGGTCGCGTCATTTTTTAACTGATGGGAAAAATCGAAGCAACCAAAGAAAAAATTTTTCGATGGTCGCGTCATTTTTTAACTGATGGAAAAAATCGAAGCAACCAAAGAAAACATTTTTCGATGGTCGCGTCATTTTTTAACTGATGGGAAAAATCGAAGCAACCAAAGAAAAAATTTTTCGATGGTCGCGTCATTTTTTAACTGATGAGAAAAATCGAAGCAACCAAAGAAAAAATTTTTCGATGGTCGCGTCATTTTTTAACTGATGGGAAAAATCGAAGCAACCAAAGAAAAAATTTTTCGATGGTCGCGTCATTTTTTAACTGGTGGGAATAATCGAAGCAACCACAGAAAAAATTTTTCGATGGTCGCGTCATTTTTTAACTGGTGGGAATAATCGAAGCAACCACAGAAAAAAATTTTCGATGGTCGCGTCATTTTTTAACTGATGGGAAAAATCGAAGCAACCAAAGAAAAAATTTTTCGATGGTCGCGTCATTTTTTAACTGATGGAAAAAATCGAAGCAACCAAAGAAAAAATTTTTCGATGGTCGCGTCATTTTTTAACTGATGGGAAAAATCGAAGCAACCAAAGAAAAAATTTTTCGATGGTCGCGTCATTTTTTAACTGATGGGAAAAATCGAAGCAACCAAAGAAAAAATTTTTCGATGGTCGCGTCATTTTTTAACTGGTGGGAATAATCGAAGCAACCAAAGAAAAAATTTTTCGATGGTCGCGTCATTTTTTAACTGGTGGGAATAATCGAACCAACCACAGAAAAAATTTTTCGATGGTCGCGTCATTTTTTAACTGGTGGGAATAATCGAAGCAACCACAGAAAAAATTTTTCGATGGTCGCGTCATTTTTTAACTGGTGGGAATAATCGAAGCAACCACAGAAAAAAATTTTCGATGGTTGCGTCATTTTTTAACTGATGGGAAAAATCGAAGCAACCAAAGAAAACATTTTTCGATGGTCGCGTCATTTTTTAACTGATGGAAAAAATCGAAGCAACCAAAGAAAAAATTTTTCGATGGTCGCGTCATTTTTTAACTGATGGAAAAAATCGAAGCAACCAAAGAAAAAATTTTTCGATGGTCGCGTCATTTTTTAACTGATGGGAAAAATCGAAGCAACCAAAGAAAAAATTTTTCGATGGTCGCGTCATTTTTTAACTGATGGGAAAAATCGAAGCAACCAAAGAAAAAATTTTTCGATGGTCGCGTCATTTTTAACTGATGGGAAAAATCGAAGCAACCAAAGAAAAAATTTTTCGATGGTCGCGTCATTTTTTAACTGATGGGAATAATCGAGCCAACCACAGAAAAATTTTTTCGATGGTCGCGTCATTTTTTAACTGATGGGAAAAATCGAAGCAACCAAAGAAAAAATTTTTCGATGGTCGCGTCATTTTTTAACTGATGGGAATAATCGAGCCAACCACAGAAAAAATTTTTCGATGGTCGCGTCATTTTTTAACTGATGGGAAAAATCGAAGAAACCAAAGAAAAAATTTTTCGATGGTCGCGTCATTTTTTAACTGATGGGAAAAATCGAAGCAACCAAAGAAAAAATTTTTCGATGGTCGCGTCATTTTTTAACTGATGAGAAAAATCGAAGCAACCAAAGAAAAAATTTTTCGATGGTCGCGTCATTTTTTAACTGATGGGAAAAATCGAAGCAACCAAAGAAAAAATTTTTCGATGGTCGCGTCATTTTTTAACTGATGGGAATAATCGAGCCAACCACAGAAAAAATTTTTCGTTTGTCGCGTCATTTTTTAACTGATGGGAAAAATCGAAGCAACCAAAGAAAAAATTTTTCGATGGTCGCGTCATTTTTTAATTGGTGGGAATAATCGAACCAACCACAGAAAAAATTTTTCGATGGTCGCGTCATTTTTTAACTGGTGGGAATAATCGAAGCAACCACAGAAAAAAATTTTCGATGGTCGCGTCATTTTTTAACTGATGGGAAAAATCGAAGCAACCAAAGAAAAAATTTTTCGATGGTCGCGTCATTTTTTAACTGATGGGAAAAATCGAAGCAACCAAAGAAAAAATTTTTCGATGGTCGCGTCATTTTTTAACTGATGGAAAAAATCGAAGCAACCAAAGAAAAAATTTTTCGATGGTCGCGTCATTTTTTAACTGATGGGAAAAATCGAAGCAACCAAAGAAAAAATTTTTCGATGGTCGCGTCATTTTTTAACTGATGGGAAAAATCGAAGCAACCAAAGAAAAAATTTTTCGATGGTCGCGTCATTTTTTAACTGATGGGAAAAATCGAAGCAACCAAAGAAAAAATTTTTCGATGGTCGCGTCATTTTTTAACTGATGAGAAAAATCGAAGCAACCAAAGAAAAAATTTTTCGATGGTCGCGTCATTTTTTAACTGATGGGAAAAATCGAAGCAACCAAAGAAAAAATTTTTCGATGGTCGCGTCATTTTTTAACTGGTGGGAATAATCGAAGCAACCACAGAAAAAATTTTTCGATGGTCGCGTCATTTTTTAACTGGTGGGAATAATCGAAGCAACCACAAAAAAAATTTTTCGATGGTCGCGTCATTTTTTAACTGATGGGAAAAATCAAAGCAACCAAAGAAAAAATTTTTCGATGGTCGCGTCATTTTTTAACTGATGGGAATAATCGAGCCAACCACAGAAAAAATTTTTCGATGGTCGCGTCATTTTTTAACTGATGGGAAAAATCGAAGCAACCAAAGAAAAAATTTTTCGATGGTCGCGTCATTTTTTAACTGGTGGGAATAATCGAAGCAACCAAAGAAAAAATTTTTCGATGGTCGCGTCATTTTTTAACTGATGGGAAAAATCGAAGCAACCAAAGAAAAAATTTTTCGATGGTCGCGTCATTTTTTAACTGGTGGGAATAATCGAACCAACCACAGAAAAAATTTTTCGATGGTCGCGTCATTTTTTAACTGGTGGGAATAATCGAAGCAACCACAGAAAAAATTTTTCGATGGTCGCGTCATTTTTTAACTGATGGGAAAAATCGAAGCAACCAAAGAAAAAATTTTTCGATGGTCGCGTCATTTTTTAACTGATGGGAAAAATCGAAGCAACCAAAGAAAAAATTTTTCGATGG
This sequence comes from Melinopterus prodromus, assembly GCA_964023965.1. NCBI lineage: Eukaryota > Metazoa > Arthropoda > Insecta > Coleoptera > Scarabaeidae > Melinopterus > Melinopterus prodromus. The sequence goes on from CAXIES010000370.1 coordinate 21,250, forward strand.
TCGCGTCATTTTTTAACTGATGGAAAAAATCGAAGCAACCAAAGAAAAAATTTTTCGATGGTCGCGTCATTTTTTAACTGATGAGAAAAATCGAAGCAACCACAGAAAAAATTTTTCGATGGTCGCGTCATTTTTTAACTGGTGGGAATAATCGAAGCAACCACAGAAAAAATTTTTCGATGGTCATTAACTGATGGGAAAAATCGAAGCAACCAAAGAAAAAATTTTTCGATGGTCGCGTCATTTTTTAACTGATGGAAAAAATCGAAGCAACCAAAGAAAAAAATTTTCGATGGTCGCGTCATTTTTTAACTGGTGGGAATAATCGAAGCAACCACAGAAAAAATTTTTCGATGGTCGCGTCATTTTTTAACTGGTGGGAATAATCGAAGCAACCACAGAAAAAATTTTTCGATGGTCGCGTCATTTTTTAACTGATGGGAAAAATCGAAGCAACCAAAGAAAAAATTTTTCGATGGTCGCGTCATTTTTTAACTGATGGAAAAAATCGAAGCAACCAAAGAAAAAATTTTTCGATGGTCGCGTCATTTTTTAACTGATGGGAAAAATCGAAGCAACCAAAGAAAAAATTTTTCGATGGTCGCGTCATTTTTTAACTGATGGGAAAAATCGAAGCAACCAAAGAAAAAATTTTTCGATGGTCGCGTCATTTTTTAACTGATGGGAATAATCGAGCCAACCACAGAAAAAATTTTTCGATGGTCGCGTCATTTTTTAACTGATGGGAAAAATCGAAGCAACCAAAGAAAAAATTTTTCGATGGTCGCGTCATTTTTTAACTGGTGGGAATAATCGAAGCAACCAAAGAAAAAATTTTTCGATGGTCGCGTCATTTTTTAACTGGTGGGAATAATCGAACCAACCACAGAAAAAATTTTTCGATGGTCGCGTCATTTTTTAACTGGTGGGAATAATCGAAGCAACCACAGAAAAAATTTTTCGATGGTCGCGTCATTTTTTAACTGATGGGAAAAATCGAAGCAACCAAAGAAAAAATTTTTCGATGGTCGCGTCATTTTTTAACTGATGGAAAAAATCGAAGCAACCAAAGAAAAAAATTTTCGATGGTCGCGTCATTTTTTAACTGGTGGGAATAATCGAAGCAACCACAGAAAAAATTTTTCGATGGTCGCGTCATTTTTTAACTGGTGGGAATAATCGAAGCAACCACAGAAAAAATTTTTCGATGGTCGCGTCATTTTTTAACTGATGGGAAAAATCGAAGCAACCAAAGAAAAAATTTTTCGATGGTCGCGTCATTTTTTAACTGATGGGAAAAATCGAAGCAACCAAAGAAAAAATTTTTCGATGGTCGCGTCATTTTTTAACTGATGGAAAAAATCGAAGCAACCAAAGAAAAAATTTTTCGATGGTCGCGTCATTTTTTAACTGATGAGAAAAATCGAAGCAACCACAGAAAAAATTTTTCGATGGTCGCGTCATTTTTTAACTGGTGGGAATAATCGAAGCAACCACAGAAAAAATTTTTCGATGGTCATTAACTGATGGGAAAAATCGAAGCAACCAAAGAAAAAATTTTTCGATGGTCGCGTCATTTTTTAACTGATGGAAAAAATCGAAGCAACCAAAGAAAAAAATTTTCGATGGTCGCGTCATTTTTTAACTGGTGGGAATAATCGAAGCAACCACAGAAAAAATTTTTCGATGGTCGCGTCATTTTTTAACTGGTGGGAATAATCGAAGCAACCACAGAAAAAATTTTTCGATGGTCGCGTCATTTTTTAACTGATGGGAAAAATCGAAGCAACCAAAGAAAAAATTTTTCGATGGTCGCGTCATTTTTTAACTGATGGAAAAAATCGAAGCAACCAAAGAAAAAATTTTTCGATGGTCGCGTCATTTTTTAACTGATGGGAAAAATCGAAGCAACCAAAGAAAAAATTTTTCGATGGTCGCGTCATTTTTTAACTGATGGGAAAAATCGAAGCAACCAAAGAAAAAATTTTTCGATGGTCGCGTCATTTTTTAACTGATGGGAATAATCGAGCCAACCACAGAAAAAATTTTTCGATGGTCGCGTCATTTTTTAACTGATGGGAAAAATCGAAGCAACCAAAGAAAAAATTTTTCGATGGTCGCGTCATTTTTTAACTGGTGGGAATAATCGAAGCAACCAAAGAAAAAATTTTTCGATGGTCGCGTCATTTTTTAACTGGTGGGAATAATCGAACCAACCACAGAAAAAATTTTTCGATGGTCGCGTCATTTTTTAACTGGTGGGAATAATCGAAGCAACCACAGAAAAAATTTTTCGATGGTCGCGTCATTTTTTAACTGATGGGAAAAATCGAAGCAACCAAAGAAAAAATTTTTCGATGGTCGCGTCATTTTTTAACTGATGGAAAAAATCGAAGCAACCAAAGAAAAAAATTTTCGATGGTCGCGTCATTTTTTAACTGGTGGGAATAATCGAAGCAACCACAGAAAAAATTTTTCGATGGTCGCGTCATTTTTTAACTGGTGGGAATAATCGAAGCAACCACAGAAAAAATTTTTCGATGGTCGCGTCATTTTTTAACTGATGGGAAAAATCGAAGCAACCAAAGAAAAAATTTTTCGATGGTCGCGTCATTTTTTAACTGATGGAAAAAATCGAAGCAACCAAAGAAAAAATTTTTCGATGGTCGCGTCATTTTTTAACTGATGGGAAAAATCGAAGCAACCAAAGAAAAAATTTTTCGATGGTCGCGTCATTTTTTAACTGATGGGAAAAATCGAAGCAACCAAAGAAAAAATTTTTCGATGGTCGCGTCATTTTTTAACTGATGGGAATAATCGAGCCAACCACAGAAAAAATTTTTCGATGGTCGCGTCATTTTTTAACTGATGGGAAAAATCGAAGCAACCAAAGAAAAAATTTTTCGATGGTCGCGTCATTTTTTAACTGGTGGGAATAATCGAAGCAACCACAGAAAAAATTTTTCGATGGTCGCGTCATTTTTTAACTGGTGGGAATAATCGAAGCAACCACAGAAAAAATTTTTCGATGGTCGCGTCATTTTTTAACTGATGGGAAAAATCGAAGCAACCAAAGAAAAAATTTTTCGATGGTCGCGTCATTTTTTAACTGGTGGGAATAATCGAAGCAACCAAAGAAAAAATTTTTCGATGGTCGCGTCATTTTTTAACTGATGGGAAAAATCGAAGCAACCAAAGAAAAAATTTTTCGATGGTCGCGTCATTTTTTAACTGGTGGGAATAATCGAACCAACCACAGAAAAAATTTTTCGATGGTCGCGTCATTTTTTAACTGGTGGGAATAATCGAAGCAACCACAGAAAAAATTTTTCGATGGTCGCGTCATTTTTTAACTGATGGGAAAAATCGAAGCAACCAAAGAAAAAATTTTTCGATGGTCGCGTCATTTTTTAACTGATGGAAAAAATCGAAGCAACCAAAGAAAAAATTTTTCGATGGTCGCGTCATTTTTTAACTGATGGGAAAAATCGAAGCAACCAAAGAAAAAATTTTTCGATGGTCGCGTCATTTTTTAACTGATGGGAAAAATCGAAGCAACCAAAGAAAAAATTTTTCGATGGTCGCGTCATTTTTTAACTGATGGGAATAATCGAGCCAACCACAGAAAAAATTTTTCGATGGTCGCGTCATTTTTTAACTGATGGGAAAAATCGAAGCAACCAAAGAAAAAATTTTTCGATGGTCGCGTCATTTTTTAACTGGTGGGAATAATCGAAGCAACCAAAGAAAAAATTTTTCGATGGTCGCGTCATTTTTTAACTGATGGGAAAAATCGAAGCAACCAAAGAAAAAATTTTTCGATGGTCGCGTCATTTTTTAACTGGTGGGACTAATCGAACCAACCACAGAAAAAATTTTTCGATGGTCGCGTCATTTTTTAACTGGTGGGAATAATCGAAGCAACCACAGAAAAAATTTTTCGATGGTCGCGTCATTTTTTAACTGATGGGAAAAATCGAAGCAACCAAAGAAAAAATTTTTCGATGGTCGCGTCATTTTTTAACTGATGGGAAAAATCGAAGCAACCAAAGAAAAAATTTTTCGATGGTCGCGTCATTTTTTAACTGGTGGGAATAATCGAAGCAACCACAGAAAAAATTTTTCGATGGTCGCGTCATTTTTTAACTGGTGGGAATAATCGAAGCAACCACAGAAAAAATTTTTCGATGGTCGCGTCATTTTTTAACTGATGGGAAAAATCGAAGCAACCAAAGAAAAAATTTTTCGATGGTCGCGTCATTTTTTAACTGATGGGAATAATCGAGCCAACCACAGAAAAAATTTTTCGATGGTCGCGTCATTTTTTAACTGATGGGAAAAATCGAAGCAACCAAAGAAAAAATTTTTCGATGGTCGCGTCATTTTTTAACTGGTGGGAATAATCGAAGCAACCAAAGAAAAAATTTTTCGATGGTCGCGTCATTTTTTAACTGATGGGAAAAATCGAAGCAACCAAAGAAAAAATTTTTCGATGGTCGCGTCATTTTTTAACTGGTGGGAATAATCGAACCAACCACAGAAAAAATTTTTCGATGGTCGCGTCATTTTTTAACTGGTGGGAATAATCGAAGCAACCACAGAAAAAATTTTTCGATGGTCGCGTCATTTTTTAACTGATGGGAAAAATCGAAGCAACCAAAGAAAAAATTTTTCGATGGTCGCGTCATTTTTTAACTGATGGGAATAATCGAGCCAACCACAGAAAAAATTTTTCGATGGTCGCGTCATTTTTTAACTGATGGGAAAAATCGAAGCAACCAAAGAAAAAATTTTTCGATGGTCGCGTCATTTTTTAACTGGTGGGAATAATCGAAGCAACCAAAGAAAAAATTTTTCGATGGTCGCGTCATTTTTTAACTGATGGGAAAAATCGAAGCAACCAAAGAAAAAATTTTTCGATGGTCGCGTCATTTTTTAACTGGTGGGAATAATCGAACCAACCACAGAAAAAAATTTTCGATGGTCGCGTCATTTTTTAACTGGTGGGAATAATCGAAGCAACCACAGAAAAAAATTTTCGATGGTCGCGTCATTTTTTAACTGATGGGAAAAATCGAAGCAACCAAAGAAAAAATTTTTCGATGGTCGCGTCATTTTTTAACTGATGGGAAAAATCGAAGCAACCAAAGAAAAAATTTTTCGATGGTCGCGTCATTTTTTAACTGGTGGGACTAATCGAACCAACCACAGAAAAAATTTTTCGATGGTCGCGTCATTTTTTAACTGGTGGGAATAATCGAAGCAACCACAGAAAAAATTTTTCGATGGTCGCGTCATTTTTTAACTGATGGGAAAAATCGAAGCAACCAAAGAAAAAATTTTTCGATGGTCGCGTCATTTTTTAACTGATGGGAAAAATCGAAGCAACCAAAGAAAAAATTTTTCGATGGTCGCGTCATTTTTTAACTGGTGGGAATAATCGAAGCAACCACAGAAAAAATTTTTCGATGGTCGCGTCATTTTTTAACTGGTGGGAATAATCGAAGCAACCACAGAAAAAATTTTTCGATGGTCGCGTCATTTTTTAACTGATGGGAAAAATCGAAGCAACCAAAGAAAAAATTTTTCGATGGTCGCGTCATTTTTTAACTGATGGGAATAATCGAGCCAACCACAGAAAAAATTTTTCGATGGTCGCGTCATTTTTTAACTGATGGGAAAAATCGAAGCAACCAAAGAAAAAATTTTTCGATGGTCGCGTCATTTTTTAACTGGTGGGAATAATCGAAGCAACCAAAGAAAAAATTTTTCGATGGTCGCGTCATTTTTTAACTGATGGGAAAAATCGAAGCAACCAAAGAAAAAATTTTTCGATGGTCGCGTCATTTTTTAACTGGTGGGAATAATCGAACCAACCACAGAAAAAATTTTTCGATGGTCGCGTCATTTTTTAACTGGTGGGAATAATCGAAGCAACCACAGAAAAAATTTTTCGATGGTCGCGTCATTTTTTAACTGATGGGAAAAATCGAAGCAACCAAAGAAAAAATTTTTCGATGGTCGCGTCATTTTTTAACTGATGGGAATAATCGAGCCAACCACAGAAAAAATTTTTCGATGGTCGCGTCATTTTTTAACTGATGGGAAAAATCGAAGCAACCAAAGAAAAAATTTTTCGATGGTCGCGTCATTTTTTAACTGGTGGGAATAATCGAAGCAACCAAAGAAAAAATTTTTCGATGGTCGCGTCATTTTTTAACTGATGGGAAAAATCGAAGCAACCAAAGAAAAAATTTTTCGATGGTCGCGTCATTTTTTAACTGGTGGGAATAATCGAACCAACCACAGAAAAAAATTTTCGATGGTCGCGTCATTTTTTAACTGGTGGGAATAATCGAAGCAACCACAGAAAAAAATTTTCGATGGTCGCGTCATTTTTTAACTGATGGGAAAAATCGAAGCAACCAAAGAAAAAATTTTTCGATGGTCGCGTCATTTTTTAACTGATGGGAAAAATCGAAGCAACCAAAGAAAAAATTTTTCGATGGTCGCGTCATTTTTTAACTGATGGAAAAAATCGAAGCAACCAAAGAAAAAATTTTTCGATGGTCGCGTCATTTTTTAACTGATGAGAAAAATCGAAGCAACCACAGAAAAAAATTTTCGATGGTCGCGTCATTTTTTAACTGGTGGGAATAATCGAAGCAACCACAGAAAAAATTTTTCGATGGTCGCGTCATTTTTTAACTGATGGGAAAAATCGAAGCAACCAAAGAAAAAATTTTTCGATGGTCGCGTCATTTTTTAACTGATGGAAAAAATCGAAGCAACCAAAGAAAAAAATTTTCGATGGTCGCGTCATTTTTTAACTGGTGGGAATAATCGAAGCAACCACAGAAAAAATTTTTCGATGGTCGCGTCATTTTTTAACTGGTGGGAATAATCGAAGCAACCACAGAAAAAATTTTTCGATGGTCGCGTCATTTTTTAACTGATGGGAAAAATCGAAGCAACCAAAGAAAAAATTTTTCGATGGTCGCGTCATTTTTTAACTGATGGAAAAAATCGAAGCAACCAAAGAAAAAATTTTTCGATGGTCGCGTCATTTTTTAACTGATGGGAAAAATCGAAGCAACCAAAGAAAAAATTTTTCGATGGTCGCGTCATTTTTTAACTGATGGGAAAAATCGAGCCAACCACAGAAAAAATTTTTCGATGGTCGCGTCATTTTTTAACTGATGGGAAAAATCGAAGCAACCAAAGAAAAAATTTTTCGATGGTCGCGTCATTTTTTAACTGGTGGGAATAATCGAAGCAACCAAAGAAAAAATTTTTCGATGGTCGCGTCATTTTTTAACTGGTGGGAATAATCGAACCAACCACAGAAAAAATTTTTCGATGGTCGCGTCATTTTTTAACTGGTGGGAATAATCGAAGCAACCACAGAAAAAAATTTTCGATGGTCGCGTCATTTTTTAACTGATGGGAAAAATCGAAGCAACCAAAGAAAAAATTTTTCGATGGTCGCGTCATTTTTTAACTGATGGGAAAAATCGAAGCAACCAAAGAAAAAATTTTTCGATGGTCGCGTCATTTTTTAACTGATGGAAAAAATCGAAGCAACCAAAGAAAAAATTTTTCGATGGTCGCGTCATTTTTTAACTGATGGGAAAAATCGAAGCAACCAAAGAAAAAATTTTTCGATGGTCGCGTCATTTTTTAACTGATGGGAAAAATCGAAGCAACCAAAGAAAAAATGTTTCGATGGTCGCGTCATTTTTTAACTGATGGGAAAAATCGAAGCAACCAAAGAAAAAATTTTTCGATGGTCGCGTCATTTTTTAACTGATGGGAAAAATCGAAGCAACCAAAGAAAAAATTTTTCGATCGTCGCGTCATTTTTTAACTGATGGAAAAAATCGAAGCAACCAAAGAAAAAATTTTTCGATGGTCGCGTCATTTTTTAACTGATGAGAAAAATCGAAGCAACCACAGAAAAAATTTTTCGATGGTCGCGTCATTTTTTAACTGGTGGGAATAATCGAAGCAACCACAGAAAAAATTTTTCGATGGTCGCGTCATTTTTTAACTGATGGGAAAAATCGAAGCAACCAAAGAAAAAATTTTTCGATGGTCGCGTCATTTTTTAACTGATGGAAAAAATCGAAGCAACCAAAGAAAAAAATTTTCGATGGTCGCGTCATTTTTTAACTGGTGGGAATAATCGAAGCAACCACAGAAAAAATTTTTCGATGGTCGCGTCATTTTTTAACTGGTGGGAATAATCGAAGCAACCACAGAAAAAATTTTTCGATGGTCGCGTCATTTTTTAACTGATGGGAAAAATCGAAGCAACCAAAGAAAAAATTTTTCGATGGTCGCGTCATTTTTTAACTGATGGAAAAAATCGAAGCAACCAAAGAAAAAATTTTTCGATGGTCGCGTCATTTTTTAACTGATGGGAAAAATCGAAGCAACCAAAGAAAAAATTTTTCGATGGTCGCGTCATTTTTTAACTGATGGGGAAAATCGAAGCAACCAAAGAAAAAATTTTTCGATGGTCGCGTCATTTTTTAACTGATGGGAATAATCGAGCCAACCACAGAAAAAATTTTTCGATGGTCGCGTCATTTTTTAACTGATGGGAAAAATCGAAGCAACCAAAGAAAAAATTTTTCGATGGTCGCGTCATTTTTTAACTGGTGGGAATAATCGAAGCAACCAAAGAAAAAATTTTTCGATGGTCGCGTCATTTTTTAACTGGTGGGAATAATCGAACCAACCACAGAAAAAATTTTTCGATGGTCGCGTCATTTTTTAACTGGTGGGAATAATCGAAGCAACCACAGAAAAAAATTTTCGATGGTCGCGTCATTTTTTAACTGATGGAAAAAATCGAAGCAACCAAAGAAAAAATTTTTCGATGGTCGCGTCATTTTTTAACTGATGGGAAAAATCGAAGCAACCAAAGAAAAAATTTTTCGATGGTCGCGTCATTTTTTAACTGATGGGAAAAATCGAAGCAACCAAAGAAAAAATTTTTCGATGGTCGCGTCATTTTTTAACTGATGGAAAAAATCGAAGCAACCAAAGAAAAAATTTTTCGATGGTCGCGTCATTTTTTAACTGATGGGAAAAATCGAAGCAACCAAAGAAAAAATTTTTCGATGGTCGCGTCATTTTTTAACTGATGGGAATAATCGAGCCAACCACAGAAAAAATTTTTCGATGGTCGCGTCATTTTTTAACTGATGGGAAAAATCGAAGCAACCAAAGAAAAAATTTTTCGATGGTCGCGTCATTTTTTAACTGATGAGAAAAATCGAAGCAACCAAAGAAAAAATTTTTCGATGGTCGCGTCATTTTTTAACTGATGGGAAAAATCGAAGCAACCAAAGAAAAAATTTTTCGATGGTCGCGTCATTTTTTAACTGGTGGGAATAATCGAAGCAACCACAGAAAAAAATTTTCGATGGTCGCGTCATTTTTTAACTGGTGGGAATAATCGAAGCAACCACAGAAAAAATTTTTCGATGGTCGCGTCATTTTTTAACTGATGGGAAAAATCGAAGGAACCAAAGAAAAAATTTTTCGATGGTCGCGTCATTTTTTAACTGATGGAAAAAATCGAAGCAACCAAAGAAAAAATTTTTCGATGGTCGCGTCATTTTTTAACTGATGGGAAAAATCGAAGCAACCAAAGAAAAAATTTTTCGATGGTCGCGTCATTTTTTAACTGATGGAAAAAATCGAAGCAACCAAAGAAAAAATTTTTCGATGGTCGCGTCATTTTTTAACTGATGGGAAAAATCGAAGCAACCAAAGAAAAAATTTTTCGATGGTCGCGTCATTTTTTAACTGATGGGAAAAATCGAAGCAACCAAAGAAAAAATTTTTCGATGGTCGCGTCATTTTTTAACTGATGGGAATAATCGAGCCAACCACAGAAAAAATTTTTCGATGGTCGCGTCATTTTTTAACTGATGGGAAAAATCGAAGCAACCAAAGAAAAAATTTTTCGATGGTCGCGTCATTTTTTAACTGGTGGGAATAATCGAAGCAACCAAAGAAAAAATTTTTCGATGGTCGCGTCATTTTTTAACTGATGGGAAAAATCGAAGCAACCAAAGAAAAAATTTTTCGATGGTCGCGTCATTTTTTAACTGGTGGGAATAATCGAACCAACCACAGAAAAAATTTTTCGATGGTCGCGTCATTTTTTAACTGGTGGGAATAATCGAAGCAACCACAGAAAAAATTTTTCGATGGTCGCGTCATTTTTTAACTGATGGGAAAAATCGAAGCAACCAAAGAAAAAATTTTTCGATGGTCGCGTCATTTTTTAACTGATGGGAATAATCGAGCCAACCACAGAAAAAATTTTTCGATGGTCGCGTCATTTTTTAACTGATGGGAATAATCGAAGCAACCAAAGAAAAAATTTTTCGATGGTCGCGTCATTTTTACTTTATCATACGCAGTAAGATAAAGTATTGTAATCATGCCGAAAAAAAAAATTGAGATTTTAGCGGAAATAGGTCTTTATGGGTCCCCTGAACATTTTTGACCAAGGTACAAAAAAATGTCTGTGTGTGTGTGTGTGTGTGTGTGTGTGTGTGCGTGTGTAAACGATTTTTGTGACGACGATTCCGGAGAAACTACTAAAGGTATCGGGACGAAAGTTTATATTTAGAAGTTTTATGACCAAACTTAGAGCTGAAAAGCTTTTGGTTCAAAAGGGTCGAAAGGAACTGGTAGTTTATTCTAAGCCTTTTTCAATGATTTTGCAAATAAGCCGCCATTTCTGTAATTTCGACAAAAAAGTTAACTAATTAATTAAAGTAGAGGAAATTTAGAATAATTTATGCCTATGACATTTTTTGATAAAATTAATAGTTTAGCTTTTTAGTTTATTCTAAGCCTTTTTCAAGGATTTTGGAAATGAACCGCCATTTCTGTAATTTCGACAAAATAGTTAATTAATAAATTAAAGTAGAGGAAATTATGAATAATTTATGCCTATAACATTTTTTGGTAAAATTAATAGTTTACCTTCAAGAGCAAATTCTATTTGATCGAGATCGGTCGCATCGGCATTGATATGAAATTACATAGTAGCCAGGATTTTGACAAATATTTTTTGTGTTGTCACATTCGAAAACAGGTGATCTCAACAGAGGTTGGAGAACCACTATGGAACGTGCCGCTGTAGTGCGTAAAATTATAAAATACAAATTTCAAATAAAATAAGATCACCAATTTGATTGTTTGTTGATAAGAAATATCAACCCGTCTTTATATCTAATTCTAAAAATGATACAATGAGAAAATTATAAATAAAGTATAGCGATGAGTGTAGTTTTATTTTAGTATATTGGTAGGGATGTGTCATGAACAAATATAAATCTGTCAGAATTTGAATTACCTTTTTAAGGTGCGTTTTCATTAGTGATAATGGCAGTGGTAGCAGACGCCGTTATAGTATGTCTAATAGAAAATTGCTAGTGACTCATGTTTATGTACATGCAAACTAATATGTGTCATTATCACGATATGTAAGAAATACTATAATTTCGTATTCTACCACCGCCATTAGCTACCATTACCTACCAATCGGAACGCACCTTTCGTGGTACCAACCTAGCAGAAATCATTTATTTTTTTTTTAAATACGTATTTCTTAAAAAGCAACACAATAAACGTTGATGTCGCTCCTGCCAAAAAATAGATAGCGCGACTCGCTCATATGCGACGGCAACACTCCGCCTTCGGTGACGCGCCGTATCACCGCTCGTCGCGCTATTCCGTACTTTCAGCATTTGTGACATAAATAACTATTATTCTAATGACGTACTGTTGGTTGTGTCAAATGCTGATGCTTTGACAATACCTACGATTTATCTCTATAGAATAGATTCTCATGCAGCTAAACTATTAATTTTATATATTGTATGGCCACATCAGATTTTTTAACTGATGGGAAAAATCGAAGCAACCAAAGAAAAAATTTTTCGATGGTCGCGTCATTTTTTAACTGGTGGGACTAATCGAACCAACCACAGAAAAAATTTTTCGATGGTCGCGTCATTTTTTAACTGGTGGGAATAATCGAAGCAACCACAGAAAAAATTTTTCGATGGTCGCGTCATTTTTTAACTGATGGGAAAAATCGAAGCAACCAAAGAAAAATTTTTTCGATGGTCGCGTCATTTTTTAACTGATGGGAAAAATCGAAGCAACCAAAGAAAAAATTTTTCGATGGTCGCGTCATTTTTTAACTGATGGAAAAAATCGAAGCAACCAAAGAAAAAAATTTTCGACGGTCAGAAAAAAATTTCGACGGTGGGAAAGATGAACGAACCGCAGAAAAAAAATTTCGACGGTCAGAAAAAAAATTTCGACGGTTGGAAAAAAATTTCGACGGTGGGAAAGATGAACGAACCGCAGAAAAAAAATTTCGACGGTCAGAAAAAAATTTTCGACGGTCAGAAAAAAATTTCGACGGTGGGAAAGATGAACGAACCGCAGAAAAAAATTTTCGACGGTCAGAAAAAAATTTTCGACGGTCAGAAAAAAATTTCGACGGTGGGAAAGATGAACGAACCGCAGAAAAAAATTTCGACGGTCAGAAAAAAAATTTCGACGGTCAGAAAAAAATTTCGACGGTGGGAAAGATGAACGAACTGCAGAAAAAAATTTTCGACGGTCAGAAAAAAAATTTCGACGGTCAGAAAAAAATTTTCGACGGTCAGAAAAAAATTTCGACGGTGGGAAAGATGAACGAACCGCAGAAAAAAAATTTCGACGGTCAGAAAAAAATTTTCGACGGTTGGAAAAAAATTTCGACGGTCAGAAAAAAATTTTCGACGGTCAGAAAAAAATTTCGACGGTGGGAAAGATGAACGAACCGCAGAAAAAAATTTTCGACGGTCAGAAAAAAAATTTCGACGGTCAGAAAAAAATTTCGACGGTCAGAAAAAAATTTTCGACGGTCAGAAAAAAATTTCGACGGTGGGAAAGATGAACGAACCGCAGAAAAAAATTTTCGACGGTCAGAAAAAAAATTTCGACGGTCAGAAAAAAATTTCGACGGTGGGAAAGATGAACGAACCGCAGAAAAAAATTTTCGACGGTCAGAAAAAAATTTTCGACGGTCAGAAAAAAATTTCGACGGTGGGAAAGATGAACGAACCGCAGAAAAAAATTTTCGACGGTCAGAAAAAAATTTCGACGGTGGGAAAGATGAACGAACCGCAGAAAAAAAAATTCGACGGTCAGAAAAAAATTTTCGACGGTCAGAAAAAAATTTCGACGGTGGGAAAGATGAACGAACCGCAGAAAAAAAATTTCGACGGTCAGAAAATAATTTTCGACGGTCAGAAAAAAATTTCGACGGTGGGAAAGATGAACGAACCGCAGAAAAAAAATTTCGACGGTCAGAAAAAAATTTTCGACGGTTGGAAAAAAATTTCGACGGTGGGAAAGATGAACGAACCGCAGAAAAAAAATTTCGACGGTCAGAAAAAAATTTTCGACGGTCAGAAAAAAATTTCGACTTTGGGAAAGATGAACGAACCGCAGAAAAAAATTTTCGACGGTCAGAAAAAAATTTTCGACGGTCAGAAAAAAATTTCGACGGTGGGAAAGATGAACGAACCGCAGAAAAAAATTTCGACGGTCAGAAAAAAATTTTCGACGGTCAGAAAAAAATTTCGACGGTGGGAAAGATGAACGAACCGCAGAAAAAAAATTTCGACGGTCAGAAAAAAATTTCGACGGTGGGAAAGATGAACGAACTGCAGAAAAAAATTTTCGACGGTCAGAAAAAAAATTTCGACGGTCAGAAAAAAATTTTCGACGGTCAGAAAAAAATTTCGACGGTGGGAAAGATGAACGAACCGCAGAAAAAAAATTTCGACGGTCAGAAAAAAATTTTCGACGGTTGGAAAAAAATTTCGACGGTGGGAAAGATGAACGAACCGCAGAAAAAAATTTTCGACGGTCAGAAAAAAAATTTCGACGGTCAGAAAAAAATATCGACGGTCAGAAAAAAATTTTCGACGGTCAGAAAAAAATTTCGACGGTGGGAAAGATGAACGAACCGCAGAAAAAAATTTTCGACGGTCAGAAAAAAAATTTCGACGGTCAGAAAAAAATTTCGACGGTGGGAAAGATGAACGAACCGCAGAAAAAAATTTTCGACGGTCAGAAAAAAATTTTCGACGGTCAGAAAAAAATTTCGACGGTGGGAAAGATGAACGAACCGCAGAAAAAAATTTTCGACGGTCAGAAAAAAATTTCGACGGTGGGAAAGATGAACGAACCGCAGAAAAAAAAATTCGACGGTCAGAAAAAAATTTTCGACGGTCAGAAAAAAATTTCGACGGTGGGAAAGATGAACGAACCGCAGAAAAAAAATTTCGACGGTCAGAAAATAATTTTCGACGGTCAGAAAAAAATTTCGACGGTGGGAAAGATGAACGAACCGCAGAAAAAAAATTTCGACGGTCAGAAAAAAATTTTCGACGGTCAGAAAAAAATTTCGACGGTGGGAAAGATGAACGAACCGCAGAAAAAAAATTTCGACGGTCAGAAAAAAATTTTCGACGGTCAGAAAAAAATTTCGACGGTCAGAAAAAAATTTTCGACGGTCAGAAAAAAATTTCGACGGTGGGAAAGATGAACGAACCGCAGAAAAAAAATTTCGACGGTCAGAAAAAAATTTTCAACGGTCAGAAAAAAATTTCGACGGTGGGAAAGATGAACGAACCGCAGAAAAAAAATTTCGACGGTCAGAAAAAAATTTCGACGGTGGGAAAGATGAACGAACCGCAGAAAAAAAATTTCGACGGTCAGAAAAAAATTTCCGACGGTCAGAAAAAAATTTCGACGGTGGGAAAGATGAACGAACCGCAGAAAAAAAATTTCGACGGTCAGAAAAAAAATTTCGACGGTCAGAAAAAAATTTCGACGGTGGGAAAGATGAACGAACCGCAGAAAAAAATTTCGACGGTCAGAAAAAAAATTTCGACGGTTGGAAAAAAATTTCGACGGTGGGAAAGATGAACGAACCGTAGAAAAAAAATTTCGACGGTCAGAAAAAAATTTTCGACGGTCAGAAAAAAATTTCGACGGTGGGAAAGATGAACGAACCGCAGAAAAAAAATTTCGACGGTCAGAAAAAAAATTTCGACGGTCAGAAAAAAATTTCGACGGTGGGAAAGATGAACGAACCGCAGAAAAAAAATTTCGACGGTCAGAAAAAAATTTTCGACGGTCAGAAAAAAATTTCGGCGGTGGGAAAGATGAACGAACCGCAGAAAAAAAATTTCGACGGTCAGAAAAAAAATTTCGACGGTTGGAAAAAAATTTCGACGGTGGGAAAGATGAACGAACCATAGAAAAAAAATTTCGACGGTCAGAAAAAAATTTTCGACGGTCAGAAAAAAATTTCGACGGTGGGAAAGATGAACGAACCGCAGAAAAAAAATTTCGACGGTCAGAAAAAAAATTTCGACGGTCAGAAAAAAATTTCGACGGTGGGAAAGATGAACGAACCGCAGAAAAAAAATTTCGACGGTCAGAAAAAAATTTTCGACGGTCAGAAAAAAATTTCGACGGTGGGAAAGATGAACGAACCGCAGAAAAAAAATTTCGACGGTCAGAAAAAAATTTTCGACGGTCAGAAAAAAATTTCGACGGTGGGAAAGATGAACGAACCGCAGAAAAAAAATTTCGACGGTCAGAAAAAAATTTTCGACGGTCAGAAAAAAATTTCGACGGCCCACCGTCGAAATTTTTTTGAACGAACCGCAGAAAAAAAATTTCGACGGTCAGAAAAAAATTTTCGACGGTCAGAAAAAAATTTCGACGGTGGGAAAGATGAACGAACCGCAGAAAAAAAATTTCGACGGTCAGAAAAAAATTTTCGACGGTCAGAAAAAAATTTCGACGGTGGGAAAGATGAACGAACCGCAGAAAAAAAATTTCGACGGTCAGAAAAAAATTTTCGACGGTCAGAAAAAAATTTCGACGGTCAGAAAAAAATTTTCGACGGTAAGAAAAAAATTTCGACGGTGGGAAATATGAACGAACCGCAGAAAAAAAATTTCGACGGTCAGAAAAAAATTTTCGACGGTCAGAAAAAAATTTCGACGGTGGGAAAGATGAACGAACCGCAGAAAAAAAATTTCGACGGTCAGAAAAAAATTTTCGACGGTCAGAAAAAAATTTCGACGGTGGGAAAGAGGACGAACCGCAGAAAAAAAATTTCGACGGTCAGAAAAAAAATTTCGACGGTTGGAAAAAAATTTCGACGGTGGGAAAGATGAACGAACCGTAGAAAAAAAATTTCGACGGTCAGAAAAAAATTTTCGACGGTCAGAAAAAAATTTCGACGGTGGGAAAGATGAACGAACCGCAGAAAAAAAATTTCGACGGTCAGAAAAAAATTTTCGACGGTCAGAAAAAAATTTCGACGGTGGGAAAGATGAACGAACCGTAGAAAAAAAATTTCGACGGTCAGAAAAAAATTTTCGACGGTCAGAAAAAAATTTCGACGGTCAGAAAAAAATTTTCGACGGTCAGAAAAAAATTTCGACGGTGGGAAAGATGAACGAACCGCAGAAAAAAAATTTCGACGGTCAGAAAAAAATTTTCAACGGTCAGAAAAAAATTTCGACGGTGGGAAAGATGAACGAACCGCAGAAAAAAAATTTCGACGGTCAGAAAAAAATTTCGACGGTGGGAAAGATGAACGAACCGCAGAAAAAAAATTTCGACGGTCAGAAAAAAATTTTCGACGGTCAGAAAAAAATTTCGACGGTGGGAAAGATGAACGAACCGCAGAAAAAAAATTTCGACGGTCAGAAAAAAAATTTCGACGGTCAGAAAAAAATTTCGACGGTGGGAAAGATGAACGAACCGCAGAAAAAAAATTTCGACGGTCAGAAAAAAAATTTCGACGGTTGGAAAAAAATTTCGACGGTGGGAAAGATGAACGAACCGTAGAAAAAAAATTTCGACGGTCAGAAAAAAATTTTCGACGGTCAGAAAAAAATTTCGACGGTGGGAAAGATGAACGAACCGCAGAAAAAAAATTTCGACGGTCAGAAAAAAAATTTCGACGGTCAGAAAAAAATTTCGACGGTGGGAAAGATGAACGAACCGCAGAAAAAAAATTTCGACGGTCAGAAAAAAATTTTCGACGGTCAGAAAAAAATTTCGGCGGTGGGAAAGATGAACGAACCGCAGAAAAAAAATTTCGACGGTCAGAAAAAAAATTTCGACGGTTGGAAAAAAATTTCGACGGTGGGAAAGATGAACGAACCATAGAAAAAAAATTTCGACGGTCAGAAAAAAATTTTCGACGGTCAGAAAAAAATTTCGACGGTGGGAAAGATGAACGAACCGCAGAAAAAAAATTTCGACGGTCAGAAAAAAAATTTCGACGGTCAGAAAAAAATTTCGACGGTGGGAAAGATGAACGAACCGCAGAAAAAAAATTTCGACGGTCAGAAAAAAATTTTCGACGGTCAGAAAAAAATTTCGACGGTGGGAAAGATGAACGAACCGCAGAAAAAAAATTTCGACGGTCAGAAAAAAATTTTCGACGGTCAGAAAAAAATTTCGACGGTGGGAAAGATGAACGAACCGCAGAAAAAAAATTTCGACGGTCAGAAAAAAAATTTCGACGGTTGGAAAAAAATTTCGACGGTGGGAAAGATGAACGAACCGTAGAAAAAAAATTTCGACGGTCAGAAAAAAATTTTCGACGGTCAGAAAAAAATTTCGACGGTGGGAAAGATGAACGAACCGCAGAAAAAAAATTTCGACGGTCAGAAAAAAATTTTCGACGGTCAGAAAAAAATTTCGACGGTCAGAAAAAAATTTTCGACGGTCAGAAAAAAATTTCGACGGTGGGAAAGAGGACGAACCGCAGAAAAAAAATTTCGACGGTCAGAAAAAAAAATTCGACGGTTGGAAAAAAATTTCGACGGTGGGAAAGATGAACGAACCGTAGAAAAAAAATTTCGACGGTCAGAAAAAAATTTTCGACGGTCAGAAAAAAATTTCGACGGTGGGAAAGATGAACGAACCGCAGAAAAAAAATTTCGACGGTCAGAAAAAAAATTTCGACGGTTGGAAAAAAATTTCGACGGTGGGAAAGATGAACGAACCGTAGAAAAAAAATTTCGACGGTCAGAAAAAAATTTTCGACGGTCAGAAAAAAATTTCGACGGTGGGAAAGATGAACGAACCGCAGAAAAAAAATTTCGACGGTCAGAAAAAAAATTTCGACGGTCAGAAAAAAATTTCGACGGTGGGAAAGATGAACGAACCGCAGAAAAAAAATTTCGACGGTGGGAAAGATGAACGAACCGCAGAAAAAAAATTTCGACGGTCAGAAAAAAATTTTCGACGGTCAGAAAAAAATTTCGACGGTGGGAAAGATGAACGAACCGCAGAAAAAAAATTTCGACGGTCAGAAAAAAAATTTCGACGGTTGGAAAAAAATTTCGACGGTGGGAAAGATGAACGAACCGTAGAAAAAAAATTTCGACGGTCAGAAAAAAATTTTCGACGGTCAGAAAAAAATTTCGACGGTGGGAAAGATGAACGAACCGCAGAAAAAAAATTTCGACGGTCAGAAAAAAATTTTCGACGGTCAGAAAAAAATTTCGACGGTGGGAAAGATGAACGAACCGCAGAAAAAAAATTTCGACGGTCAGAAAAAAATTTTCAACGGTCAGAAAAAAATTTCGACGGTGGGAAAGATGAACGAACCGCAGAAAAAAAATTTCGACGGTCAGAAAAAAATTTTCGACGGTCAGAAAAAAATTTCGACGGTGGGAAAGATGAACGAACCGCAGAAAAAAAATTTCGACGGTCAGAAAAAAATTTTCGACGGTCAGAAAAAAATTTCGACGGTCAGAAAAAAATTTTCGACGGTCAGAAAAAAATTTCGACGGTGGGAAAGATGAACGAACCGCAGAAAAAAAATTTCGACGGTCAGAAAAAAATTTTCAACGGCCAGAAAAAAATTTCGACGGTGGGAAAGATGAACGAACCGCAGAAAAAAAATTTCGACGGTCAGAAAAAAATTTTCGACGGTCAGAAAAAAATTTCGACGGTGGGAAAAAAATTTCGACGGTGGGAAAGATGAACGAACCGTAGAAAAAAAATTTCGACGGTCAGAAAAAAATTTTCGACGGTCAGAAAAAAATTTCGACGGTGGGAAATATGAACGAACCGCAGAAAAAAAATTTCGACGGTCAGAAAAAAAATTTCGACGGTTGGAAAAAAATTTCGACGGTGGGAAAGAAGAACGAACCGTAGAAAAAAAATTTCGACGGTCAGAAAAAAATTTTCGACGGTCAGAAAAAAATTTCGACGGTCAGAAAAAAATTTTCGACGGTCAGAAAAAAATTTCGACGGTGGGAAAGATGAACGAACCAAATTTCGACGGTCAGAAAAAAATTTTCAACGGTCGGAAAATAATTTCGACGGTGGGAAAGATGAACGAACCGCAGAAAAAAAATTTCGACGGTCAGAAAAAAATTTTCGACGGTCAGAAAAAAATTTCGACGGTGGGAAAGATGAACGAACCGCAGAAAAAAAATTTCGACGGTCAGAAAAAAATTTTCGACGGTCAGAAAAAAATTTCGACGGTGGGAAAGATGAACGAACCGCAGAAAAAAAATTTCGACGGTCAGAAAAAAATTTTCGACGGTCAGAAAAAAATTTCGACGGTGGGAAAGATGAACGAACCGCAGAAAAAAAATTTCGACGGTCAGAAAAAAAATTTCGACGGTTGGAAAAAAATTTCGACGGTGGGAAAGATGAACGAACCGCAGAAAAAAAATTTCGACGGTCAGAAAAAAATTTTCGACGGTCAGAAAAAAATTTCGACGGTGGGAAAGATGAACGAACCGCAGAAAAAAAATTTCGACGGTCAGAAAAAAATTTTCGACGGTCAGAAAAAAATTTCGACGGTGGGAAAGATGAACGAACCGCAGAAAAAAAATTTCGACGGTCAGAAAAAAATTTTCGACGGTCAGAAAAAAATTTCGACGGTGGGAAAGATGAACGAACCGCAGAAAAAAAATTTCGACGGTCAGAAAAAAATTTTCGACGGTCAGAAAAAAATTTCGACGGTGGGAAAGATGAACGAACCGCAGAAAAAAAATTTCGACGGTCAGAAAAAAATTTTCGACGGTCAGAAAAAAATTTCGACGGTCAGAAAAAAATTTTCGACGGTCAGAAAAAAATTTCGACGGTGGGAAAGATGAACGAACCGCAGAAAAAAAATTTCGACGGTCAGAAAAAAATTTTCGACGGTCAGAAAAAAATTTCGACGGTGGGAAAGATGAACGAACCGCAGAAAAAAAATTTCGACGGTCAGAAAAAATTTTTCGACGGTCAGAAAAAAATTTCGACGGTGGGAAAGATGAACGAACCGCAGAAAAAAAATTTCGACGGTCAGAAAAAAATTTTCGACGGTCAGAAAAAAATTTCGACGGTGGGAAAGATGAACGAACCGCAGAAAAAAATTTCGACGGTCAGAAAAAAAATTTCGACGGTTGGAAAAAAATTTCGACGGTGGGAAAGATGAACGAACCGTAGAAAAAAAATTTCGACGGTCAGAAAAAAATTTTCGACGGTCAGAAAAAAATTTCGACGGTGGGAAAGATGAACGAACCGCAGAAAAAAAATTTCGACGGTCAGAAAAAAATTTTCGACGGTCAGAAAAAAATTTCGACGGTGGGAAAGATGAACGAACCGCAGAAAAAAAATTTCGACGGTCAGAAAAAAATTTTCAACGGTCAGAAAAAAATTTCGACGGTGGGAAAGATGAACGAACCGCAGAAAAAAAATTTCGACGGTCAGAAAAAAATTTTCGACGGTCAGAAAAAAATTTCGACGGTCAGAAAAAAATTTTCGACGGTCAGAAAAAAATTTCGACGGTGGGAAAGATGAACGAACCGCAGAAAAAAAATTTCGACGGTCAGAAAAAAATTTTCAACGGTCAGAAAAAAATTTCGACGGTGGAAAAGATGAACGAACCGCAGAAAAAAAATTTCGACGGTCAGAAAAAAATTTTCGACGGTCAGAAAAAAATTTCGACGGTGGGAAAGATGAACGAACCGCAGAAAAAAAATTTCGACGGTCAGAAAAAAATTTTCGACGGTCAGAAAAAAATTTCGACGGTGGGAAAGAAGAACGAACCGCAGAAAAAAAATTTCGACGGTCAGAAAAAAATTTTCGACGGTCAGAAAAAAATTTCGACGGTGGGAAAGATGAACGAACCGCAGAAAAAAAATTTCGACGGTCAGAAAAAAATTTTCGACGGTCAGAAAAAAATATCGACGGTGGGAAAGATGAACGAACCGCAGAAAAAAAATTTCGACGGTCAGAAAAAAAATTTCGACGGTTGGAAAAAAATTTCGACGGTGGGAAAGATGAACGAACTGCAGAAAAAAATTTTCGACGGTCAGAAAAAAAATTTCGTCGGTCAGAAAAAAATTTTCGACGGTCAGAAAAAAATTTCGACGGTGGGAAAGATGAACGAACCGCAGAAAAAAAATTTCGACGGTCAGAAAAAAAATTTCGACGGTCAGAAAAAAATTTCGACGGTCAGAAAAAAATTTTCGACGGTCAGAAAAAAATTTCGACGGTGGGAAAGATGAACGAAACGCAGAAAAAAAATTTCGACGGTCAGAAAAAAAATTTCGACGGTTGGAAAAAAATTTCGACGGTGGGAAAGATGAACGAACCGCAGAAAAAAAATTTCGACGGTCAGAAAAAAATTTTCGACGGTCAGAAAAAAATTTCGACGGTGGGAAAGATGAACGAACCGCAGAAAAAAAATTTCGACGGTCAGAAAAAAATTTTCGACGGTCAGAAAAAAATTTCGACGGTGGGAAAGATGAACGAACCGCAGAAAAAAAATTTCGACGGTCAGAAAAAATTTTTCGACGGTCAGAAAAAAATTTCGACGGTGGGAAAGATGAACGAACCGCAGAAAAAAAATTTCGACGGTCAGAAAAAAATTTTCGACGGTCAGAAAAAAATTTCGACGGTGGGAAAGATGAACGAACCGCAGAAAAAAATTTCGACGGTCAGAAAAAAAATTTCGACGGTTGGAAAAAAATTTCGACGGTGGGAAAGATGAACGAACCGTAGAAAAAAAATTTCGACGGTCAGAAAAAAATTTTCGACGGTCAGAAAAAAATTTCGACGGTGGGAAAGATGAACGAACCGCAGAAAAAAAATTTCGACGGTCAGAAAAAAATTTTCGACGGTCAGAAAAAAATTTCGACGGTGGGAAAGATGAACGAACCGCAGAAAAAAAATTTCGACGGTCAGAAAAAAATTTTCAACGGTCAGAAAAAAATTTCGACGGTGGGAAAGATGAACGAACCGCAGAAAAAAAATTTCGACGGTCAGAAAAAAATTTTCGACGGTCAGAAAAAAATTTCGACGGTCAGAAAAAAATTTTCGACGGTCAGAAAAAAATTTCGACGGTGGGAAAGATGAACGAACCGCAGAAAAAAAATTTCGACGGTCAGAAAAAAATTTTCAACGGTCAGAAAAAAATTTCGACGGTGGAAAAGATGAACGAACCGCAGAAAAAAAATTTCGACGGTCAGAAAAAAATTTTCGACGGTCAGAAAAAAATTTCGACGGTGGGAAAGATGAACGAACCGCAGAAAAAAAATTTCGACGGTCAGAAAAAAATTTTCGACGGTCAGAAAAAAATTTCGACGGTGGGAAAGATGAACGAACCGCAGAAAAAAAATTTCGACGGTCAGAAAAAAATTTTCGACGGTCAGAAAAAAATTTCGACGGTGGGAAAGATGAACGAACCGCAGAAAAAAAATTTCGACGGTCAGAAAAAAATTTTCGACGGTCAGAAAAAAATATCGACGGTGGGAAAGATGAACGAACCGCAGAAAAAAAATTTCGACGGTCAGAAAAAAAATTTCGACGGTTGGAAAAAAATTTCGACGGTGGGAAAGATGAACGAACTGCAGAAAAAAATTTTCGACGGTCAGAAAAAAAATTTCGTCGGTCAGAAAAAAATTTTCGACGGTCAGAAAAAAATTTCGACGGTGGGAAAGATGAACGAACCGCAGAAAAAAAATTTCGACGGTCAGAAAAAAAATTTCGACGGTCAGAAAAAAATTTCGACGGTCAGAAAAAAATTTTCGACGGTCAGAAAAAAATTTCGACGGTGGGAAAGATGAACGAAACGCAGAAAAAAAATTTCGACGGTCAGAAAAAAAATTTCGACGGTTGGAAAAAAATTTCGACGGTGGGAAAGATGAACGAACCGCAGAAAAAAAATTTCGACGGTCAGAAAAAAATTTTCGACGGTCAGAAAAAAATTTCGACGGTGGGAAAGATGAACGAACCGCAGAAAAAAATTTTCGACGGTCAGAAAAAAAATTTCGACGGTCAGAAAAAAATTTCGACGGTGGGAAAGATGAACGAACCGCAGAAAAAAATTTTCGACGGTCAGAAAAAAATTTTCGACGGTCAGAAAAAAATTTCGACGGTGGGAAAGATGAACGAACCGCAGAAAAAAAATTTCGACGGTCAGAAAAAAATTTTCGACGGTCAGAAAAAAATTTCGACGGTGGGAAAGATGAACGAACCGCAGAAAAAAAATTTCGACGGTCAGAAAAAAAATTTCGACGGTTGGAAAAAAATTTCGACGGTGGGAAAGATGAACGAACCGCAGAAAAAAAATTTCGACGGTCAGAAAAAAATTTTCGACGGTCAGAAAAAAATTTCGACGGTGGGAAAGATGAACGAACCGCAGAAAAAAAATTTCGACGGTCAGAAAAAAAATTTCGACGGTTGGAAAAAAATTTCGACGGTGGGAAAGATGAACGAACTGCAGAAAAAAATTTTCGACGGTCAGAAAAAAAATTTCGACGGTCAGAAAAAAATTTTCGACGGTCAGAAAAAAATTTCGACGGTGGGAAAGATGAACGAACCGCAGAAAAAAAATTTCGACGGTCAGAAAAAAATTTTCGACGGTCAGAAAAAAATTTCGACGGTGGGAAAGATGAACGAACCGCAGAAAAAAAATTTCGACGGTCAGAAAAAAAATTTCGACGGTTGGAAAAAAATTTCGACGGTGGGAAAGATGAACGAACCGCAGAAAAAAAATTTCGACGGTCAGAAAAAAAATTTCGACGGTTGGAAAAAAATTTCGACGGTGGGAAAGATGAACGAACTGCAGAAAAAAATTTTCGACGGTCAGAAAAAAAATTTCGACGGTCAGAAAAAAATTTTCGACGGTCAGAAAAAAATTTCGACGGTGGGAAAGATGAACGAACCGCAGAAAAAAATTTTCGACGGTCAGAAAAAAATTTTCGACGGTCAGAAAAAAATTTCGACGGTGGGAAAGATGAACGAACCGCAGAAAAAAAATTTCGACGGTCAGAAAAAAATTTTCGACGGTCAGAAAAAAATTTCGACGGTGGGAAAGATGAACGAACCGCAGAAAAAAAATTTCGACGGTCAGAAAAAAAATTTCGACGGTTGGAAAAAAATTTCGACGGTGGGAAAGATGAACGAACCGCAGAAAAAAAATTTCGACGGTCAGAAAAAAATTTTCGACGGTCAGAAAAAAATTTCGACGGTGGGAAAGATGAACGAACCGCAGAAAAAAAATTTCGACGGTCAGAAAAAAAATTTCGACGGTTGGAAAAAAATTTCGACGGTGGGAAAGATGAACGAACTGCAGAAAAAAATTTTCGACGGTCAGAAAAAAAATTTCGACGGTCAGAAAAAAATTTTCGACGGTCAGAAAAAAATTTCGACGGTGGGAAAGATGAACGAACCGCAGAAAAAAAATTTCGACGGTCAGAAAAAAATTTTCGACGGTCAGAAAAAAATTTCGACGGTGGGAAAGATGAACGAACCGCAGAAAAAAAATTTCGACGGTCAGAAAAAAATTTTCGACGGTCAGAAAAAAATTTCGACGGTGGGAAAGATGAACGAACCGCAGAAAAAAAATTTCGACGGTCAGAAAAAAATTTTCGACGGTCAGAAAAAAATTTCGACGGTGGGAAAGATGAACGAACCGCAGAAAAAAAATTTCGACGGTCAGAAAAAAAATTTCGACGGTTGGAAAAAAATTTCGACGGTGGGAAAGATGAACGAACCGCAGAAAAAAAATTTCGACGGTCAGAAAAAAATTTCGACGGTGGGAAAGATGAACGAACCGCAGAAAAAATTTTTCGATGGTCGCGTCATTTTTTTACTGATGGAAAAAATCGAAGCAACCAAAGAAAAAATTTTTCGATGGTCGCGTCATTTTTTAACTGACGGGAAAAATCGAAGCAACCAAAGAAAAAATTTTTCGATGGTCGCGTCAATTTTTAACTGATGGGAAAAATCGAAGCAACCAAAGAAAAAATTTTTCGATGGTCGCGTCATTTTTTAACTGGTGGGAATAATCGAACCAACCACAGAAAAAATTTTTCGATGGTCGCGTCATTTTTTAACTGGTGGGAATAATCGAAGCAACCACAGAAAAAATTTTTCGATGGTCGCGTCATTTTTTAACTGATGGGAAAAATCGAAGCAACCAAAGAAAAAATTTTTCGATGGTCGCGTCATTTTTTAACTGATGGAAAAAATCGAAGCAACCAAAGAAAAAATTTTTCGATGGTCGCGTCATTTTTTAACTGTGGGAATAATCGAAGCAACCAAAGAAAAAATTTTTCGATGGTCGCGTCATTTTTTAACTGATGGGAAAAATCGAAGCAACCAAAGAAAAAATTTTTCGATGGTCGCGTCATTTTTTAACTGATGGGAAAAATCGAAGCAACCAAAGAAAAAATTTTTCGATGGTCGCGTCATTTTTTAACTGATGGGAAAAATCGAAGCAACCAAAGAAAAAATTTTTCGATGGTCGCGTCATTTTTTAACTGATGGAAAAAATCGAAGCAACCAAAGAAAAAAATTTTCGATGGTCGCGTCATTTTTTAACGATGGGAAAAATCGAAGCAACCAAAGAAAAAATTTTTCGATGGTCGCGTCATTTTTTAACTGATGGGAATAATCGAGCCAACCACAGAAAAAATTTTTCGATGGTCGCGTCATTTTTTAACTGGTGGGAATAATCGAAGCAACCAAAGAAAAAATTTTTCGATGGTCGCGTCATTTTTTAACTGATGGGAAAAATCGAAGCAACCAAAGAAAAAATTTTTCGATGGTCGCGTCATTTTTTAACTGATGGGAATAATCGAACCAACCACAGAAAAAATTTTTCGATGGTCGCGTCATTTTTTAACTGATGGGAAAAATCGAAGAAACCAAAGAAAAAATTTTTCGATGGTCGCGTCATTTTTTAACTGGTGGGAATAATCGAAGCAACCAAAGAAAAAATTTTTCGATGGTCGCGTCATTTTTTAACTGATGGGAAAAATCGAAGCAACCAAAGAAAAAATTTTTCGATGGTCGCGTCATTTTTTAACTGATGGGAAAAATCGAAGCAACCAAAGAAAAAATTTTTCGATGGTCGCGTCATTTTTTAACTGGTGGGAATAATCGAAGCAACCACAGAAAAAATTTTTCGATGGTCGCGTCATTTTTTAACTCATGGGAAAAATCGAAGCAACCAAAGAAAAAATTTTTCGATGGTCGCGTCATTTTTTAACTGATGGGAATAATCGAGCCAACCACAGAAAAAATTTTTCGATGGTCGCGTCATTTTTTAACTGATGGGAAAAATCGAAGCAACCAAAGAAAAAATTTTTCGATGGTCGCGTCATTTTTTAACTGGTGGGAATAATCGAAGCAACCAAAGAAAAAATTTTTCGATGGTCGCGTCATTTTTTAACTGGTGGGAATAATCGAAGCAACCAAAGAAAAAATTTTTCGATGGTCGCGTCATTTTTTAACTGGTGGGAATAATCGAACCAACCACAGAAAAAATTTTTCGATGGTCGCGTCATTTTTTAACTGATGAGAAAAATCGAAGCAACCAAAGAAAAAATTTTTCGATGGTCGCGTCATTTTTTAACTGATGGGAAAAATCGAAGCAACCAAAGAAAAAATTTTTCGATGGTCGCGTCATTTTTTAACTGATGGGAATAATCGAGCCAACCACAGAAAAAATTTTTCGATGGTCGCGTCATTTTTTAACTGATGGGAAAAATCGAAGCAACCAAAGAAAAAATTTTTCGATGGTCGCGTCATTTTTTAACTGGTGGGAATAATCGAAGCAACCAAAGAAAAAATTTTTCGATGGTCGCGTCATTTTTTAACTGATGGGAAAAATCGAAGCAACCAAAGAAAAAATTTTTCGATGGTCGCGTCATTTTTTAACTGGTGGGAATAATCGAACCAACCACAGAAAAAATTTTTCGATGGTCGCGTCATTTTTTAACTGGTGGGAATAATCGAAGCAACCACAGAAAAAATTTTTCGATGGTCGCGTCATTTTTTAACTGGTGGGAATAATCGAAGCAACCAAAGAAAAAATTTTTCGATGGTCGCGTCATTTTTTAACTGATGGGAAAAATCGAAGCAACCAAAGAAAAAATTTTTCGATGGTCGCGTCATTTTTTAACTGGTGGGAATAATCGAACCAACCAAAGAAAAAATTTTTCGATGGTCGCGTCATTTTTTAACTGATGGGAATAATCGAGCCAACCACAGAAAAAATTTTTCGATGGTCGCGTCATTTTTTAACTGGTGGGAATGATCGAAGCAACCAAAGAAAAAATTTTTCGATGGTCGCGTCATTTTTTAACTGATGGGAAAAATCGAAGCAACCAAAGAAAAAATTTTTCGTTGGTCGCGTCATTTTTTAACTGATGGGAATAATCGAACCAACCACAGAAAAAATTTTTCGATGGTCGCGTCATTTTTTAACTGATGGGAAAAATCGAAGAAACCAAAGAAAAAAATTTTCGATGGTCGCGTCATTTTTTAACTGATGGGAAAAATCGAAGCAACCAAAGAAAAAATTTTTCGATGGTCGCGTCATTTTTTAACTGATGGAAAAAATCGAAGCAACCAAAGAAAAAATTTTTCGATGGTCGCGTCATTTTTTAACTGATGGGAAAAATCGAAGCAACCAAAGAAAAAATTTTTCGATGGTCGCGTCATTTTTTAACTGATGAGAAAAATCGAACAACCAAAGAAAAAATTTTTCGATGGTCGCGTCATTTTTTAACTGATGGGAAAAATCGAAGCAACCAAAGAAAAAATTTTTCGATGGTCGCGTCATTTTTTAACTGGTGGGAATAATCGAAGCAACCACAGAAAAAATTTTTCGATGGTCGCGTCATTTTTTAACTGGTGGGAATAATCGAAGCAACCACAGAAAAAATTTTTCGATGGTCGCGTCATTTTTTAACTCATGGGAAAAATCGAAGCAACCAAAGAAAAAATTTTTCGATGGTCGCGTCATTTTTTAACTGATGGGAATAATCGAGCCAACCACAGAAAAAATTTTTCGATGGTCGCGTCATTTTTTAACTGATGGGAAAAATCGAAGCAACCAAAGAAAAAATTTTTCGATGGTCGCGTCATTTTTTAACTGATGAGAAAAATCGAACAACCAAAGAAAAAATTTTTCGATGGTCGCGTCATTTTTTAACTGATGGGAAAAATCGAAGCAACCAAAGAAAAAATTTTTCGATGGTCGCGTCATTTTTTAACTGGTGGGAATAATCGAAGCAACCACAGAAAAAATTTTTCGATGGTCGCGTCATTTTTTAACTGGTGGGAATAATCGAAGCAACCACAGAAAAAATTTTTCGATGGTCGCGTCATTTTTTAACTCATGGGAAAAATCGAAGCAACCAAAGAAAAAATTTTTCGATGGTCGCGTCATTTTTTAACTGATGGGAATAATCGAGCCAACCACAGAAAAAATTTTTCGATGGTCGCGTCATTTTTTAACTGATGGGAAAAATCGAAGCAACCAAAGAAAAAATTTTTCGATGGTCGCATCATTTTTTAACTGGTGGGAATAATCGAAGCAACCAAAGAAAAAATTTTTCGATGGTCGCGTCATTTTTTAACTGGTGGGAATAATCGAAGCAACCAAAGAAAAAATTTTTCGATGGTCGCGTCATTTTTTAACTGGTGGGAATAATCGAACCAACCACAGAAAAAATTTTTCGATGGTCGCGTCATTTTTTAACTGATGAGAAAAATCGAAGCAACCAAAGAAAAAATTTTTCGATGGTCGCGTCATTTTTTAACTGATGGGAAAAATCGAAGCAACCAAAGAAAAAATTTTTCGATGGTCGCGTCATTTTTTAACTGATGGGAAAAATCGAAGCAACCAAAGAAAAAATTTTTCGATGGTCGCGTCATTTTTTAACTGGTGGGAATAATCGAAGCAACCAAAGAAAAAATTTTTCGATGGTCGCGTCATTTTTTAACTGATGGGAAAAATCGAAGCAACCAAAGAAAAAATTTTTCGATGGTCGCGTCATTTTTTAACTGGTGGGAATAATCGAACCAACCACAGAAAAAATTTTTCGATGGTCGCGTCATTTTTTAACTGGTGGGAATAATCGAAGCAACCACAGAAAAAATTTTTCGATGGTCGCGTCATTTTTTAACTGGTGGGAATAATCGAAGCAACCAAAGAAAAAATTTTTCGATGGTCGCGTCATTTTTTAACTGATGGGAAAAATCGAAGCAACCAAAGAAAAAATTTTTCGATGGTCGCGTCATTTTTTAACTGGTGGGAATAATCGAACCAACCAAAGAAAAAATTTTTCGATGGTCGCGTCATTTTTTAACTGATGGGAATAATCGAGCCAACCACAGAAAAAATTTTTCGATGGTCGCGTCATTTTTTAACTGGTGGGAATGATCGAAGCAACCAAAGAAAAAATTTTTCGATGGTCGCGTCATTTTTTAACTGATGGGAAAAATCGAAGCAACCAAAGAAAAAATTTTTCGTTGGTCGCGTCATTTTTTAACTGATGGGAATAATCGAACCAACCACAGAAAAAATTTTTCGATGGTCGCGTCATTTTTTAACTGATGGGAAAAATCGAAGAAACCAAAGAAAAAATTTTTCGATGGTCGCGTCATTTTTTAACTGATGGGAAAAATCGAAGCAACCAAAGAAAAAATTTTTCGATGGTCGCGTCATTTTTTAACTGATGGAAAAAATCGAAGCAACCAAAGAAAAAATTTTTCGATGGTCGCGTCATTTTTTAACTGATGGGAAAAATCGAAGCAACCAAAGAAAAAATTTTTCGATGGTCGCGTCATTTTTTAACTGATGAGAAAAATCGAACAACCAAAGAAAAAATTTTTCGATGGTCGCGTCATTTTTTAACTGATGGGAAAAATCGAAGCAACCAAAGAAAAAATTTTTCGATGGTCGCGTCATTTTTTAACTGGTGGGAATAATCGAAGCAACCACAGAAAAAATTTTTCGATGGTCGCGTCATTTTTTAACTGGTGGGAATAATCGAAGCAACCACAGAAAAAAATTTTCGATGGTCGCGTCATTTTTTAACTGATGGAAAAAATCGAAGCAACCAAAGAAAAAATTTTTCGATGGTCGCGTCATTTTTTAACTGATGGGAAAAATCGAAGCAACCAAAGAAAAAATTTTTCGATGGTCGCGTCATTTTTTAACTGATGGAAAAAATCGAAGCAACCAAAGAAAAAATTTTTCGATGGTCGCGTCATTTTTTAACTGATGGGAAAAATCGAAGCAACCAAAGAAAAAATTTTTCGATGGTCGCGTCATTTTTTAACTGATGGGAAAAATCGAAGCAACCAAAGAAAAAATTTTTCGATGGTCGCGTCATTTTTAACTGATGGGAAAAATCGAAGCAACCAAAGAAAAAATTTTTCGATGGTCGCGTCATTTTTTAACTGATGGGAATAATCGAGCCAACCACAGAAAAATTTTTTCGATGGTCGCGTCATTTTTTAACTGGTGGGAATAATCGAAGCAACCACAGAAAAAATTTTTCGATGGTCGCGTCATTTTTTAACTGATGGGAAAAATCGAAGCAACCAAAGAAAAAATTTTTCGATGGTCGCGTCATTTTTTAACTGATGGGAATAATCGAGCCAACCACAGAAAAAATTTTTCGATGGTCGCGTCATTTTTTAACTGATGGGAAAAATCGAAGAAACCAAAGAAAAAATTTTTCGATGGTCGCGTCATTTTTTAACTGATGGAAAAAATCGAAGCAACCAAAGAAAAAATTTTTCGATGGTCGCGTCATTTTTTAACTGATGGGAAAAATCGAAGCAACCAAAGAAAAAATTTTTCGATGGTCGCGTCATTTTTTAACTGATGAGAAAAATCGAAGCAACCAAAGAAAAAATTTTTCGATGGTCGCGTCATTTTTTAACTGATGGGAAAAATCGAAGCAACCAAAGAAAAAATTTTTCGATGGTCGCGTCATTTTTTAACTGGTGGGAATAATCGAAGCAACCACAGAAAAAATTTTTCGATGGTCGCGTCATTTTTTAACTGGTGGGAATAATCGAAGCAACCACAGAAAAAAAATTTCGATGGTCGCGTCATTTTTTAACTGATGGGAAAAATCGAAGCAACCAAAGAAAAAATTTTTCGATGGTCGCGTCATTTTTTAACTGATGGAAAAAATCGAAGCAACCAAAGAAAAAATTTTTCGATGGTCGCGTCATTTTTTAACTGATGGGAAAAATCGAAGCAACCAAAGAAAAAATTTTTCGATGGTCGCGTCATTTTTTAACTGATGGAAAAAATCGAAGCAACCAAAGAAAAAATTTTTCGATGGTCGCGTCATTTTTTAACTGATGGGAAAAATCGAAGCAACCAAAGAAAAAATTTTTCGATGGTCGCGTCATTTTTTAACTGGTGGGAATAATCGAAGCAACCAAAGAAAAAATTTTTCGATGGTCGCGTCATTTTTTAACTGGTGGGAATAATCGAACCAACCACAGAAAAAAATTTTCGATGGTCGCGTCATTTTTTAACTGATGGGAAAAATCGAAGCAACCAAAGAAAAAATTTTTCGATGGTCGCGTCATTTTTTAACTGATGGGAAAAATCGAAGCAACCAAAGAAAAAATTTTTCGATGGTCGCGTCATTTTTTAACTGATGGAAAAAATCGAAGCAACCAAAGAAAAAATTTTTCGATGGTCGCGTCATTTTTTAACTGATGGGAAAAATCGAAGCAACCAAAGAAAAAATTTTTCGATGGTCGCGTCATTTTTTAACTGATGGGAAAAATCGAAGCAACCAAAGAAAAAATTTTTCGATGGTCGCGTCATTTTTTAACTGATGGAAAAAATCGAAGCAACCAAAGAAAAAATTTTTCGATGGTCGCGTCATTTTTTAACTGATGGGAAAAATCGAAGCAACCAAAGAAAAAATTTTTCGATGGTCGCGTCATTTTTTAACTGATGGGAAAAATCGAAGCAACCAAAGAAAAAATTTTTCGATGGTCGCGTCATTTTTTAACTGATGGGAAAAATCGAAGCAACCAAAGAAAAAATTTTTCGATGGTCGCGTCATTTTTTAACTGGTGGGAATAATCGAAGCAACCACAGAAAAAATTTTTCGATGGTCGCGTCATTTTTTAACTGGTGGGAATAATCGAAGCAACCACAGAAAAAATTTTTCGATGGTCGCGTCATTTTTTAACTGATGGGAAAAATCGAAGCAACCAAAGAAAAAATTTTTCGATGGTCGCGTCATTTTTTAACTGGTGGGAATAATCGAAGCAACCACAAAAAAAATTTTTCGATGGTCGCGTCATTTTTTAACTGGTGGGAATAATCGAAGCAACCACAGAAAAAATTTTTCGATGGTCGCGTCATTTTTTAACTGATGGGAAAAATCGAAGCAACCAAAGAAAAAATTTTTCGATGGTCGCGTCATTTTTTAACTGATGGGAATAATCGAGCCAACCACAGAAAAAATTTTTCGATGGTCGCGTCATTTTTTAACTGATGGGAAAAATCGAAGCAACCAAAGAAAAAATTTTTCGATGGTCGCGTCATTTTTTAACTGGTGGGAATAATCGAAGCAACCAAAGAAAAAATTTTTCGATGGTCGCGTCATTTTTTAACTGATGGGAAAAATCGAAGCAACCAAAGAAAAAATTTTTCGATGGTCGCGTCATTTTTTAACTGGTGGGAATAATCGAACCAACCACAGAAAAAAATTTTCGATGGTCGCGTCATTTTTTAACTGGTGGGAATAATCGAAGCAACCACAGAAAAAATTTTTCGATGGTCGCGTCATTTTTTAACTGATGGGAAAAATCGAAGCAACCAAAGAAAAAATTTTTCGATGGTCGCGTCATTTTTTAACTGATGGAAAAAATCGAAGCAACCAAAGAAAAAAATTTTCGATGGTCGCGTCATTTTTTAACTGGTGGGAATAATCGAAGCAACCACAGAAAAAATTTTTCGATGGTCGCGTCATTTTTTAACTGGAGGGAATAATCGAAGCAACCACAGAAAAAATTTTTCGATGGTCGCGTCATTTTTTAACTGATGGGAAAAATCGAAGCAACCAAAGAAAAAATTTTTCGATGGTCGCGTCATTTTTTAACTGATGGGAAAAATCGAAGCAACCAAAGAAAAAATTTTTCGATGGTCGCGTCATTTTTTAACTGATGGGAAAAATCGAAGCAACCAAAGAAAAAATTTTTCGAAGGTCGCGTCATTTTTTAACTGATGGGAAAAATCGAAGCAACCAAAGAAAAAATTTTTCGATGGTCGCGTCATTTTTTAACTGATGGGAAAAATCGAAGCAACCAAAGAAAAAATTTTTCGATGGTCGCGTCATTTTTTAACTGATGGGAATAATCGAGCCAACCACAGAAAAAATTTTTCGATGGTCGCGTCATTTTTTAACTGATGGGAAAAATCGAAGCAACCAAAGAAAAAATTTTTCGATGGTCGCGTCATTTTTTAACTGATGAGAAAAATCGAAGCAACCAAAGAAAAAATTTTTCGATGGTCGCGTCATTTTTTAACTGATGGGAAAAATCGAAGCAACCAAAGAAAAAATTTTTCGATGGTCGCGTCATTTTTTAACTGGTGGGAATAATCGAAGCAACCACAGAAAAAATTTTTCGATGGTCGCGTCATTTTTTAACTGATGGGAAAAATCGAAGCAACCAAAAAAAATTTTTCGATGGTCGCGTCATTTTTTAACTGATGGGAAAAATCGAAGCAACCAAAGAAAAAATTTTTCGATGGTCGCGTCATTTTTTAACTGATGGGAAAAATCGAAGCAACCAAAGAAAAAATTTTTCGATGGTCGCGTCATTTTTTAACTGATGGGAAAAATCGAAGCAACCAAAGAAAAAAATTTTCGATGGTCGCGTCATTTTTAACTGATGGGAAAAATCGAAGCAACCAAAGAAAAAATTTTTCGATGGTCGCGTCATTTTTTAACTGATGGAAAAAATCGAAGCAACCAAAGAAAAAATTTTTCGATGGTCGCGTCATTTTTTAACTGATGGGAAAAATCGAAGCAACCAAAGAAAAAATTTTTCGATGGTCGCGTCATTTTTTAACTGATGGGAAAAATCGAAGCAACCAAAGAAAAAATTTTTCGATGGTCGCGTCATTTTTAACTGATGGGAAAAATCGAAGCAACCAAAGAAAAAATTTTTCGATGGTCGCGTCATTTTTTAACTGATGGGAATAATCGAGCCAACCACAGAAAAAATTTTTCGATGGTCGCGTCATTTTTTAACTGATGGGAAAAATCGAAGCAACCAAAGAAAAAATTTTTCGATGGTCGCGTCATTTTTTAACTGATGGAAAAAATCGAAGCAACCAAAGAAAAAATTTTTCGATGGTCGCGTCATTTTTTAACTGATGAGAAAAATCGAAGCAACCACAGAAAAAATTTTTCGATGGTCGCGTCATTTTTTAACTGGTGGGAATAATCGAAGCAACCACAGAAAAAATTTTTCGATGGTCGCGTCATTTTTTAACTGATGGGAAAAATCGAAGCAACCAAAGAAAAAATTTTTCGATGGTCGCGTCATTTTTTAACTGATGGAAAAAATCGAAGCAACCAAAGAAAAAAATTTTCGATGGTCGCGTCATTTTTTAACTGGTGGGAATAATCGAAGCAACCACAGAAAAAATTTTTCGATGGTCGCGTCATTTTTTAACTGGTGGGAATAATCGAAGCAACCACAGAAAAAATTTTTCGATGGTCGCGTCATTTTTTAACTGATGGGAAAAATCGAAGCAACCAAAGAAAAAATTTTTCGATGGTCGCGTCATTTTTTAACTGATGGAAAAAATCGAAGCAACCAAAGAAAAAATTTTTCGATGGTCGCGTCATTTTTTAACTGGTGGGAATAATCGAAGCAACCACAGAAAAAATTTTTCGATGGTCGCGTCATTTTTTAACTGGTGGGAATAATCGAAGCAACCACAGAAAAAAATTTTCGATGGTCGCGTCATTTTTTAACTGATGGGAAAAATCGAAGCAACCAAAGAAAAAATTTTTCGATGGTCGCGTCATTTTTTAACTGATGGAAAAAATCGAAGCAACCAAAGAAAAAATTTTTCGATGGTCGCGTCATTTTTTAACTGATGGGAAAAATCGAAGCAACCAAAGAAAAAATTTTTCGATGGTCGCGTCATTTTTTAACTGATGGAAAAAATCGAAGCAACCAAAGAAAAAATTTTTCGATGGTCGCGTCATTTTTTAACTGATGGGAAAAATCGAAGCAACCAAAGAAAAAATTTTTCGATGGTCGCGTCATTTTTTAACTGATGGGAAAAATCGAAGCAACCAAAGAAAAAATTTTTCGATGGTCGCGTCATTTTTAACTGATGGGAAAAATCGAAGCAACCAAAGAAAAAATTTTTCGATGGTCGCGTCATTTTTTAACTGATGGGAATAATCGAGCCAACCACAGAAAAATTTTTTCGATGGTCGCGTCATTTTTTAACTGGTGGGAATAATCGAAGCAACCACAGAAAAAATTTTTCGATGGTCGCGTCATTTTTTAACTGATGGGAAAAATCGAAGCAACCAAAGAAAAAATTTTTCGATGGTCGCGTCATTTTTT
This sequence comes from Melinopterus prodromus, assembly GCA_964023965.1. NCBI lineage: Eukaryota > Metazoa > Arthropoda > Insecta > Coleoptera > Scarabaeidae > Melinopterus > Melinopterus prodromus. The sequence goes on from CAXIES010000370.1 coordinate 57,274, forward strand.
AACTGATGGGAATAATCGAGCCAACCACAGAAAAAATTTTTCGATGGTCGCGTCATCTTTTAACTGATGGGAAAAATCGAAGAAACCAAAGAAAAAATTTTTCGATGGTCGCGTCATTTTTTAACTGATGGAAAAAATCGAAGCAACCAAAGAAAAAATTTTTCGATGGTCGCGTCATTTTTTAACTGATGGGAAAAATCGAAGCAACCAAAGAAAAAATTTTTCGATGGTCGCGTCATTTTTTAACTGATGAGAAAAATCGAAGCAACCAAAGAAAAAATTTTTCGATGGTCGCGTCATTTTTTAACTGATGGGAAAAATCGAAGCAACCAAAGAAAAAATTTTTCGATGGTCGCGTCATTTTTTAACTGGTGGGAATAATCGAAGCAACCACAGAAAAAATTTTTCGATGGTCGCGTCATTTTTTAACTGGTGGGAATAATCGAAGCAACCACAGAAAAAAATTTTCGATGGTCGCGTCATTTTTTAACTGATGGGAAAAAATCGAAGCAACCAAAGAAAAAATTTTTCGATGGTCGCGTCATTTTTTAACTGATGGAAAAAATCGAAGCAACCAAAGAAAAAATTTTTCGATGGTCGCGTCATTTTTTAACTGATGGGAAAAATCGAAGCAACCAAAGAAAAAATTTTTCGATGGTCGCGTCATTTTTTAACTGATGGAAAAAATCGAAGCAACCAAAGAAAAAATTTTTCGATGGTCGCGTCATTTTTTAACTGATGGGAAAAATCGAAGCAACCAAAGAAAAAATTTTTCGATGGTCGCGTCATTTTTTAACTGGTGGGAATAATCGAAGCAACCAAAGAAAAAATTTTTCGATGGTCGCGTCATTTTTTAACTGGTGGGAATAATCGAACCAACCACAGAAAAAAATTTTCGATGGTCGCGTCATTTTTTAACTGATGGGAAAAATCGAAGCAACCAAAGAAAAAATTTTTCGATGGTCGCGTCATTTTTTAACTGATGGGAAAAATCGAAGCAACCAAAGAAAAAATTTTTCGATGGTCGCGTCATTTTTTAACTGATGGAAAAAATCGAAGCAACCAAAGAAAAAATTTTTCGATGGTCGCGTCATTTTTTAACTGATGGGAAAAATCGAAGCAACCAAAGAAAAAATTTTTCGATGGTCGCGTCATTTTTTAACTGATGGGAAAAATCGAAGCAACCAAAGAAAAAATTTTTCGATGGTCGCGTCATTTTTTAACTGATGGAAAAAATCGAAGCAACCAAAGAAAAATTTTTCGATGGTCGCGTCATTTTTTAACTGATGGGAAAAATCGAAGCAACCAAAGAAAAAATTTTTCGATGGTCGCGTCATTTTTTAACTGATGGGAAAAATCGAAGCAACCAAAGAAAAAATTTTTCGATGGTCGCGTCATTTTTTAACTGATGGGAAAAATCGAAGCAACCAAAGAAAAAATTTTTCGAAGGTCGCGTCATTTTTTAACTGATGGAAAAAATCGAAGCAACCAAAGAAAAAATTTTTCGATGGTCGCGTCATTTTTTAATTGATGGGAAAAATCGAAGCAACCAAAGAAAAAATTTTTCGATGGTCGCGTCATTTTTTAACTGATGGGAAAAATCGAAGCAACCAAAGAAAAAATTTTTCGATGGTCGCGTCATTTTTAACTGATGGGAAAAATCGAAGCAACCAAAGAAAAAATTTTTCGATGTCGCGTCATTTTTTAACTGATGGGAATAATCGAGCCAACCACAGAAAAAATTTTTCGATGGTCGCGTCATTTTTTAACTGATGGGAAAAATCGAAGCAACCAAAGAAAAAATTTTTCGATGGTCGCGTCATTTTTTAACTGATGGAAAAAAATCGAAGCAACCAAAGAAAAATTTTTCGATGGTCGCGTCATTTTTTAACTGATGAGAAAAATCGAAGCAACCACAGAAAAAATTTTTCGATGGTCGCGTCATTTTTTAACTGGTGGGAATAATCGAAGCAACCACAGAAAAAATTTTTCGATGGTCGCGTCATTTTTTAACTGATGGGAAAAATCGAAGCAACCAAAGAAAAAATTTTTCGATGGTCGCGTCATTTTTTAACTGATGGAAAAAATCGAAGCAACCAAAGAAAAAATTTTCGATGGTCGCGTCATTTTTTAACTGGTGGGAATAATCGAAGCAACCACAGAAAAATTTTTCGATGGTCGCGTCATTTTTTAACTGGTGGGAATAATCGAAGCAACCACAGAAAAAATTTTCGATGGTCGCGTCATTTTTTAACTGATGGGAAAAATCGAAGCAACCAAAGAAAAAATTTTTCGATGGTCGCGTCATTTTTTAACTGATGGAAAAAATCGAAGCAACCAAAGAAAAAATTTTTCGATGGTCGCGTCATTTTTTAACTGGTGGGAATAATCGAAGCAACCACAGAAAAAATTTTTCGATGGTCGCGTCATTTTTTAACTGGTGGGATAATCGAAGCAACCACAGAAAAAAATTTTCGATGGTCGCGTCATTTTTTAACTGATGGGAAAAATCGAAGCAACCAAAGAAAAAATTTTTCGATGGTCGCGTCATTTTTTAACTGATGGAAAAAATCGAAGCAACCAAAGAAAAAATTTTTCGATGGTCGCGTCATTTTTTAACTGATGGGAAAAATCGAAGCAACCAAAGAAAAAATTTTTCGATGGTCGCGTCATTTTTTAACTGATGGAAAAAATCGAAGCAACCAAAGAAAAAATTTTTCGATGGTCGCGTCATTTTTTAACTGATGGGAAAAATCGAAGCAACCAAAGAAAAAATTTTTCGATGGTCGCGTCATTTTTTAACTGATGGGAAAAATCGAAGCAACCAAAGAAAAAATTTTTCGATGGTCGCGTCATTTTTAACTGATGGGAAAAATCGAAGCAACCAAAGAAAAAATTTTTCGATGGTCGCGTCATTTTTTAACTGATGGGAATAATCGAGCCAACCACAGAAAAATTTTTTCGATGGTCGCGTCATTTTTTAACTGGTGGGAATAATCGAAGCAACCACAGAAAAAATTTTTCGATGGTCGCGTCATTTTTTAACTGATGGGAAAAATCGAAGCAACCAAAGAAAAAATTTTTCGATGGTCGCGTCATTTTTTAACTGATGGGAATAATCGAGCCAACCACAGAAAAATTTTTTCGATGGTCGCGTCATTTTTTAACTGATGGGAAAAATCGAAGCAACCAAAGAAAAAATTTTTCGATGGTCGCGTCATTTTTTAACTGATGGAAAAAATCGAAGCAACCAAAGAAAAAAATTTTCGATGGTCGCGTCATTTTTTAACTGGTGGGAATAATCGAAGCAACCACAGAAAAAATTTTTCGATGGTCGCGTCATTTTTTAACTGGAGGGAATAATCGAAGCAACCACAGAAAAAATTTTTCGATGGTCGCGTCATTTTTTAACTGATGGGAAAAATCGAAGCAACCAAAGAAAAAATTTTTCGATGGTCGCGTCATTTTTTAACTGATGGAAAAAATCGAAGCAACCACAGAAAAAATTTTTCGATGGTCGCGTCATTTTTTAACTGATGGGAAAAATCGAAGCAACCAAAGAAAAAATTTTTCGATGGTCGCGTCATTTTTTAACTGATGGGAAAAATCGAAGCAACCAAAGAAAAAATTTTTCGAAGGTCGCGTCATTTTTTAACTGATGGGAAAAATCGAAGCAACCAAAGAAAAAATTTTTCGATGGTCGCGTCATTTTTTAACTGATGGGAAAAATCGAAGCAACCAAAGAAAAAATTTTTCGATGGTCGCGTCATTTTTTAACTGATGGGAATAATCGAGCCAACCACAGAAAAAATTTTTCGATGGTCGCGTCATTTTTTAACTGATGGGAAAAATCGAAGCAACCAAAGAAAAAATTTTTCGATGGTCGCGTCATTTTTTAACTGATGAGAAAAATCGAAGCAACCAAAGAAAAAATTTTTCGATGGTCGCGTCATTTTTTAACTGATGGGAAAAATCGAAGCAACCAAAGAAAAAATTTTTCGATGGTCGCGTCATTTTTTAACTGGTGGGAATAATCGAAGCAACCAAAGAAAAAATTTTTCGATGGTCGCGTCATTTTTTAACTGGTGGGAATAATCGAAGCAACCACAGAAAAAATTTTTCGATGGTCGCGTCATTTTTTAACTGATGGGAAAAATCGAAGCAACCAAAAAAAATTTTTCGATGGTCGCGTCATTTTTTAACTGATGGGAAAAATCGAAGCAACCAAAGAAAAAATTTTTCGATGGTCGCGTCATTTTTTAACTGATGGGAAAAATCGAAGCAACCAAAGAAAAAATTTTTCGATGGTCGCGTCATTTTTTAACTGATGGGAAAAATCGAAGCAACCAAAGAAAAAATTTTTCGATGGTCGCGTCATTTTTAACTGATGGGAAAAATCGAAGCAACCAAAGAAAAAATTTTTCGATGGTCGCGTCATTTTTTAACTGATGGAAAAAATCGAAGCAACCAAAGAAAAAATTTTTCGATGGTCGCGTCATTTTTTAACTGATGGGAAAAATCGAAGCAACCAAAGAAAAAATTTTTCGATGGTCGCGTCATTTTTTAACTGATGGGAAAAATCGAAGCAACCAAAGAAAAAATTTTTCGATGGTCGCGTCATTTTTAACTGATGGGAAAAATCGAAGCAACCACAGAAAAAATTTTTCGATGGTCGCGTCATTTTTTAACTGATGGGAAAAATCGAAGCAACCAAAGAAAAAATTTTTCGATGGTCGCGTCATTTTTTAACTGATGGAAAAAATCGAAGCAACCAAAGAAAAAATTTTTCGATGGTCGCGTCATTTTTTAACTGATGAGAAAAATCGAAGCAACCACAGAAAAAATTTTTCGATGGTCGCGTCATTTTTTAACTGGTGGGAATAATCGAAGCAACCACAGAAAAAATTTTTCGATGGTCGCGTCATTTTTTAACTGATGGGAAAAATCGAAGCAACCAAAGAAAAAATTTTTCGATGGTCGCGTCATTTTTTAACTGATGGAAAAAATCGAAGCAACCAAAGAAAAAAATTTTCGATGGTCGCGTCATTTTTTAACTGGTGGGAATAATCGAAGCAACCACAGAAAAAATTTTTCGATGGTCGCGTCATTTTTTAACTGGTGGGAATAATCGAAGCAACCACAGAAAAAATTTTTCGATGGTCGCGTCATTTTTTAACTGATGGGAAAAATCGAAGCAACCAAAGAAAAAATTTTTCGATGGTCGCGTCATTTTTTAACTGATGGAAAAAATCGAAGCAACCAAAGAAAAAATTTTTCGATGGTCGCGTCATTTTTTAACTGATGGGAAAAATCGAAGCAACCAAAGAAAAAATTTTTCGATGGTCGCGTCATTTTTTAACTGATGGGAAAAATCGAAGCAACCAAAGAAAAAATTTTTCGATGGTCGCGTCATTTTTTAACTGATGGGAATAATCGAGCCAACCACAGAAAAAATTTTTCGATGGTCGCGTCATTTTTTAACTGATGGGAAAAATCGAAGCAACCAAAGAAAAAATTTTTCGATGGTCGCGTCATTTTTTAATTGGTGGGAATAATCGAACCAACCACAGAAAAAATTTTTCGATGGTCGCGTCATTTTTTAACTGGTGGGAATAATCGAAGCAACCACAGAAAAAAATTTTCGATGGTCGCGTCATTTTTTAACTGATGGGAAAAATCGAAGCAACCAAAGAAAAAATTTTTCGATGGTCGCGTCATTTTTTAACTGATGGGAAAAACCGAAGCAACCAAAGAAAAAATTTTTCGATGGTCGCGTCATTTTTTAACTGATGGAAAAAATCGAAGCAACCAAAGAAAAAATTTTTCGATGGTCGCGTCATTTTTTAACTGATGGGAAAAATCGAAGCAACCAAAGAAAAAATTTTTCGATGGTCGCGTCATTTTTTAACTGATGGGAAAAATCGAAGCAACCAAAGAAAAAATTTTTCGATGGTCGCGTCATTTTTTAACTGATGGGAAAAATCGAAGCAACCAAAGAAAAAATTTTTCGATGGTCGCGTCATTTTTTAACTGATGAGAAAAATCGAAGCAACCAAAGAAAAAATTTTTCGATGGTCGCGTCATTTTTTAACTGATGGGAAAAATCGAAGCAACCAAAGAAAAAATTTTTCGATGGTCGCGTCATTTTTTAACTGGTGGGAATAATCGAAGCAACCACAGAAAAAATTTTTCGATGGTCGCGTCATTTTTTAACTGGTGGGAATAATCGAAGCAACCACAGAAAAAATTTTTCGATGGTCGCGTCATTTTTTAACTGATGGGAAAAATCGAAGCAACCAAAGAAAAAATTTTTCGATGGTCGCGTCATTTTTTAACTGGTGGGAATAATCGAAGCAACCAAAGAAAAAATTTTTCGATGGTCGCGTCATTTTTTAACTGATGGGAAAAATCGAAGCAACCAAAGAAAAATTTTTTCGATGGTCGCGTCATTTTTTAACTGGTGGGAATAATCGAACCAACCACAGAAAAAATTTTTCGATGGTCGCGTCATTTTTTAACTGGTGGGAATAATCGAAGCAACCACAGAAAAAATTTTTCGATGGTCGCGTCATTTTTTAACTGATGGGAAAAATCGAAGCAACCAAAGAAAAAATTTTTCGATGGTCGCGTCATTTTTTAACTGATGGGAATAATCGAGCCAACCGCAGAAAAAATTTTTCGATGGTCGCGTCATTTTTTAACTGATGGGAAAAATCGAAGCAACCAAAGAAAAAATTTTTCGATGGTCGCGTCATTTTTTAACTGGTGGGAATAATCGAAGCAACCAAAGAAAAAATTTTTCGATGGTCGCGTCATTTTTTAACTGATGGGAAAAATCGAAGCAACCAAAGAAAAAATTTTTCGATGGTCGCGTCATTTTTTAACTGGTGGGAATAATCGAACCAACCACAGAAAAAAATTTTCGATGGTCGCGTCATTTTTTAACTGGTGGGAATAATCGAAGCAACCACAGAAAAAATTTTTCGATGGTCGCGTCATTTTTTAACTGATGGGAAAAATCGAAGCAACCAAAGAAAAAATTTTTCGATGGTCGCGTCATCTTTTAACTGATGGGAAAAATCGAAGCAACCAAAGAAAAAATTTTTCGATGGTCGCGTCATTTTTTAACTGATGGAAAAAATCGAAGCAACCAAAGAAAAAATTTTTCGATGGTCGCGTCATTTTTTAACTGATGAGAAAAATCGAAGCAACCACAGAAAAAATTTTTCGATGGTCGCGTCATTTTTTAACTGGTGGGAATAATCGAAGCAACCACAGAAAAAATTTTTCGATGGTCGCGTCATTTTTTAACTGATGGGAAAAATCGAAGCAACCAAAGAAAAAATTTTTCGATGGTCGCGTCATTTTTTAACTGATGGAAAAAATCGAAGCAACCAAAGAAAAAAATTTTCGATGGTCGCGTCATTTTTTAACTGGTGGGAATAATCGAAGCAACCACAGAAAAAATTTTTCGATGGTCGCGTCATTTTTTAACTGGTGGGAATAATCGAAGCAACCACAGAAAAAATTTTTCGATGGTCGCGTCATTTTTTAACTGATGGGAAAAATCGAAGCAACCAAAGAAAAAATTTTTCGATGGTCGCGTCATTTTTTAACTGATGGAAAAAATCGAAGCAACCAAAGAAAAAATTTTTCGATGGTCGCGTCATTTTTTAACTGATGGGAAAAATCGAAGCAACCAAAGAAAAAATTTTTCGATGGTCGCGTCATTTTTTAACTGATGGGAAAAATCGAAGCAACCAAAGAAAAAATTTTTCGATGGTCGCGTCATTTTTTAACTGATGGGAATAATCGAGCCAACCACAGAAAAAATTTTTCGATGGTCGCGTCATTTTTTAACTGATGGGAAAAATCGAAGCAACCAAAGAAAAAATTTTTCGATGGTCGCGTCATTTTTTAACTGGTGGGAATAATCGAAGCAACCAAAGAAAAAATTTTTCGATGGTCGCGTCATTTTTTAACTGGTGGGAATAATCGAACCAACCACAGAAAAAATTTTTCGATGGTCGCGTCATTTTTTAACTGGTGGGAATAATCGAAGCAACCACAGAAAAAAATTTTCGATGGTCGCGTCATTTTTTAACTGATGGGAAAAATCGAAGCAACCAAAGAAAAAATTTTTCGATGGTCGCGTCATTTTTTAACTGATGGGAAAAATCGAAGCAACCAAAGAAAAAATTTTTCGATGGTCGCGTCATTTTTTAACTGATGGAAAAAATCGAAGCAACCAAAGAAAAAATTTTTCGATGGTCGCGTCATTTTTTAACTGATGGGAAAAATCGAAGCAACCAAAGAAAAAATTTTTCGATGGTCGCGTCATTTTTTAACTGATGGGAAAAATCGAAGCAACCAAAGAAAAAATGTTTCGATGGTCGCGTCATTTTTTAACTGATGGGAAAAATCGAAGCAACCAAAGAAAAAATTTTTCGATGGTCGCGTCATTTTTTAACTGATGGGAAAAATCGAAGCAACCAAAGAAAAAATTTTTCGATGGTCGCGTCATTTTTTAACTGATGAGAAAAATCGAAGCAACCACAGAAAAAATTTTTCGATGGTCGCGTCATTTTTTAACTGGTGGGAATAATCGAAGCAACCACAGAAAAAATTTTTCGATGGTCGCGTCATTTTTTAACTGATGGGAAAAATCGAAGCAACCAAAGAAAAAATTTTTCGATGGTCGCGTCATTTTTTAACTGATGGAAAAAATCGAAGCAACCAAAGAAAAAAATTTTCGATGGTCGCGTCATTTTTTAACTGGTGGGAATAATCGAAGCAACCACAGAAAAAATTTTTCGATGGTCGCGTCATTTTTTAACTGGTGGGAATAATCGAAGCAACCACAGAAAAAATTTTTCGATGGTCGCGTCATTTTTTAACTGATGGGAAAAATCGAAGCAACCAAAGAAAAAATTTTTCGATGGTCGCGTCATTTTTTAACTGATGGAAAAAATCGAAGCAACCAAAGAAAAAATTTTTCGATGGTCGCGTCATTTTTTAACTGATGGGAAAAATCGAAGCAACCAAAGAAAAAATTTTTCGATGGTCGCGTCATTTTTTAACTGATGGGAATAATCGAGCCAACCACAGAAAAAATTTTTCGATGGTCGCGTCATTTTTTAACTGATGGGAAAAATCGAAGCAACCAAAGAAAAAATTTTTCGATGGTCGCGTCATTTTTTAACTGGTGGGAATAATCGAAGCAACCAAAGAAAAAATTTTTCGATGGTCGCGTCATTTTTTAACTGATGGGAAAAATCGAAGCAACCAAAGAAAAAATTTTTCGATGGTCGCGTCATTTTTTAACTGGTGGGACTAATCGAACCAACCACAGAAAAAATTTTTCGATGGTCGCGTCATTTTTTAACTGGTGGGAATAATCGAAGCAACCACAGAAAAATTTTTTCGATGGTCGCGTCATTTTTTAACTGATGGGAAAAATCGAAGCAACCAAAGAAAAAATTTTTCGATGGTCGCGTCATTTTTTAACTGATGGGAAAAATCGAAGCAACCAAAGAAAAAATTTTTCGATGGTCGCGTCATTTTTTAACTGATGAGAAAAATCGAAGCAACCACAGAAAAAATTTTTCGATGGTCGCGTCATTTTTTAACTGGTGGGAATAATCGAAGCAACCACAGAAAAAATTTTTCGATGGTCGCGTCATTTTTTAACTGATGGGAAAAATCGAAGCAACCAAAGAAAAAATTTTTCGATGGTCGCGTCATTTTTTAACTGATGGAAAAAATCGAAGCAACCAAAGAAAAAAATTTTCGATGGTCGCGTCATTTTTTAACTGGTGGGAATAATCGAAGCAACCACAGAAAAAATTTTTCGATGGTCGCGTCATTTTTTAACTGGTGGGAATAATCGAAGCAACCACAGAAAAAATTTTTCGATGGTCGCGTCATTTTTTAACTGATGGGAAAAATCGAAGCAACCAAAGAAAAAATTTTTCGATGGTCGCGTCATTTTTTAACTGATGGAAAAAATCGAAGCAACCAAAGAAAAAATTTTTCGATGGTCGCGTCATTTTTTAACTGATGGGAAAAATCGAAGCAACCAAAGAAAAAATTTTTCGATGGTCGCGTCATTTTTTAACTGATGGGAATAATCGAGCCAACCACAGAAAAAATTTTTCGATGGTCGCGTCATTTTTTAACTGATGGGAAAAATCGAAGCAACCAAAGAAAAAATTTTTCGATGGTCGCGTCATTTTTTAACTGGTGGGAATAATCGAAGCAACCAAAGAAAAAATTTTTCGATGGTCGCGTCATTTTTTAACTGGTGGGAATAATCGAACCAACCACAGAAAAAATTTTTCGATGGTCGCGTCATTTTTTAACTGGTGGGAATAATCGAAGCAACCACAGAAAAAAATTTTCGATGGTCGCGTCATTTTTTAACTGATGGGAAAAATCGAAGCAACCAAAGAAAAAATTTTTCGATGGTCGCGTCATTTTTTAACTGATGGAAAAAATCGAAGCAACCAAAGAAAAAATTTTTCGATGGTCGCGTCATTTTTTAACTGATGGGAAAAATCGAAGCAACCAAAGAAAAAATTTTTCGATGGTCGCGTCATTTTTTAACTGATGGGAAAAATCGAAGCAACCAAAGAAAAAATTTTTCGATGGTCGCGTCATTTTTTAACTGATGGAAAAAATCGAAGCAACCAAAGAAAAAATTTTTCGATGGTCGCGTCATTTTTTAACTGATGGGAAAAATCGAAGCAACCAAAGAAAAAATTTTTCGATGGTCGCGTCATTTTTTAACTGATGGGAAAAATCGAAGCAACCAAAGAAAAAATTTTTCGATGGTCGCGTCATTTTTTAACTGATGGGAATAATCGAGCCAACCACAGAAAAAATTTTTCGATGGTCGCGTCATTTTTTAACTAATGGGAAAAATCGAAGCAACCAAAGAAAAAATTTTTCGATGGTCGCGTCATTTTTTAACTGATGAGAAAAATCGAAGCAACCAAAGAAAAAATTTTTCGATGGTCGCGTCATTTTTTAACTGATGGGAAAAATCGAAGCAACCAAAGAAAAAATTTTTCGATGGTCGCGTCATTTTTTAACTGGTGGGAATAATCGAAGCAACCACAGAAAAAATTTTTCGATGGTCGCGTCATTTTTTAACTGGTGGGAATAATCGAAGCAACCACAGAAAAAATTTTTCGATGGTCGCGTCATTTTTTAACTGATGGGAAAAATCGAAGGAACCAAAGAAAAAATTTTTCGATGGTCGCGTCATTTTTTAACTGATGGGAAAAATCGAAGCAACCAAAGAAAAAATTTTTCGATGGTCGCGTCATTTTTTAACTGATGGAAAAAATCGAAGCAACCAAAGAAAAAATTTTTCGATGGTCGCGTCATTTTTTAACTGATGGGAAAAATCGAAGCAACCAAAGAAAAAATTTTTCGATGGTCGCGTCATTTTTTAACTGATGGGAAAAATCGAAGCAACCAAAGAAAAAATTTTTCGATGGTCGCGTCATTTTTAACTGATGGGAAAAATCGAAGCAACCAAAGAAAAAATTTTTCGATGGTCGCGTCATTTTTTAACTGATGGGAATAATCGAGCCAACCACAGAAAAAATTTTTCGATGGTCGCGTCATTTTTTAACTGATGGGAAAAATCGAAGCAACCAAAGAAAAAATTTTTCGATGGTCGCGTCATTTTTTAACTGGTGGGAATAATCGAAGCAACCAAAGAAAAAATTTTTCGATGGTCGCGTCATTTTTTAACTGATGGGAAAAATCGAAGCAACCAAAGAAAAAATTTTTCGATGGTCGCGTCATTTTTTAACTGGTGGGAATAATCGAACCAACCACAGAAAAAATTTTTCGATGGTCGCGTCATTTTTTAACTGGTGGGAATAATCGAAGCAACCACAGAAAAAATTTTTCGATGGTCGCGTCATTTTTTAACTGATGGGAAAAATCGAAGCAACCAAAGAAAAAATTTTTCGATGGTCGCGTCATTTTTTAACTGATGGGAATAATCGAGCCAACCACAGAAAAAATTTTTCGATGGTCGCGTCATTTTTTAACTGTTGGGAATAATCGAAGCAACCAAAGAAAAAATTTTTCGATGGTCGCGTCATTTTTTAACTGATGGGAAAAATCGAAGCAACCAAAGAAAAAATTTTTCGATGGTCGCGTCATTTTTTAACTGGTGGGACTAATCGAACCAACCACAGAAAAAATTTTTCGATGGTCGCGTCATTTTTTAACTGGTGGGAATAATCGAAGCAACCACAGAAAAAATTTTTCGATGGTCGCGTCATTTTTTAACTGATGGGAAAAATCGAAGCAACCAAAGAAAAAATTTTTCGATGGTCGCGTCATTTTTTAACTGATGGGAAAAATCGAAGCAACCAAAGAAAAAATTTTTCGATGGTCGCGTCATTTTTTAACTGATGGAAAAAATCGAAGCAACCAAAGAAAAAAATTTTCGACGGTCAGAAAAAAATTTCGACGGTGGGAAAGATGAACGAACCGCAGAAAAAAAATTTCGACGGTCAGAAAAAAATTTTCGACGGTCAGAAAAAAATTTCGACGGTGGGAAAGATGAACGAACCGCAGAAAAAAATTTTCGACGGTCAGAAAAAAATTTTCGACGGTCAGAAAAAAATTTCGACGGTGGGAAAGATGAACGAACCGCAGAAAAAAAATTTCGACGGTCAGAAAAAAATTTCGACGGTGGGAAAGATGAACGAACTGCAGAAAAAAATTTTCGACGGTCAGAAAAAAAATTTCGACGGTCAGAAAAAAATTTTCGACGGTCAGAAAAAAATTTCGACGGTGGGAAAGATGAACGAACCGCAGAAAAAAAATTTCGACGGTCAGAAAAAAATTTTCGACGGTTGGAAAAAAATTTCGACGGTGGGAAAGATGAACGAACCGCAGAAAAAAAATTTCGACAGTCAGAAAAAAATTTTCGACGGTCAGAAAAAAATTTCGACGGTGGGAAAGATGAACGAACCGCAGAAAAAAATTTTCGACGGTCAGAAAAAAAATTTCGACGGTCAGAAAAAAATTTCGACGGTCAGAAAAAAATTTTCGACGGTCAGAAAAAAATTTCGACGGTGGGAAAGATGAACGAACCGCAGAAAAAAATTTTCGACGGTCAGAAAAAAAATTTCGACGGTCAGAAAAAAATTTCGACGGTCAGAAAAAAATTTTCGACGGTCAGAAAAAAATTTCGACGGTGGGAAAGATGAACGAACCGCAGAAAAAAATTTTCGACGGTCAGAAAAAAAATTTCGACGGTCAGAAAAAAATTTCGACGGTGGGAAAGATGAACGAACCGCAGAAAAAAATTTTCGACGGTCAGAAAAAAATTTTCGACGGTCAGAAAAAAATTTCGACGGTGGGAAAGATGAACGAACCGCAGAAAAAAATTTTCGACGGTCAGAAAAAAATTTCGACGGTGGGAAAGATGAACGAACCGCAGAAAAAAAAATTCGACGGTCAGAAAAAAATTTTCGACGGTCAGAAAAAAATTTCGACGGTGGGAAAGATGAACGAACCGCAGAAAAAAAATTTCGACGGTCAGAAAATAATTTTCGACGGTCAGAAAAAAATTTCGACGGTGGGAAAGATGAACGAACCGCAGAAAAAAAATTTCGACGGTCAGAAAAAAATTTTCGACGGTCAGAAAAAAATTTCGACGGTGGGAAAGATGAACGAACCGCAGAAAAAAAATTTCGACGGTCAGAAAAAAATTTTCGACGGTCAGAAAAAAATTTTCGACGGTGGGAAAGATGAACGAACCGCAGAAAAAAAATTTCGACGGTCAGAAAAAAAATTTCGACGGTTGGAAAAAAATTTGGACGGTGGGAAAGATGAACGAACGGCAGAAAAAAATTTTCGACGGTCAGAAAAAAATTTTCGACGGTCAGAAAAAAATTTCGACGGTGGGAAAGATGAACGAACCGCAGAAAAAAAATTTCGACGGTCAGAAAAAAATTTTCGACGGTCAGAAAACAATTTCGACGGTGGGAAAGATGAACGAACCGCAGAAAAAAAATTTCGACGGTCAGAAAAAAATTTTCGACGGTCAGAAAAAAATTTCGACGGTGGGAAAGATGAACGAACCGCAGAAAAAAAATTTCGACGGTCAGAAAAAAATTTTCGACGGTCAGAAAAAAATTTCGACGGTGGGAAAGATGAACGAACCGCAGAAAAAAAATTTCGACGGCCAGAAAAAAATTTTCGACGGTCAGAAAAAAATTTCGACGGTGGGAAAGATGAACGAACCGCAGAAAAAAAATTTCGACGGTCAGAAAAAAAATTTCGACGGTTGGAAAAAAATTTCGACGGTGGGAAAGATGAACGAACCGCAGAAAAAAAATTTCGACGGTCAGAAAAAAATTTTCGACGGTCAGAAAAAAATTTCGACGGTGGGAAAGATGAACGAACCGCAGAAAAAAATTTTCGACGGTCAGAAAAAAATTTTCGACGGTCAGAAAAAAATTTCGACGGTGGGAAAGATGAACGAACCGCAGAAAAAAAATTTCGACGGTCAGAAAAAAATTTTCGGCGGTCAGAAAAAAATTTCGACGGTGGGAAAGATGAACGAACCGCAGAAAAAAAATTTCGACGGTCAGAAAACAATTTCGACGGTGGGAAAGATGAACGAACCGCAGAAAAAAAAATTTCGACGGTCAGAAAAAAATTTTCGACGGTCAGAAAAAAATTTCGACGGTGGGAAAGATGAACGAACCGCAGAAAAAAAATTTCGACGGTCAGAAAAAAAATTTCGACGGTTGGAAAAAAATTTCGACGGTGGGAAAGATGAACGAACCGCAGAAAAAAAATTTCGACGGTCAGAAAAAAATTTTCGACGGTCAGAAAAAAATTTCGACGGTGGGAAAGATGAACGAACCGCAGAAAAAAAAATTTCGACGGTCAGAAAAAAATTTTCGACGGTCAGAAAAAAATTTCGACGGTGGGAAAGATGAACGAACCGCAGAAAAAAAATTTCGACGGTCAGAAAAAAAATTTCGACGGTTGGAAAAAAATTTCGACGGTGGGAAAGATGAACGAACCGCAGAAAAAAAATTTCGACGGTCAGAAAAAAATTTTCGACGGTCAGAAAAAAATTTCGACGGTGGGAAAGATGAACGAACCGCAGAAAAAAATTTTCGACGGTCAGAAAAAAATTTTCGACGGTCAGAAAAAAATTTCGACGGTGGGAAAGATGAACGAACCGCAGAAAAAAAATTTCGACGGTCAGAAAAAAATTTTCGACGGTCAGAAAAAAATTTCGACGGTGGGAAAGATGAACGAACCGCAGAAAAAAAATTTCGACGGTCAGAAAAAAATTTCGACGGTGGGAAAGATGAACGAACTGCAGAAAAAAATTTTCGACGGTCAGAAAAAAAATTTCGACGGTCAGAAAAAAAATTTCGACGGTCAGAAAAAAATTTCGACGGTGGGAAAGATGAACGAACCGCAGAAAAAAAATTTCGACGGTCAGAAAAAAATTTTCGACGGTCAGAAAAAAATTTCGACGGTGGGAAAGATGAACGAACCGCAGAAAAAAAATTTCGACGGTCAGAAAAAAATTTTCGACGGTCAGAAAAAAATTTCGACGGTGGGAAAGATGAACGAACCGCAGAAAAAAAATTTTGACGGTCAGAAAAAAAATTTCGACGGTGGGAAAAAAATTTCGACGGTGGGAAAGATGAACGAACCGCAGAAAAAAAATTTCGACGGTCAGAAAAAAATTTTCGACGGTCAGAAAAAAATTTCGACGGTGGGAAAGATGAACGAACCGCAGAAAAAAAATTTCGACGGTCAGAAAAAAAATTTCGACGGTTGGAAAAAAATTTCGACGGTGGGAAAGATGAACGAACCGCAGAAAAAAAATTTCGACGGTCAGAAAAAAATTTCGACGGTGGGAAAGATGAACGAACTGCAGAAAAAAATTTTCGACGGTCAGAAAAAAAATTTCGACGGTCAGAAAAAAATTTTCGACGGTCAGAAAAAAATTTCGACGGTGGGAAAGATGAACGAACCGCAGAAAAAAAATTTCGACGGTCAGAAAAAAATTTTCGACGGTCAGAAAAAAATTTCGACGGTGGGAAAGATGAACGAACCGCAGAAAAAAAATTTCGACGGTCAGAAAAAAATTTTCGACGGTCAGAAAAAAATTTCGACGGTGGGAAAGATGAACGAACCGCAGAAAAAAAATTTCGACGGTCAGAAAAAAAATTTCGACGGTTGGAAAAAAATTTCGACGGTGGGAAAGATGAACGAACCGCAGAAAAAAAATTTCGACGGTCAGAAAAAAATTTTCGACGGTCAGAAAAAAATTTCGACGGTGGGAAAGATGAACGAACCGCAGAAAAAAATTTTCGACGGTCAGAAAAAAATTTTCGCCGGTCAGAAAAAAATTTCGACGGTGGGAAAGATGAACGAACCGCAGAAAAAAAATTTCGACGGTCAGAAAAAAATTTTCGACGGTCAGAAAAAAATTTCGACGGTGGGAAACATGAACGAACCGCAGAAAAAAAATTTCGACGGTCAGAAAACAATTTCGACGGTGGGAAAGATGAACGAACCGCAGAAAAAAAAATTTCGACGGTCAGAAAAAAATTTTCGACGGTCAGAAAAAAATTTCGACGGTGGGAAAGATGAACGAATCGCAGAAAAAAAAATTCGACGGTCAGAAAAAAATTTTCGACGGTCAGAAAAAAATTTCGACGGTGGGAAAGATGAACGAACCGCAGAAAAAAAATTTCGACGGTCAGAAAAAAATTTCGACGGTGGGAAAGATGAACGAACTGCAGAAAAAAATTTTCGACGGTCAGAAAAAAAATTTCGACGGTCAGAAAAAAATTTTCGACGGTCAGAAAAAAATTTCGACGGTGGGAAAGATGAACGAACCGCAGAAAAAAAATTTCGACGGTCAGAAAAAAATTTTCGACGGTCAGAAAAAAATTTCGACGGTGGGAAAGATGAACGAACCGCAGAAAAAAAATTTCGACGGTCAGAAAAAAATTTTCGACGGTCAGAACAAAATTTCGACGGTGGGAAAGATGAA
Source organism: Melinopterus prodromus (assembly GCA_964023965.1). NCBI lineage: Eukaryota > Metazoa > Arthropoda > Insecta > Coleoptera > Scarabaeidae > Melinopterus > Melinopterus prodromus. Next base: position 74,345 of record CAXIES010000370.1, read on the forward strand.
CGAACCGCAGAAAAAAAAATTTCGACGGTCAGAAAAAAAATTTCGACGGTGGGAAAAAAATTTCGACGGTGGGAAAGATGAACGAACCGCAGAAAAAAAATTTCGACGGTCAGAAAAAAATTTTCGACGGTCAGAAAAAAATTTCGACGGTGGGAAAGATGAACGAACCGCAGAAAAAAAATTTCGACGGTCAGAAAAAAAATTTCGACGGTTGGAAAAAAATTTCGACGGTGGGAAAGATGAACGAACCGCAGAAAAAAAATTTCGACGGTCAGAAAAAAATTTCGACGGTGGGAAAGATGAACGAACTGCAGAAAAAAAATTTCGACGGTCAGAAAAAAATTTCGACGGTGGGAAAGATGAACGAACCGCAGAAAAAAATTTTCGACGGTCAGAAAAAAAATTTCGACGGTCAGAAAAAAATTTCGGCGGTGGGAAAGATGAACGAACCGCAGAAAAAAATTTTCGACGGTCAGAAAAAAATTTCGACGGTGGGAAAGATGAACGAACCGCAGAAAAAAATTTCGACGGTCAGAAAAAAATTTTCGACGGTCAGAAAAAAATTTCGACGGTGGGAAAGATGAACGAACCGCAGAAAAAAATTTTCGACGGTCAGAAAAACATTTTCGACGGTCAGAAAAAAATTTCGACGGTGGGAAAGATGAACGAACCGCAGAAAAAAAATTTCGACGGTCAGAAAAAAAATTTCGACGGTGGGAAAAAAATTTCGACGGTGGGAAAGATGAACGAACCGCAGAAAAAAAATTTCGACGGTCAGAAAAAAAATTTCGACGGTTGGAAAAAAATTTCGACGGTGGGAAAGATGAACGAACCGCAGAAAAAAATTTTCGACGGTCAGAAAAAAATTTCGACTGTGGGAAAGATGAACGAACCGCAGAAAAAAATTTTCGACGGTCAGAAAAAAATTTTCGACGGTCAGAAAAAAATTTCGACGGTGGGAAAGATGAACGAACCGCAGAAAAAAAATTTCGACGGTCAGAAAAAAATTTTCGACGGTCAGAAAAAAATTTCGACGGTGGGAAAGATGAACGAACCGCAGAAAAAAAATTTCGACGGTCAGAAAAAAATTTCGACGGTGGGAAAGATGAACGAACTGCAGAAAAAAATTTTCGACGGTCAGAAAAAAAATTTCGACGGTCAGAAAAAAATTTTCGACGGTCAGAAAAAAATTTCGACGGTGGGAAAGATGAACGAACCGCAGAAAAAAAATTTCGACGGTCAGAAAAAAATTTTCGACGGTCAGAAAAAAATTTCGACGGTGGGAAAGATGAACGAACCGCAGAAAAAAAATTTCGACGGTCAGAAAAAAATTTTCGACGGTCAGAACAAAATTTCGACGGTGGGAAAGATGAACGAACCGCAGAAAAAAAAATTTCGACGGTCAGAAAAAAAATTTCGACGGTGGGAAAAAAATTTCGACGGTGGGAAAGATGAACGAACCGCAGAAAAAAAATTTCGACGGTCAGAAAAAAATTTTCGACGGTCAGAAAAAAATTTCGACGGTGGGAAAGATGAACGAACCGCAGAAAAAAAATTTCGACGGTCAGAAAAAAAATTTCGACGGTTGGAAAAAAATTTCGACGGTGGGAAAGATGAACGAACCGCAGAAAAAAAATTTCGACGGTCAGAAAAAAATTTCGACGGTGGGAAAGATGAACGAACTGCAGAAAAAAAATTTCGACGGTCAGAAAAAAATTTCGACGGTGGGAAAGATGAACGAACCGCAGAAAAAAATTTTCGACGGTCAGAAAAAAAATTTCGACGGTCAGAAAAAAATTTCGGCGGTGGGAAAGATGAACGAACCGCAGAAAAAAATTTTCGACGGTCAGAAAAAAATTTTCGACGGTCAGAAAAAAATTTCGACGGTGGGAAAGATGAACGAACCGCAGAAAAAAATTTCGACGGTCACAAAAAAAATTTTCGACGGTCAGAAAAAAATTTCGACGGTGGGAAAGATGAACGAACCGCAGAAAAAAATTTTCGACGGTCAGAAAAACATTTTCGACGGTCAGAAAAAAATTTCGACGGTGGGAAAGATGAACGAACCGCAGAAAAAAAATTTCGACGGTCAGAAAAAAAATTTCGACGGTGGGAAAAAAATTTCGACGGTGGGAAAGATGAACGAACCGCAGAAAAAAATTTTCGACGGTCAGAAAAAAAATTTCGACGGTCAGAAAAAAATTTCGACGGTGGGAAAGATGAACGAACCGCAGAAAAAAATTTTCGACGGTCAGAAAAAAATTTTCGACGGTCAGAAAAAAATTTCGACGGTGGGAAAGATGAACGAACCGCAGAAAAAAATTTCGACGGTCAGAAAAAAATTTTCGACGGTCAGAAAAAAATTTCGACGGTCAGAAAAAAATTTCGACGGTGGGAAAGATGAACGAACCGCAGAAAAAAATTTTCGACGGTCAGAAAAAAATTTTCGACGGTCAGAAAAAAATTTCGACGGTGGGAAAGATGAACGAACCGCAGAAAAATAATTTCGACGGTCAGAAAAAAAATTTCGACGGTGGGAAAAAAATTTCGACGGTGGGAAAGATGAACGAACCGCAGAAAAAAAATTTCGACGGTCAGAAAAAAATTTTCGACGGTTGGAAAAAAATTTCGACGGTGGGAAAGATGAACGAACTGCAGAAAAAAAATTTCGACGGTCAGAAAAAAATTTTCGACGGTCAGAAAAAAATTTCGACGGTGGGAAAGATGAACGAACCGCAGAAAAAAAATTTCGACGGTCAGAAAAAAATTTCGACGGTGGGAAAGATGAACGAACCGCAGAAAAAAAATTTCGACGGTCAGAAAAAAATTTTCGACGGTCAGAAAAAAATTTCGACGGTGGGAAAAAAATTTTCGACGGTCAGAAAAAAATTTCGACGGTGGGAAAGATGAACGAACCGCAGAAAAAAAATTTCGACGGTCAGAAAAAAATTTTCAACGGTCAGAAAAAAATTTCGACGGTGGGAAAGATGAACGAACCGCAGAAAAAAAATTTCGACGGTCAGAAAAAAATTTTCGACGGTCAGAAAAAAATTTCGACGGTGGGAAAGATGAACGAACCGCAGAAAAAAAATTTCGACGGTCAGAAAAAAAATTTCGACGGTCAGAAAAAAATTTCGACGGTGGGAAAGATGAACGAACCGCAGAAAAAAAATTTCGACGGTCAGAAAAAAATTTTCGACGGTCAGAAAAAAATTTCGACGGTCAGAAAAAAATTTTCGACGGTCAGAAAAAAATTTCGACGGTGGGAAAGATGAACGAACCGCAGAAAAAAAATTTCGACGGTCAGAAAAAAATTTTCGACGGTCAGAAAAAAATTTCGACGGTGGGAAAGATGAACGAACCGCAGAAAAAAAATTTCGACGGTCAGAAAAAAAATTTCGACGGTGGGAAAGATGAACGAACCGCAGAAAAAAAATTTCGACGGTCAGAAAAAAAATTTCGACGGTTGGAAAAAAATTTCGACGGTGGGAAAGATGAACGAACCGCAGAAAAAAAATTTCGACGGTCAGAAAAAAATTTTCGACGGTCAGAAAAAAATTTCGACGGTGGGAAAGATGAACGAACCGCAGAAAAAAATTTTCGACGGTCAGAAAAAAAATTTCGACGGTCAGAAAAAAATTTCGACGGTGGGAAAGATGAACGAACCGCAGAAAAAAATTTTCGACGGTCAGAAAAAAATTTCGACGGTGGGAAAGATGAACGAACCGCAGAAAAAAAAATTCGACGGTCAGAAAAAAATTTTCGACGGTCAGAAAAAAATTTCGACGGTGGGAAAGATGAACGAACCGCAGAAAAAAAATTTCGATGGTTAGAAAAAAAATTTCGACGGTTGGAAAAAAATTTCGCCGGTGGGAAAGATGAACGAACTGCAGAAAAAAATTTTCGACAGTCAGAAAAAAAATTTCGACGGTCAGAAAAAAATTTTCGACGGTCAGAAAAAAATTTCGACGGTGGGAAAGATGAACGAACCGCAGAAAAAAAATTTCGACGGTCAGAAAAAAATTTTCGACGGTCAGAAAAAAATTTCGACGGTGGGAAAGATGAACGAACCGCAGAAAAAAAAATTCGACGGTCAGAAAAAAAATTTCGACGGTGGGAAAAAAATTTCGACGGTGGGAAAGATGAACGAACCGCAGAAAAAAAATTTCGACGGTCAGAAAAAAATTCTCGACGGTCAGAAAAAAATTTCGACGGTGGGAAAGATGAACGAACCGCAGAAAAAAATTTTCGACGGTCAGAAAAAAAATTTCGACGGTCAGAAAAAAATTTCGACGGTGGGAAAGATGAACGAACCGCAGAAAAAAATTTTCGACGGTCAGAAAAAAATTTTCGACCGTCAGAAAAAAATTTCGACGGTGGGAAAGATGAACGAACCGCAGAAAAAAAATTTCGACGGTCAGAAAAAAATTTTCGACGGTCAGAAAAAAATTTCGACGGTGGGAAAGATGAACGAACCGCAGAAAAAAAATTTCGACGGTCAGAAAAAAAATTTCGACGGTTGGAAAAAAATTTCGACGGTGGGAAAGATGAACGAACCGCAGAAAAAAATTTTCGACGGTCAGAAAAAAATTTTCGACGGTCAGAAAAAAATTTCGACGGTGGGAAAGATGAACGAACCGCAGAAAAAAATTTCGACGGTCAGAAAAAAATTTTCGACGGTCAGAAAAAAATTTCGACGGTCAGAAAAAAATTTCGACGGTGGGAAAGATGAACGAACCGCAGAAAAAAAATTTCGACGGTCAGAAAAAAATTCTCGACGGTCAGAAAAAAATTTCGACGGTCAGAAAAAAATTTCGACGGTGGGAAAAAAATTTCGACGGTGGGAAAGATGAACGAACCGCAGAAAAAAAATTTCGACGGTCAGAAAAAAATTCTCGACGGTCAGAAAAAAATTTCGACGGTGGGAAAGATGAACGAACCGCAGAAAAAAATTTTCGACTGTCAGAAAAAAAATTTCGACGGTCAGAAAAAAAATTCGACGGTGGGAAAGATGAACGAACCGCAGAAAAAAATTTTCGACGGTCAGAAAAAAATTTTCGACGGTCAGAAAAAAATTTCGACGGTGGGAAAGATGAACGAACCGCAGAAAAAAATTTCGACGGTCAGAAAAAAATTTTCGACGGTCAGAAAAAAATTTCGACGGTGGGAAAGATGAACGAACCGCAGAAAAAAATTTTCGACGGTCAGAAAAAAAAATTTCGACGGTCAGAAAAAAATTTCGACGGTGGGAAAGATGAACGAACCGCAGAAAAAAATTTTCGACGGTCAGAAAAAAATTTTCGACGGTCAGAAAAAAATTTCGACGGTGGGAAAGATGAACGAACCGCAGAAAAAAATTTCGACGGCCAGAAAAAAATTTTCGACGGTCAGAAAAAAATTTCGACGGTCAGAAAAAAATTTCGACGGTGGGAAAGATGAACGAACCGCAGAAAAAAATTTTCGACGGTCAGAAAAAAATTTTCGACGGTCAGAAAAAAATTTCGACGGTGGGAAAGATGAACGAACCGCAGAAAAAAAATTTCGACGGTCAGAAAAAAAATTTCGACGGTGGGAAAAAAATTTCGACGGTGGGAAAGATGAACGAACCGCAGAAAAAAAATTTCGACGGTCAGAAAAAAATTTTCGACGGTTGGAAAAAAATTTCGACGGTGGGAAAGATGAACGAACTGCAGAAAAAAAATTTCGACGGTCAGAAAAAAAATTTCGACGGTCAGAAAAAAATTTTCGGCGGTCAGAAAAAAATTTCGACGGAAAGATGAACGAACCGCAGAAAAAAATTTTCGACGGTCAGAAAAAAAATTTCGACGGTCAGAAAAAAATTTCGACGGTGGGAAAGATGAACGAACCGCAGAAAAAAATTTTCGACGGTCAGAAAAAAATTTTCGACGGTCAGAAAAAAATTTCGACGGTGGGAAAGATGAACGAACCGCAGAAAAAAATTTCGACGGTCAGAAAAAAATTTTCGACGGTCAGAAAAAAATTTCGACGGTGGGAAAGATGAACGAACCGCAGAAAAAAATTTTCGACGGTCAGAAAAAAAATTTCGACGGTCAGAAAAAAATTTCGACGGTGGGAAAGATGAACGAACCGCAGAAAAAAATTTTCGACGGTCAGAAAAAAATTTTCGACGGTCAGAAAAAAATTTCGACGGTGGGAAAGATGAACGAACCGCAGAAAAAAATTTCGACGGTCAGAAAAAAATTTTCGACGGTCAGAAAAAAATTTCGACGGTCAGAAAAAAATTTCGACGGTGGGAAAGATGAACGAACCGCAGAAAAAAATTTTCGACGGTCAGAAAAAAATTTTCGACGGTCAGAAAAAAATTTCGACGGTGGGAAAGATGAACGAACCGCAGAAAAAAAATTTCGACGGTCAGAAAAAAAATTTCGACGGTGGGAAAAAAATTTCGACGGTGGGAAAGATGAACGAACCGCAGAAAAAAAATTTCGACGGTCAGAAAAAAATTTTCGACGGTTGGAAAAAAATTTCGACGGTGGGAAAGATGAACGAACTGCAGAAAAAAAATTTCGACGGTCAGAAAAAAAATTTCGACGGTCAGAAAAAAATTTTCGGCGGTCAGAAAAAAATTTCGACGGTGGGAAAGATGAACGAACCGCAGAAAAAAAATTTCGACGGTCAGAAAAAAATTTTCGACGGTCAGAAAAAAATTTCGACGGTGGGAAAGATGAACGAACCGCAGAAAAAAAATTTCGACGGTCAGAAAACAATTTCGACGGTGGGAAAGATGAACGAACCGCAGAAAAAAAATTTCGACGGTCAGAAAAAAAATTTCGACGGTCAGAAAAAAATTTTCGGCGGTCAGAAAAAAATTTCGACGGTGGGAAAGATGAACGAACCGCAGAAAAAAAATTTCGACGGTCAGAAAAAAATTTTCAACGGTCAGAAAAAAATTTCGACGGTGGGAAAGATGAACGAACCGCAGAAAAAAAATTTCGACGGTCAGAAAAAAAATTTCGACGGTCAGAAAACAATTTCGACGGTGGGAAAGATGAACGAACCGCAGAAAAAAAATTTCGACGGTCAGAAAAAAATTTTCGACGGTCAGAAAAAAATTTCGACGGTGGGAAAGATGAACGAACCGCAGAAAAAAAATTTCGACGGTCAGAAAAAAATTTTCGACGGTCAGAAAAAAATTTCGACGGTGGGAAAGATGAACGAACCGCAGAAAAAAAATTTCGACGGTCAGAAAAAAATTTTCGACGGTCAGAAAAAAATTTCGACGGTGGGAAAGATGAACGAACCGCAGAAAAAAAATTTCGACGGTCAGAAAACAATTTCGACGGTGGGAAAGATGAACGAACCGCAGAAAAAAAATTTCGACGGTCAGAAAAAAATTTTCGACGGTCAGAAAAAAATTTCGACGGTGGGAAAGATGAACGAACCGCAGAAAAAAAATTTCGACGGTCAGAAAAAAATTTTCGACGGTCAGAAAAAAATTTCGACGGTGGGAAAGATGAACGAACCGCAGAAAAAAAATTTCGACGGTCAGAAAAAAATTTTCGACGGTCAGAAAAAAATTTCGACGGTGGGAAAGATGAACGAACCGCAGAAAAAAAATTTCGACGGTCAGAAAAAAATTTTCGACGGTCAGAAAAAAATTTCGACGGTGGGAAAGATGAACGAACCGCAGAAAAAAAATTTCGACGGTCAGAAAAAAAATTTCGACGGTGGGAAAGATGAACGAACCGCAGAAAAAAAATTTCGACGGTCAGAAAAAAAATTTCGACGGTTGGAAAAAAATTTCGACGGTGGGAAAGATGAACGAACCGCAGAAAAAAAATTTCGACGGTCAGAAAAAAATTTTCGACGGTCAGAAAAAAATTTCGACGGTGGGAAAGATGAACGAACCGCAGAAAAAAATTTTCGACGGTCAGAAAAAAAATTTCGACGGTCAGAAAAAAATTTCGACGGTGGGAAAGATGAACGAACCGCAGAAAAAAATTTTCGACGGTCAGAAAAAAATTTCGACGGTGGGAAAGATGAACGAACCGCAGAAAAAAAAATTCGACGGTCAGAAAAAAATTTTCGACGGTCAGAAAAAAATTTCGACGGTGGGAAAGATGAACGAACCGCAGAAAAAAAATTTCGATGGTCAGAAAAAAAATTTCGACGGTTGGAAAAAAATTTCGCCGGTGGGAAAGATGAACGAACTGCAGAAAAAAATTTTCGACAGTCAGAAAAAAAATTTCGACGGTCAGAAAAAAATTTTCGACGGTCAGAAAAAAATTTCGACGGTGGGAAAGATGAACGAACCGCAGAAAAAAAATTTCGACGGTCAGAAAAAAATTTTCGACGGTCAGAAAAAAATTTCGACGGTGGGAAAGATGAACGAACCGCAGAAGAAAAAATTCGACGGTCAGAAAAAAAATTTCGACGGTGGGAAAAAAATTTCGACGGTGGGAAAGATGAACGAACCGCAGAAAAAAAATTTCGACGGTCAGAAAAAAATTCTCGACGGTCAGAAAAAAATTTCGACGGTGGGAAAGATGAACGAACCGCAGAAAAAAATTTTCGACGGTCAGAAAAAAAATTTCGACGGTCAGAAAAAAATTTCGACGGTGGGAAAGATGAACGAACCGCAGAAAAAAATTTTCGACGGTCAGAAAAAAATTTTCGACGGTCAGAAAAAAATTTCGACGGTGGGAAAGATGAACGAACCGCAGAAAAAAATTTCGACGGTCAGAAAAAAATTTTCGACGGTCAGAAAAAAATTTCGACGGTCAGAAAAAAATTTCGACGGTGGGAAAGATGAACGAACCGCAGAAAAAAATTTTCGACGGTCAGAAAAAAATTTTCGACGGTCAGAAAAAAATTTCGACGGTGGGAAAGATGAACGAACCGCAGAAAAAAAATTTCGACGGTCAGAAAAAAAATTTCGACGGTGGGAAAAATATTTCGACGGTGGGAAAGATGAACGAACCGCAGAAAAAAAATTTCGACGGTCAGAAAAAAATTTCGACGGTGGGAAAGATGAACGAACCGCAGAAAAAAAATTTCGACGGTCAGAAAAAAATTTTCGACGGTCAGAAAAAAATTTCGACGGTGGGAAAGATGAACGAACCGCAGAAAAAAATTTTCGACGGTCAGAAAAAAATTTTCGACGGTCAGAAAAAAATTTCGACGGTGGGAAAGATGAACGAACCGCAGAAAAAAAATTTCGACGGTCAGAAAAAAAATTTCGACGGTTGGAAAAAAATTTCGACGGTGGGAAAGATGAACGAACCGCAGAAAAAAATTTTCGACGGTCAGAAAAAAATTTTCGACGGTCAGAAAAAAATTTCGACGGTGGGAAAGATGAACGAACCGCAGAAAAAAATTTCGACGGTCAGAAAAAAATTTTCGACGGTCAGAAAAAAATTTCGACGGTCAGAAAAAAATTTCGACGGTGGGAAAGATGAACGAACCGCAGAAAAAAAATTTCGACGGTCAGAAAAAAATTCTCGACGGTCAGAAAAAAATTTCGACGGTCAGAAAAAAATTTCGACGGTGGGAAAAAAATTTCGACGGTGGGAAAGATGAACGAACCGCAGAAAAAAAATTTCGACGGTCAGAAAAAAATTCTCGACGGTCAGAAAAAAATTTCGACGGTGGGAAAGATGAACGAACCGCAGAAAAAAAATTTCGACGGTTGGAAAGATGAGCAACCGCAGAAAAAAAATTTCGACGGTCAGAAAAAAATTTTCGACGGTCAGAAAAAAATTTCGACGGTGGGAAAGATGAACGAACCGCAGAAAAAAAATTTCGACGGTCAGAAAAAAATTTTCGACGGTCAGAAAAAAATTTCGACGGTGGGAAAGATGAACGAACCGCAGAAAAAAAATTTCGACGGTCAGAAAAAAATTTTCGACGGTCAGAAAAAAATTTCGACGGTGGGAAAGATGAACGAACCGCAGAAAAAAAATTTCGACGGTCAGAAAAAAATTTTCGACGGTCAGAAAAAAATTTCGACAGTGGGAAAGATGAACGAACCGCAGAAAAAAAATTTCGACGGTCAGAAAAAAATTTTCGACGGTCAAAAAAAAATTTCGACGGTCAGAAAAAAATTTTCGACGGTCAGAAAAAAATTTCGACGGTGGGAAAGATGAACGAACCGCAGAAAAAAAATTTCGACGGTCAGAAAAAAATTTTCGACGGTCAGAAAAAAATTTCGACGGTGAGAAAGATGAACGAACCGCAGAAAAAAAATTTCGACGGTCAGAAAAAAATTTTCAACGGTCAGAAAAAAATTTCGACGGTGGGAAAGATGAACGAACTGCAGAAAAAAATTTTCGACGGTCAGAAAAAAATTTTCGACGGTCAGAAAAAAATTTCGACGGTGGGAAAGATGAACGAACCGCAGAAAAAAAATTTCGACGGTCAGAAAAAAATTTTCGACGGTCAGAAAAAAATTTCGACGGTGGGAAAGATGAACGAACCGCAGAAAAAAAATTTCGACGGTCAGAAAAAAATTTTCGACGGTCAGAAAAAAATTTCGGCGGTGGGAAAGATGAACGAACCGCAGAAAAAAAATTTCGACGGTCAGAAAAAAAATTTCGACGGTCAGAAAAAAATTTCGACGGTGGGAAAGATGAACGAACCGCAGAAAAAAAATTTCGACGGTCAGAAAAAAATTTTCGACGGTCAGAAAAAAATTTCGACGGTGGGAAAGATGAACGAACCGCAGAAAAAAATTTTCGACGGTCAGAAAAAAAATTTCGACGGTCAGAAAAAAATTTCGACGGTGGGAAAGATGAACGAACCGCAGAAAAAAAATTTCGACGGTCAGAAAAAATTTTTCGACGGTCAGAAAAAAATTTCGACGGTGGGAAAGATGAACGAACCGCAGAAAAAAAATTTCGACGGTCAGAAAAAAATTTCGACGGTGGGAAAGATGAACGAACCGCAGAAAAAAAATTCGACGGTCAGAAAAAAATTTTCGACGGTCAGAAAAAAATTTCGACGGTGGGAAAGATGAACGAACCGCAGAAAAAAATTTTCGACGGTCAGAAAAAAAATTTCGACGGTCAGAAAAAAATTTCGACGGTGGGAAAGATGAACGAACCGCAGAAAAAAAATTTCGACGGTCAGAAAAAATTTTTCGACGGTCAGAAAAAAATTTCGACGGTGGGAAAGATGAACGAACCGCAGAAAAAAAATTTCGACGGTCAGAAAAAAAATTTCGACGGTGGGAAAGATGAACGAACCGCAGAAAAAAAATTCGACGGTCAGAAAAAAATTTTCGACGGTCAGAAAAAAATTTCGACGGTGGGAAAGATGAACGAACCGCAGAAAAAAAATTTCGACGGTCAGAAAAAAATTTTCGACGGTCAGAAAAAAATTTCGGCGGTGGGAAAGATGAACGAACCGCAGAAAAAAAATTTCGACGGTCAGAAAAAAATTTTCAACGGTCAGAAAAAAATTTCGACGGTGGGAAAGATGAACGAACCGCAGAAAAAAAATTTCGACGGTCAGAAAAAAATTTTCGACGGTTGGAAAAAAATTTCGACGGTGGGAAAGATGAACGAACCGCAGAAAAAAATTTCGACGGTCAGAAAAAAATTTTCGTCGGTCAGAAAAAAAATTTCGACGGTGGGAAAGATGAACGAACCGCAGAAAAAAAATTTCGACGGTCAGAAAAAAATTTTCGACGGCCAGAAAAAAATTTCGACGGTGGGAAAGATGAACGAACCGCAGAAAAAAAATTTCGACGGTCAGAAAAAAATTTTCGACGGTCAGAAAAAAATTTCGACGGTCAGAAAAAAATTTTCGACGGTCAGAAAAAAATTTCGACGGTGGGAAAGATGAACGAACCGCAGAAAAAAAATTTCGACGGTCAGAAAAGAATTTTCGACGGTCAGAAAAAAATTTCGACGGTGGGAAAGATGAACGAACCGCAGAAAAAAAATCTCGACGGTCAGAAAAAAATTTTCGACGGTCAGAAAAAAATTTCGACGGTGGGAAAGATGAACGAACCGCAGAAAAAAAATTTCGACGGTCAGAAAAAAATTTTCGACGGTCAGAAAAAAATTTCGACGGTCAGAAAAAAATTTTCGACGGTCAGAAAAAAATTTCGGCGGTGGGAAAGATGAACGAACCGCAGAAAAAAAATTTCGACGGTCAGAACAAAATTTTCGACGGTCAGAAAAAAATTTCGACGGTGGGAAAGATGCACGAACCGCAGAAAAAAAATTTCGACGGTCAGAAAAAAATTTTCGACGGCCAGAAAAAAATTTTCGACGGTCAGAGAAAAATTTCGACGGTGGGAAAGATGAACGAACCGCAGAAAAAAAATTTCGACGGTCAGAAAAAAATTTTCGAACGTCAGAAAAAAAATTTCGACGGTTGGAAAGATGAACAACCGCAGAAAAAAAATTTCGACGGCAGAAAAAAAATTTCGACGGTCAGAAAAAAATTTTCGACGGTCAGAAAAAAATTTCGACGGTCAGAAAAAAATTTTCGACGGTCAGAAAAAAATTTCGACGGTGGGAAAGATGAACGAACCGCAGAAAAAAAATTTCGACGGTCAGAAAAAAATTTTCGACGGTCAGAAAAAAATTTCGACGGTGGGAAAGATGAACGAACCGCAGAAAAAAATTTTCGACGGTCAGAAAAAAATTTCGACGGTGGGAAAGATGAACGAACCGCAGAAAAAAAATTTCGACGGTCAGAAAAAAATTTTCGACGGTCAGAAAAAAATTTCGACGGTGGGAAAGATGAACGAACCGCAGAAAAAAAATTTCGACGGTCAGAACAAAATTTTCGACGGTCAGAAAAAAATTTCGACGGTGGGAAAGATGCACGAACCGCAGAAAAAAAATTTCGACGGTCAGAAAAAAATTTTCGACGGCCAGAAAAAAATTTTCGACGGTCAGAGAAAAATTTCGACGGTGGGAAAGATGAACGAACCGCAGAAAAAAAATTTCGACGGTCAGAAAAAAATTTTCGAACGTCAGAAAAAAAATTTCGACGGTTGGAAAGATGAACAACCGCAGAAAAAAAATTTCGACGGCAGAAAAAAAATTTCGACGGTCAGAAAAAAATTTTCGACGGTCAGAAAAAAATTTCGACGGTCAGAAAAAAATTTTCGACGGTCAGAAAAAAATTTCGACGGTGGGAAAGATGAACGAACCGCAGAAAAAAAATTTCGACGGTCAGAAAAAAATTTTCGACGGTCAGAAAAAAATTTCGACGGTGGGAAAGATGAACGAACCGCAGAAAAAAATTTTCGACGGTCAGAAAAAAATTTCGACGGTGGGAAAGATGAACGAACCGCAGAAAAAAAATTTCGACGGTCAGAAAAAAATTTTCGACGGTCAGAAAAAAATTTCGACGGTGGGAAAGATGAACGAACCGCAGAAAAAAAATTTCGACGGTCAGAAAAAAAATTTCGACGGTCAGAAAAAAATTTCGGCGGTGGGAAAGATGAACGAACCGCAGAAAAAAAATTTCGACGGTCAGAAAAAAAATTTCGACGGTCAGAAAAAAATTTCGACGGTGGGAAAGATGAACGAACCGCAGAAAAAAATTTTCGACGGTCCGAAAAAAAATTTCGTCGGTCAGAAAAAAATTTTCGACGGTCAGAAAAAAATTTCGACGGTGGGAAAGATGAACGAACCGCAGAAAAAAAATTTCGACGGTCAGAAAAAAATTTTCGACGGTCAGAAAAAAATTTCGACGGTGGAAAAGATGAACGAACCGCAGAAAAAAAATTTCGACGGTCAGAAAAAAATTTTCGACGGTCAGAAAAAAAAATTTCGACGGTCAGAAAAAAATTTTCGACGGTCAGAAAAAAATTTCGACGGTGGGAAAGATGAACGAACCGCAGAAAAAAATTTCGACGGCCAGAAAAAAATTTTCGAAGGTCAGAAAAAAATTTCGACGGTGGGAAAGATGAACGAACCGCAGAAAAAAAATTTCGACGGTCAGAAAAAAATTTTCGACGGTCAGAAAAAAATTTCGACGGTGGGAAAGATGAACGAACCGCAGAAAAAAAAATTCGACGGTCAGAAAAAAAAATTTCGACGGTTGGAAAAAAATTTCGACGGTGGGAAAAATGAACGAACCGCAGAAAAAAAATTTCGACGGTCAGAAAAAAATTTTCGACGGTCAGAAAAAAAATTTCGACGGTTGGAAAGATGAGCAACCGCAGAAAAAAAATTTCGACGGTCAGAAAAAAATTTTCGACGGTCAGAAAAAAATTTCGACGGTGGGAAAGATGAACGAACCGCAGAAAAAGAATTTCGACGGTCAGAAAAAAATTTTCGACGGTCAGAAAAAAATTTCGACGGTGGGAAAGATGAACGAACCGCAGAAAAAAAATTTCGACGGTCAGAAAAAAATTTTCGACGGTCAGAAAAAAATTTCGACGGTGGGAAAGATGAACGAACCGCAGAAAAAAAATTTCGACGGTCAGAAAAAAATTTTCGACGGTCAGAAAAAAATTTCGACAGTGGGAAAGATGAACGAACCGCAGAAAAAAAATTTCGACGGTCAGAAAAAAATTTTCGACGGTCAAAAAAAAATTTCGACGGTCAGAAAAAAATTTTCGACGGTCAGAAAAAAATTTCGACGGTGGGAAAGATGAACGAACCGCAGAAAAAAAATTTCGACGGTCAGAAAAAAATTTTCGACGGTCAGAAAGAAATTTCGACGGTGAGAAAGATGAACGAACCGCAGAAAAAAAATTTCGACGGTCAGAAAAAAATTTTCAACGGTCAGAAAAAAATTTCGACGGTGGGAAAGATGAACGAACTGCAGAAAAAAATTTTCGACGGTCAGAAAAAAATTTTCGACGGTCAGAAAAAAATTTCGACGGTGGGAAAGATGAACGAACCGCAGAAAAAAAATTTCGACGGTCAGAAAAAAATTTTCGACGGTCAGAAAAAAATTTCGACGGTGGGAAAGATGAACGAACCGCAGAAAAAAAATTTCGACGGTCAGAAAAAAAATTTCGACGGTCAGAAAAAAATTTCGACGGTGGGAAAGATGAACGAACCGCAGAAAAAAAATTTCGACGGTCAGAAAAAAATTTTCGACGGTCAGAAAAAAATTTCGACGGTGGGAAAGATGAACGAACCGCAGAAAAAAAAATTTCGACGGTCAGAAAAAAATTTTCGACGGTCAGAAAAAAATTTCGACGGTGGGAAAGATGAACGAACCGCAGAAAAAAAATTTCGACGGTCAGAAAAAAATTTTCGACGGTCAGAAAAAAATTTCGGCGGTGGGAAAGATGAACGAACCGCAGAAAAAAAATTTCGACGGTCAGAAAAAAATTTTCAACGGTCAGAAAAAAATTTCGACGGTGGGAAAGATGAACGAACCGCAGAAAAAAATTTCGACGGTCAGAAAAGAATTTTCGACGGTCAGAAAAAAATTTCGACGGTTGGAAAGATGAGCAACCGCAGAAAAAAAATTTCGACGGCAGAAAAAAAATTTCGACGGTCAGAAAAAAATTTTCGACGGTCAGAAAAAAATTTCGACGGTCAGAAAAAAATTTTCGACGGTCAGAAAAAAATTTCGACGGTGGGAAAGATGAACGAACCGCAGAAAAAAAATTTCGACGGTCAGAAAAAAATTTTCGACGGTCAGAAAAAAATTTCGACGGTGGGAAAGATGAACGAACCGCAGAAAAAAATTTTCGACGGTCAGAAAAAAATTTCGACGGTGGGAAAGATGAACGAACCGCAGAAAAAAAATTTCGACGGTCAGAAAAAAATTTTCGACGGTCAGAAAAAAATTTCGACGGTGGGAAAGATGAACGAACCGCAGAAAAAAAATTTCGACGGTCAGAAAAAAAATTTCGACGGTCAGAAAAAAATTTCGGCGGTGGGAAAGATGAACGAACCGCAGAAAAAAAATTTCGACGGTCAGAAAAAAAATTTCGACGGTCAGAAAAAAATTTCGACGGTGGGAAAGATGAACGAACCGCAGAAAAAAATTTTCGACGGTCCGAAAAAAAATTTCGTCGGTCAGAAAAAAATTTTCGACGGTCAGAAAAAAATTTCGACGGTGGGAAAGATGAACGAACCGCAGAAAAAAAATTTCGACGGTCAGAAAAAAATTTTCGACGGTCAGAAAAAAATTTCGACGGTGGAAAAGATGAACGAACCGCAGAAAAAAAATTTCGACGGTCAGAAAAAAATTTTCGACGGTCAGAAAAAAAAATTTCGACGGTCAGAAAAAAATTTTCGACGGTCAGAAAAAAATTTCGACGGTGGGAAAGATGAACGAACCGCAGAAAAAAATTTCGACGGCCAGAAAAAAATTTTCGAAGGTCAGAAAAAAATTTCGACGGTGGGAAAGATGAACGAACCGCAGAAAAAAAATTTCGACGGTCAGAAAAAAATTTTCGACGGTCAGAAAAAAATTTCGACGGTGGGAAAGATGAACGAACCGCAGAAAAAAAAATTCGACGGTCAGAAAAAAAAATTTCGACGGTTGGAAAAAAATTTCGACGGTGGGAAAAATGAACGAACCGCAGAAAAAAAATTTCGACGGTCAGAAAAAAATTTTCGACGGTCAGAAAAAAAATTTCGACGGTTGGAAAGATGAGCAACCGCAGAAAAAAAATTTCGACGGTCAGAAAAAAATTTTCGACGGTCAGAAAAAAATTTCGACGGTGGGAAAGATGAACGAACCGCAGAAAAAAAATTTCGACGGTCAGAAAAAAATTTTCGACGGTCAGAAAAAAATTTCGACGGTGGGAAAGATGAACGAACCGCAGAAAAAAAATTTCGACGGTCAGAAAAAAATTTTCGACGGTCAGAAAAAAATTTCGACGGTGGGAAAGATGAACGAACCGCAGAAAAAAAATTTCGACGGTCAGAAAAAAATTTTCGACGGTCAGAAAAAAATTTCGACAGTGGGAAAGATGAACGAACCGCAGAAAAAAAATTTCGACGGTCAGAAAAAAATTTTCGACGGTCAAAAAAAAATTTCGACGGTCAGAAAAAAATTTTCGACGGTCAGAAAAAAATTTCGACGGTGGGAAAGATGAACGAACCGCAGAAAAAAAATTTCGACGGTCAGAAAAAAATTTTCGACGGTCAGAAAAAAATTTCGACGGTGAGAAAGATGAACGAACCGCAGAAAAAAAATTTCGACGGTCAGAAAAAAATTTTCAACGGTCAGAAAAAAATTTCGACGGTGGGAAAGATGAACGAACTGCAGAAAAAAATTTTCGACGGTCAGAAAAAAATTTTCGACGGTCAGAAAAAAATTTCGACGGTGGGAAAGATGAACGAACCGCAGAAAAAAAATTTCGACGGTCAGAAAAAAATTTTCGACGGTCAGAAAAAAATTTCGACGGTGGGAAAGATGAACGAACCGCAGAAAAAAAATTTCGACGGTCAGAAAAAAATTTTCGACGGTCAGAAAAAAATTTCGGCGGTGGGAAAGATGAACGAACCGCAGAAAAAAAATTTCGACGGTCAGAAAAAAAATTTCGACGGTCAGAAAAAAATTTCGACGGTGGGAAAGATGAACGAACCGCAGAAAAAAAATTTCGACGGTCAGAAAAAAATTTTCGACGGTCAGAAAAAAATTTCGACGGTGGGAAAGATGAACGAACCGCAGAAAAAAAAATTTCGACGGTCAGAAAAAAATTTTCGACGGTCAGAAAAAAATTTCGACGGTGGGAAAGATGAACGAACCGCAGAAAAAAAATTTCGACGGTCAGAAAAAAATTTTCGACGGTCAGAAAAAAATTTCGGCGGTGGGAAAGATGAACGAACCGCAGAAAAAAAATTTCGACGGTCAGAAAAAAATTTTCAACGGTCAGAAAAAAATTTCGACGGTGGGAAAGATGAACGAACCGCAGAAAAAAAATTTCGACGGTCAGAAAAAAATTTTCGACGGTCAGAAAAAAATTTCGACGGTTGGAAAGATGAGCAACCGCAGAAAAAAAATTTCGACGGCAGAAAAAAAATTTCGACGGTCAGAAAAAAATTTTCGACGGTCAGAAAAAAATTTCGACGGTCAGAAAAAAATTTTCGACGGTCAGAAAAAAATTTCGACGGTGGGAAAGATGAACGAACCGCAGAAAAAAAATTTCGACGGTCAGAAAAAAATTTTCGACGGTCAGAAAAAAATTTCGACGGTGGGAAAGATGAACGAACCGCAGAAAAAAAATTTCGACGGTCAGAAAAAAATTTTCGACGGTCAGAAAAAAATTTCGACGGTGGGAAAGATGAACGAACCGCAGAAAAAAAATTTCGACGGTCAGAAAAAAATTTTCGACGGTCAGAAAAAAATTTCGACGGTGGGAAAGATGAACGAACCGCAGAAAAAAAATTTCGACGGTCAGAAAAAAAATTTCGACGGTCAGAAAAAAATTTCGACGGTGGGAAAGATGAACGAACCGCAGAAAAAAAATTTCGACGGTCAGAAAAAAAATTTCGACGGTCAGAAAAAAATTTCGACGGTGGGAAAGATGAACGAACCGCAGAAAAAAATTTTCGACGGTCCGAAAAAAAATTTCGTCGGTCAGAAAAAAATTTTCGACGGTCAGAAAAAAATTTCGACGGTGGGAAAGATGAACGAACCGCAGAAAAAAAATTTCGACGGTCAGAAAAAAATTTTCGACGGTCAGAAAAAAATTTCGACGGTGGAAAAGATGAACGAACCGCAGAAAAAAAATTTCGACGGTCAGAAAAAAATTTTCGACGGTCAGAAAAAAAAATTTCGACGGTCAGAAAAAAATTTTCGACGGTCAGAAAAAAATTTCGACGGTGGGAAAGATGAACGAACCGCAGAAAAAAATTTCGACGGCCAGAAAAAAATTTTCGAAGGTCAGAAAAAAATTTCGACGGTGGGAAAGATGAACGAACCGCAGAAAAAAAATTTCGACGGTCAGAAAAAAATTTTCGACGGTCAGAAAAAAATTTCGACGGTGGGAAAGATGAACGAACCGCAGAAAAAAAAATTCGACGGTCAGAAAAAAAAATTTCGACGGTTGGAAAAAAATTTCGACGGTGGGAAAAATGAACGAACCGCAGAAAAAAAATTTCGACGGTCAGAAAAAAATTTTCGACGGTCAGAAAAAAAATTTCGACGGTTGGAAAGATGAGCAACCGCAGAAAAAAAATTTCGACGGTCAGAAAAAAATTTTCGACGGTCAGAAAAAAATTTCGACGGTGGGAAAGATGAACGAACCGCAGAAAAAAAATTTCGACGGTCAGAAAAAAATTTTCTACGGTCAGAAAAAAATTTCGACGGTGGGAAAGATGAACGAACCGCAGAAAAAAAATTTCGACGGTCAGAAAAAAATTTTCGACGGTCAGAAAAAAATTTCGACGGTGGGAAAGATGAACGAACCGCAGAAAAAAATTTTCGACGGTCAGAAAAAAATTTCGACGGTCAGAAAAAAATTTCGACGGTCAGAAAAAAATTTCGACGGTGGGAAAGATGAACGAACCGCAGAAAAAAAATTTCGACGGTCAGAAAAAAATTTTCGACGGTCAGAAAAAAATTTCGACGGTGGGAAAGATGAACGAACCGCAGAAAAAAAATTTCGACGGTCAGAAAAAAAATTTCGACGGTTGGAAAAAAATTTCGACGGTGGGAAAGATGAACGAACCGCAGAAAAAAAATTTCGACGGTCAGAAAAAAATTTTCGTCGGTCAGAAAAAAAATTTC
>CAXIES010000371.1:0-15237 GCA_964023965.1 Melinopterus prodromus
GATCGCCGTTATTTGCATGGCGCGTGTCTGTTTCACAAGATTCTAAAAACGGGGTGTCCGCCTTACCTGAGGGAAAGGGTTTCATATCGTACCGATGTCCATCATGTCAATATAAGACGAAAAGCATCCCTGACCATACACAGCCGTGTTTCCCACCGCTCGTTTTCTTACCAACTGGTCAATGTTTACAATGATATACCGTTATCTTTCAGGTCCCTGCAGTTGGCATCTTTCAGGGATCGGTTGAGGGGGAATGTATTGAGTGGGATATAGTGTCATTGTTGTTGTGTTTATTATGTATATGTTGTGTCACTTTTGCCAACTGTTTGATACCACCTAAAACTTTGTATGTATACCGCCTAAATTCAAATTTATTTTGGTCCAATTATTGTTTGAAAGGGTTAAGTGGAAGAGCAGAGGCTCCCCTCCAGGAGCTGACTGAACTTCGCCCTTTTTTTCAGTTTTTAAGTTGTTGCCTTTTTGTACGATAACTATATTTCTTTAAAATAAAGACATTTATTATTATTATTGTGAGTTTAGGGAGGTATGACTCCACTCATCATGGGGAGTCATATGGCATAGGTTTCTCGGGGTTATCTTATTAGTAAAAGATTCAAACATTTTATTCATGACAAGTTTGATGTACCTATGTACATCAAACTTATTGTATACTTTTGTTATACGGTTCTATAGGTGACCGTATAACAATCTATCGATATATGCAGAACCATAATTTGCAAACCGTTCGGTTTCTAATTCAGTCGAGTTATTTTTCATTTTAATTCTCATTTTTTATTGTATACCGATACGCCATTAGATAGGTAATCTTATTCCCTATCAATCAATATTAGGGTCCCTATATCTATCTTTAATAGTTTTGAGATATTGTCAGTGTAAAACAATGCAAAGTAACTACAAAACGATTTATTCATCATTTATAGAAATGTAACAACTTTGGAACAGCAGGAAAACAGAAAAATATTGAAAAGGTTTCTTAAAACTAAAATAATATATTCGGGAGATCTAACTTAAATTTAATTTAATTCTGTTGTTCGAAATGCTGCCCGTTCTGCTAAAAAAAACTAGTCGCTGTACTTCTGTCGATCTTCGGATTCCTTGTCGCTGAAGTCCATTAATGGCGGCTACTACTCTGCTAGTCAATTCTTTTCGAGTATTAACTAGTGTGGAATAGACTCGACTTTTCATATGACCCCAGAAATAAAAGTCTAATGGTGTTAAATCTGGTGAGCTTGGTGGCCACCGCCAGGATCCCCTATTTCCCAACCACCTATTGTCAACATCTGATTAAGTTGAATGGATACCACATGCGAAGGATGTGCCGGTGCACCGTCCATTTGATAAAAGCAGTCACGTAAAATATTGAGGGGAAGATTTTCGCAAACGTTTTTCACACATCCACGCAAAATTTCTAAATATCTAACACTATTTAAATTTTCGTATCTAATTTCGTCCCCCATTATTAAACGGGAGTGTTCAAAATGGATTTAAAGAACAAGTGACAATAATATCTCAAAAACTATTAAAGCTAGATATAGGGAAGCCTAGTATTGATTGATAGGGAATAAGATTTCCTATCGAATGGCGTACCGGCATACAGGGTAATCCATTTGAAAAAAATAAGTTATGTTTGAATATTCTATTATTGTTTTGTAAATTTTGAACATCCTGTATAAGATATATAAGATCATGAAACTTCTAGTTTCAATAATAACCGAAATATCCAATTTTAAACGTAACCCCGAAAGTAACCAAAAAATTTGTAATATCAAAAGTGGTTATATTTACGTATAGGGAATCCTTATTAAAAATGATGTATTTTAATACATACGTAGAAACCAAAAATAAATTTAAAATTATATCATTCTATTTAAAATAACAAAATTGATACTGACTTCCGGTGACCGGATGTGAAATCTAACTTGAGAATATTTTACCTGAAGAGCTCAGATCGAGCAAATTCTATTTCCAAAATTTCAAGTTTCCAGAAATAGTAGAACATGAGAAACTTCTAATTTACCAGTTCCGTGAGACACCATTTATCGAAAAAAGACGTATCTGTCCAATCCTAAATACACATTATAAAACCGCCAGTAAATAATAGGTATGTACTCTTTCCAATGAACAAAACAGAACTTACTTTAGTATCATCGGCGGGCAGCCTTCTAACCCACACATCCTCCTGACCATGCAACGTGGAAGTACTACTACTCGTCTGGCTCTTCATTTCTATAAGCGAGGAATCGAAGAACTTGGTATCGTAGTGGGGTGGCCTATTGAAAATACCGTGAATCGTTGGCCTTTTAGCAGGATCCGTAGTATGAACAGTGTTCGCCTGTCGATACCTAGGCAACGACGCCAAAATCTTTGCCTTCGCCTGCGAGCACTTTTCCGCATCCTTACTACTACTCTTCTTCTTAACCCCCTCGTTGGTCTTCGTCTTTGTTATCACGAATTTATGGGTAGGTCCGGTCACCGTGTCGATAACGGATGTTTTGGAACCGCTGGAAGACTCGGATAGGCTCTTATCACTTCCTGATATCGTCGCCAGATCACTTTTTGGACCCTTGTTGTCTTCGTCCTCGTCTTCTTCCCTGCACTGCGAGAGTCTCCTAGATGGTATTACGTTCCTCGACGGCAGAGTACCAGAGTGATTCTGAAAGTACTGTTGGAAGAAACGGCCGTCTTCTCCACTTCGTCTTAACATATCTTTTAGAGCGGCCATCGTGGAGATGGTGTTGTACTTGATGTTCTGAACCAGTTCCGATTCTATGTCGCTATCGTCCGATGAGTCATGTGGTGTTGGAGTCGTGGGGATTTTCTTTTTCTTCTTCGAGCCGTCAGGCGACTTCTTGGACGGTGGCGATTTGTCCATCTCTAGCACATTAAAAAAACATTGTTTTCTTCTAGTTACTTTTGTGTTATTTTTTGGCCATTTGCTTTATAAAAACCGATATAACGCTACATAACATTTGAACAGTCGGTTAAGAAATACAATCAGGTATGAAAATATTACAATACTACGTATAACGAATAATCTGAGTATGCTTATCGCGTCCATAAGTAGGAAAAATGGTCAAATACACCGCAATTAAATTAAGTTTTGTTTTTAAACTCGTATTATAATAATATACTATTAGAAAAATAGGGTTATTAAGTCAATAATGATTTATGTCCATTCCAGCAAGTCATTACCAATCTTTCGTATTTTTTAGAATATTTGTAAATTCTGAGGCTTTAACAAACCTGATGTACATATTAATTATCAACCTACAAAAAAAGAATATAGAACAACAAACTTACAAAAGAAACAAACGGTGCCATGCGCTGTGGGCGCTTATCCGATGTTTCTTTTAAGCTTGGCGTGTAAATTAGAATATTCGCATCAAATTTCTTAGTTACTTTACATACCGGGTGATTCAATTTCGAGGCTCACCATGGGGATCTCGCTTATTACTGGAGATAGAGCCTATGTTTAAATTTGGCAAAGTTTCGTATTTTTGTGTTGATCACTGAACTGAAAAGAAATTTAAGCTATCATTTTTCATTTTGAAGATATCCGCAAAAAACTGAAATGTTACGATATCGCTTTTAATTTTTTATTCAAAACCAATAGTAGCTAGACATTTGAAACAAAAACATTCTACAGCTACTTTTTAACAAGGAAGATGGGCGGCGCCGCGTAGCCGTGGCGCACTTTTGTTTTCTTATGGGCTCCATGTTGAATTTTGGCATTTTCCGATAGTGATGCTTTTTTCTTATTTCCGCAATGTATAACATGTTGGCATTTGTTTTTAAAACAATGGTGTAATAATAATAAAAAAACTTTCTTCTTTTTCTCGTTGTTTGTCGTGCTTATCAGGTACCCACCTGGAGCTTGGTTACACACCGCCGGACTGACCAAGTGTGCTTTGGATTAACAACATTTAGATTGTAAAAGAAACAAGTTTATACACGAAAACGTTGGTCCAACGCAACATCGTAAAAATAGTCTACCACTTCGGTGCGCAGAAGATTTAAAAATCGTTCTCCATTCGAGTTTTAATAGAACATCGATGGCCCAATTAAAGGGTTGAGCATTATAAGAATTACGGGGTTTACTAAACGATTCATGGTACGCTAAATTTCTGGCTAATGTTAGGAATATTATAGGATGGGGCGTTTCTATGATAACAATAATAACTCCTTATCATATAACGGTTTTCGTTATTAGTAAACGGCATTCTACATCCATAATCAACCACTAACGTTTATTTGGTTAATGGGCAAACCCAATGCTGCGTGCGCTGTTTGATCCAAGTGCATTTCGTTAACGTTGCTTGGCAAAGAGTCCGGCGGTCTGTAACCAAGCTCCAGTTGGGTACCTGAAGTTTTATTATTACACCATTGTTTTAAAAACCAATCCCAACATGTTACAAATTTCGGAATTAAAAAAAGAAGACTAGCGGAAAATACCAAAATGGCGCCCATAAGAAAAACAAAAGTTGGCCATGGTTATGTTTTTGTATTTTTTTATGTTTTTTTTTTCAAATATCTAGCTACTCTTGGTTTTGAATACAAAATTAAAAAAGATATCTTAACAATTCAGTTTTTTTTTTGCGGATATCGTCTAAATGAAAATGATAGCTTAAATTTCTTTTCAGATACTTGATCAACAGAAAAATACGAAACTTTGCCAAATTTAACTAATAAGCGAGATCCCCATGGTGAGCCTCGAAATTGAATCAGCCGGTATAATTAAACAAAATGGCGGTCCGATGAATTACAAACCGCGTGTTTTTACTTTTATTTTCTATAAGATGGTGGATTATGGTCCGTATGCGGTAGCGAGAAACAATTAATTGGTTAAAATGTTGCAGTAACAAAAATAACTTACTAGTCAGGGCATACACTTAGTGATTTGTATAGTAGAAGTATTCGCAACCAGTTTTGCAAGTAGAGTATACATTTTCTAACCGACTTGGCTCCATATAACCAACATAATTCTTAATAAAACAAAACATTCATGACCGAGAGGATGCGCAATACAAAGAGAAACATTGGAATAATAGTTATGTACAGCATTCTCAAAAGTATATTTGTGTTCTCATGCACTGTATATATGTGATCGGTATTTAATTGCAATGCAAACATTCCAGCAAGTGTTCTTTTCCAGAACAATCATAGTGAACATAATGTTTTGCAAAATACCGGAGCAAAATAACAAATGTTTATGTAATTCAAAGTACCCATTATTAGCGTGATCCAAAAAAACGGACTTTTCGCTAGAAGGCAACGGTCCCCCAATCTGTTCCTTTTCCAGAAAAAGAATTCACTCCAAATTTGAGAAAAAACGGCTATTTAAAATACATTGCAAATATGAATCTTCTTTCCCCATTTATCATATTTCGGTTTCAGAAAAATAAATTGCGGGAGATTATTAGAAATTGTTCAAAACTCCCCAAGGAAGAAATCCACAACTACTATTTTTTGTTCACCACCCCCTGCCCTCCCCATTGTACCCTAAATATGAGACAAAAGTTTCCCCAAATTGACAATTTTCCAATGTTCAGTTTCAAATTAGTTAATAAATGAGAAAAAAATATGTCAATAATCCAATAATAATCATTCTGCCAAAAACAATAATAAAACACATTATTGTCTTCGTCCAAGTGATTTTGTTTTGAGTAATCACTTTTCTGTCTGCACCATGTTGTATTGTTTATCTTATAAATGGGCATGTCCAGCAGACTCACCGGTGATATACCGGCAAGTTACCGGTGGATCAGCGGCGACGATAATCGGAATTTTTAGCCTGGATTCATTCCTCAATGTCTTTTTCGTATCACGACCGCTGCGACAGTGGCGCAAAGAAGAAGTGCAGGATTGCATCACGCTGAAAATTCCGATTATTGTCACCGCTGATCCACCGGCAACTTACCGGTATGTCACCGGTGAGTCTGCTGGACATGCCAGTTAAACTTTTGGACAAGTAGTCCACTTGCCAGATGCTATTATAAATGAACACACAATTATGTACCACTCTTAATTTTATTACAAATAATATAGGTACCTACCGCCATATCCTTTAAGGAGCGTTCTCATTAGTGATAGTAGTAGTGTTATTTATGTACCGTGATATCAAAAATTACGTTGGCCACGGGTTGCCATGCAAAGTAAAATGGTTGTCTTAGCTTAAATCATTCTTTTGAAATAATTCTGTCACTGTCAAGCTACACCGACAATGATGTCGGTGACATCGCCTCTTGACAACGCCTTACAAAATGTACTTCAGCCAGTGAACTGTATATACTACGTATAACTGGAACGGGCCCGCGCTTTATATTGGCTGGCGAGAAGTGTTGCAGCCGCAAGCAAAAGAGACAGAGCGATAGAGCGTAGGTAGATAGCGGAAGGCAGTACTGTTTCGCTTTTTTATTTTATTCCAGCTGAACCCATTGTCCTAGAAACCTCAAAATGGTCTCATAGTAAACCTAAATCTCTGTATTTTTACGTGAAATTGCAAAAATTTGTTCCCAAATGTTTTTGACGTATTTACAGCGATTCTTTAAGTGGGGTGCGAACGGCTTCATAAAAAAACGTAAAAAACGCAATAACCTGACTCCCTATATTTTTAAAGGGTGGAAAAAATAATTAATTAAATTATTATAATCAGTCTGTCGCTTTAAAATATCAAAGTTGAGAACGTTTCAAGTGAAGAATCGCCAAACCGGGGGGTGGGTGGAAAGAGGGTGCACAGGGGTCGAAGTGGAGCGCAAAATTGCACTCCTTGCCAGTGTTGCCATCAGTGATGCTCCCCAACAAAAACAAGTGGTGAATTCGGAATCAAATTAAAATGTTTGGCTTCAATAATAGGAATTTTACCAACAAGTATAAAAAAAAAAAAAAAGTGATTAATGATCGAGACTAATTGGCAAGATCATTAATCGCCGTTAAATATTCGAGTTAGTTTCAACACTTTTTCGTCGATCGTATTCTTGATACTGTCTGTTCACGAGGAAGGAATGTTTTGATTGGATGGATTCATTTCACGTATGTTCGTTAGCCATTATATCTGTCATCCACGTAGGTTTTGACAGACTTTAACAGTACTTTTGTATAAAGATGACAGTTTGTTTAAGTAATGAACTCAGTATTCAAACGAACTCTCACTATTATACAATGCTACTGGATCATAACCATTGGTGTGTATCATGGTAGGGATTATATAGTTATGAACTTATGCAATAAAACTTATTATATGTGAGTCGTAGAGCACATTCAACTATGGAGAAAACTCAAAAATAAACGATCGACGAAAAAGTTAGTTAAATAATATGTTTATATTGCTTAGCTTGTTCCTACATTTAAAATAATAAAGTAAGAAATCAATAACCTTATAGTTTATTTATTGTGCCTTTGTAAAATTCGATATATAACCTTAGCGATATTACAGTGAACCAGATAAGACAGTTATAGTCTGCAGGTGGTTAAAAGTGGTGATTTTTTACTTTGGATGTGTAGTAATATTTTATTAATACGCATGGCAACACTGCTTCTTGCACATTTACAGTAAAATAATCAGGTTGGGTTTGATTGATTAGTCTTAAATTAGGGTGACCAACCGTCCCGATTTGGGCGGGACAGTCCCGAATTTTAACAACTGGTCCCGACTTGTAAAGCGTCCCGAATTTTGTCCCGATTTTCGAAAATTTTATCCTTATGTCCAGGATTTTGTAATACAATTCGAATTTCCAAGATATCCATAAACATAAATTAGATTCCTAATTATTATCTGAAAGAAGGGTTGTCTATCTATAACGAATTTCAAGCGCAACCTTAGCGACCATAATAATTATGTGAACACGTGTAGTGAATAGCCGGTTGGTGGGTGACAATCTGGTCCTTGTGACGGTGTACAAACGGTGCCTAAAAACTAATCTGACTTAAATAAAAATGCATGTTAGTCTTTTGTGAAATCGTTTGGGCGGGGTATGATTTAGTGGCCAGGTCGCGTTGGATCATTTTTATTTTTTGATTTTCAAATTGAATCAGTCAACACAATACAAAACATATTTTTGTTATTATCAAACTTCTATTTTACACATTTGTTGGTATTCATAAAATGCGCCATAGCAAATCACAGATATATTGATCCTAATAATTTGGAATGAAAGAGAAAAATATATGTTACCGATTTATTTTATTCTGTTCTTGGGATTTCTTCTATCTAGATTAATTTCTTCCAAAAATATGGAACATAAAGACAGAAAACGCAAAAGCACGTTCAATGACAACTTACAAAAACAATTTCGTTGTTTTTTTTTTTGAAAATTACTATGTCTAATTCCCAATCAGAACTAAAATGCAGTTTTACATCGGCGAAGGTCGCCGAAACGATATTGCAAAACATACATCGAATATACAGAACCAATGCATGATGTAGCAAGTTCATCGAAATTAAGTACTTGTTTTAGAGCCGTAACAGTAGGGGAACCAGAAAAGATTTTGGCTTGCAAACAAGGCACATATGCATACCACTGTCTGTATCACAACCACAATTTTTGATTAATAGAGTGCACGTCAAAACTTCTAATGTAAATGTTTGAAAAGAAGATGTGTCTCGTACGAACTAACACAGATTACACAGAAGCAAGTATAATAAATGTGTTTTATCCGCTAGTAAAGAAAGAGTTGAGAAGAAATGTGAGGAAATGCAATTTCGTGACAATATTTCCTGACACATCTAGCCAGCGACATAAAAATACTCCCCCTTCTGGTTAGATACTTTGATGTCCAAAAATTTATTCAAATAAATATTTTAAATGAGCACGAAAACATTCGCGAGACGGCTGAAGAATTATCCAATAAAATTCCATAATTAATAATATTTTATTAATAATAATAAAATCCATATTCATTGCAGCAGACAGTACAAATACCAATTTTGGCGGTACAGAACGAAGTGGAGAGAACAATGGTTTTAAAAAATAAGAGATCGTCTAGACGGGAAGAATAGAGTCAAGTAATAGTGCAATTTGTAAAAGTTAAAGAAACTTTATTAAATTTAATATATTTTGTTTTATTTTATATTTATTCAGATATAGGTATGTTTCAATATTTGCATACAGTTTATTTAATGATTATTTTTAGCTAAAAAATACTATCATAATAAAAATGTTGTTTTAAGTTAGGTTCTTGTGGTACAATTTGTAAAAATTGTAGAATTGTGTTTGATTTATGTTGTGTTATGTTTCTTTTTTTGTTTTAACTAGTGAAAGTTAAAGAATGTTTTTTTTATTTATATTGTTATTTCTTAAGCTTCTTTTCTTTTATTGAAAGTGAAAACGTATATTATAGGTCATAGTAAACATTTGCTGTTGTCAGTTTACCCAATGGTACAATTTGTTTATAGTTCAGCACGTTTTGTTTAATATTTTCCACTAACCCAACCCAACCCAACCCCGATTCCCAAGCGTCCCGATTTGGCAATTGAAAAAGTTGGTCACCCTATCTTAAATACACCACCACAAAGGAATATTCCCGATGAAAAACTGAAATTCCGCTGGCAACACCCCGCCGGACCCATAAAAACTATTAGTCACCAAAAATTATGATGACAGTAACATAAACAAGTGGTTATCCGAAAATCCACAAACTTAACCGTACCTTTGAGACCAATCGTCAGCACAATAGGTTTCCCAACCTATTTGTTGGTCAAATACTTGTCGAACCATCCAGCCTCCAGCCATTTATAGGACTTATTACATCTTTTGTCAAGAACTCTGAACATTTTATTCAGATTCTACAGGGAGATGTCATTGACCTTCAGGAAATACTCGTGAGTTTTGACGTGCAGGCAAAATATTTAGCAGTGCGACGTTAAAACTCCGCCACACGATAGCGACTTGTCTGCACGGTATAGTTTGTACAAGTAAGACGGTACACCATAGGGTGGCTTCACGGAAGCGACTTGCCCGCAAGATTAGTTTGCACGGTACTCCTAGCGTGGCTTTATTGGTTAAGAATCGAGTGGTCCAAAAACGGCTACTAAGAAGAAACATTCATTCCGCATATAAATTTGCTCACTGATTTAAGGGAAAACCGAAATGGCTGGCGAAACTAAACATACTTTTGTCCGCGACTCTACATAACGATGAAATAGATGATAAACTACTTGTCTTGAATAAGTACGTACATATACCTTGACCAGCGAGTAGTTGCATCGAGAGCGCTGCGTAAAACGCGTCACGTACTCCTTATATTTACGCTCTGCGCACAGGTGTCGAAGTACTTGTCGCTGGCCAAGCTATATACGTGCTACGTGCAACAAGACGATGGGGCCTCGACTACAACTGTGGAACGATGCGCGCGCAACTCGCCGCGCATTCCGCATATTTGAAACTGTGCATAGTGTTCGCCCCATATACGTACATACTATATATTCAATTTAATAACTATATGGTTCGCCCGTACGACCTTTTATACAGGGTCCGGCAGTGAAACGGAAAGATTTGAGGTAGGGTTTGCAGCGCGCCGCGAAGTGGTGGGGGAGAAAGTAGCCGACTTGCCAAGACCTGCATGAGTAGCCATTTTGTTTACAATGGAGCGTTGGACGGGTGCGCATCGCGGTTACGCAGTTATAACCTATTTTAAAAATGGTGGGAGTTTAGTGCAAACGCGTCGTAATTTTCGACGGCATTTTAACAACATTTAACAACATTTGAACAAGCTGTAATTTGTAAGGGTGATATCTCAGATCCTTATGGAGAATCCTTCTTATCGATCTGTCACTTATTCCAAGACGTGTGGCGTGACGGATGGCCGATCGGCGTGGACTTCTTAACGTTGCTTGTCGAACACGTTCGATATTTTCATCGGTTCGAACTGTTTTGTCACTACCACCCCTCTTTTTACACGTCGATCCTGTTTGTTCGAGGTTGTTTGCCCATTCTTTTATCGCTTTATCTGACGGAACAGGATGGTTGCGCGTTATGTTAAAATGCCGTCGAAAGTTACGACGCGTTTGCACTAAACTCCCACCATTTTAAAAATAGGTTTTAATTGCGTAACCGCGATGCGCACCCGTCCAACGCTCCATTGTAAACAAAATGGCTACTCATGCAGGTCTTAGCAAGTCGGCTACTTTCTCCCCCACCACTTCGCGGCGCGCTGCAAACCCTACCTCAAATCTTTCCGTTTCACTGCCGGACCCTGTATTAGGCCAAATTTCGCTCTACTTACCTAACTGTTGTCATAGTTATAAATTTACTATACCTATTATACTTTTCTAAATCACTTCAGATAGAATAATATTATATATAACCTAAAAAATAAATCAATAACTAATTGTATGTCGACAATAATTGTATGCCATGTCGACAATAAAAAAACTAGAATAATATTATAATATTAACATATTACATAGTGCCATGTCGACAATAAAAAAAAACAAAAATAATATTATAATATTAAAGATGCCGCAATGTTAATATTGTCCGCCTCCGCTGGTCTTCTTATTATGTTTGCTTTTGTTTTATTGTTTCTCTTCTTCGTTGAGGAGAAACGTCGCTGGGGAAGAATATTTTTATTTGTGGAAACTACGCGCGTAGGTGTAAACTTAGCAGGATGGTTGTTGCTTCTTGGTGCTTCTAATATTGGAACTATGTATAAAACATGTTTTTGGAATAGTTCTATATTAGAATCTGTTCGTAATTGTTCGTCCATTAATTGATAACATGCTTTCGTGCATAGTTCTTATTTACGTGTAAACGGAAGTACTGTCTTCCTTATTCACTTCCTGCAAAATTACACTTATTTCCTGCTGCGATTCGTTATTGTACCTAGGTTAGGTCTACAAACATAAATAATAATTAATACAACAAAGGGTGCTTATCTAAATAAAATACGTTTTATTTGCAAGGCAATTTACAAAAAAAAAATACTGAAAGCATTTTATTCAATTTTGCCCGTCACCCTTTTATTCTTAAGTTACTCTTTACCCATATTATAACTAAATATTACTTATCACGACACTACGACTTAGTTGGTTTCGTAATATATAGTGAACGCGTAAACTATGGAACATGGAAGGGTTTGTTATTTGAAAAATCCTCGGACACGTTTACACGTAAAAAAGAACTATGCATGAAAGCATTTTATCAATTAATGGACGAACAATTACGAACAGATTCAGATATAGAACTATTCCAAAAACATATTTTATCCATAGTTCAATATTAGAAGCAGCAAGAAGCAACAACCATCCTGCTAAGTTTACACCTACGCGCGTAGTTTCCACAAATAAAAATATTCTTCCCCAGTGACGTTTCTTCTCAACGAAGAAGAGAAACAATAAAACAAAAGGTAAGTAGAGCGAAATTTGTCCTAATATAAAAAAAAGGTCGTACGGGCGAACACTATGCACAGTTTCAAATATGCGGAATGCGCGGCGAGTTGTGCGCGCATCGTTCCACAGTTGCAGTCGAGGCCCCATCGTCTTGTCTACGTGCATACGTCCGACATTGTATATACTGTTGACGATCTAATCCGTCTTCCTGACTCCTCACTCTACTTGACTCTATTAGTACATTCAAATAAGGAAAAAGAAGGGAAATAAAACCAATACAGTTCCGAGACGGAAAGTGTTAAGTATGTATATTTATATTTAATTCCGCCAATAAGTATAGTTTTGTAGTAAACATTCAACAAAAACATCAGTGCAACTCTTTTTCAAAACTCATAAATTTATTCCCGCGATTTTTTTGCTAAATTAGCAAAAAAAAGTTCCCTTAGTGCGCTCGTAGTTTACAAATTACAGTATACAAGAAAAAGTAAATAGCATTTTTAAGTTTTATAAATATTATTTTTGTACAGGGTTAAAATTTCAATTACGTGACCGTTTTGCAATAAAATGCGAAAAACTGCTAACGTGGCCGCAACACTTTCCGCATCGGGTCCCAAAAAGGCAACCGTATTAGATTTATATCCCTTCATTATCCATTTTTTGTCTAATTTGAATGTACTATATTTACTAGACAAGCAGCCAGACGTAAAACGGCATGTACGCTCAGAAATCATATTCCAATGTCTGTACGCCGTACGTATCCCGTCTTTACGCACAGACTTAACTGCACAAACTAGAATCGAGCAGGCCACGGTCGACGTTTGCACAGGCCGCGCTTATGAAATTGCGCGGGCTATAGTTTTGCCGTCCTAACGCACGGGGTTGCCGATACATACCAGTTTGCGCAGGCAAGCTTGTCGTAAAGCATGCACGCGTACCCCTTAAGAAACACGCCGTATAAAAGCTACGATTTATCAAATAAACAAGAAGTATATATGTTATTCAAAACTTGTGTGAACATTATTTATATTGATTATATTGAAAATCGAAACTCAAAACGCTTTCACACAAAACAAACAAAATGTTTAATAATAAATAAATAATTAAATAAACTGTTTATTCAATAGACATAAAAAACAATGCATAGAACATGTCAAAAAATACAGTGACTTAACAAAAACCAAATATATAAATTTGAGAAAAAGAAATTAACAAATTCATTGTAGCTATACACAATGTTGTACTACAACTAATTATCAAATTGTGCATGCTCGAAAAATGATGCTATTGAGTAGAAAGCATTTTTAAGCAAATGCTGTTACAATTTGCATTTTAATGATTTCTGGGGAAGCGTCCTGTATGTTGGTGGCAGGTGGTTAAATATTAATAACTTAAATAAATAATAATAATAACTTAAATAACTTGATAGTGGTACAATTAACTAACCATACTCCTAAGTCGTTCCGCCTAACGCTTAAGTCTTACTTAAGGATACAATTAACCATAAATTAACAAACAATAATAGTTAAAGCCTACATATTTATTTGAATGTTTACATAATATGTCATATTATCAGTTAGTACAACCATGACACCAGTACAACCTGTTATTAGAACAAAAATGTCTGCCAAATCCTGGTTAACTAGTTTTCGTACGAGCGATCTCAATCAACTACAATTTGCTCCTGCAGCTAAACTATTAATTTTACCAAAAAAAAAAATTTCATAGACATAAATTAAACAAAATTTCTGTTTTGACAAAATTGCGGAAATGGCGGCTCAATTGCAAAATCCTTGCAAAATGCTGTGAGTAAACATCAAGTGCCATGGGACCCTTTCAAACAAAACGCTTTTCAGCCATAGGTTTCGGCGGAATCGTCGCCACAAAAAACTGTTACACACACACATTTTTTGTACCTAAGTAAAAAATATTCAGGGCACCCAAAAGGACTTACTTCCGTTGAAATCTAATTTTTTTCGGCACGATTACAATACTATATTATACTATGTATTTATAAAGTAAAAACTAGACAGGAGATTAAATAAGTTAAAACGACAAGAAATTTCTTAAGTCGTACCAGTACGATTTAGGGATTTCATTTAGGTACGACTTAAGAAACGGTGCAAGTAACATTTAAAAAAAACATAACCTAACTCTGAATAACTTCAATAAGATTTCGTTTCGAGCAAACGATGATGTAAATACTAAATAATTAATATTTAATAAAGAACGAGATTTTATCAATAATTTACTTGCAAGCGTAACTACCAGACAATGCAGAAAATATCAATAAACTTACTTGATGAGAGAATTCATGATCAGGCTGGTTGACAACAGACGAGAGAGTACGTAAATAAATTCTTAGGACTGAAATGTATATTTTGTTGCCGTTAGATTCGCGGTTGTCGCCGTGTTACATTCAAAATTTAAAAGGTACGACTTAGGCACTGGTACGACTTAAGCAACCTCTCCCCATAAACCAAGTTTAAAATGCGTTGTGCAATTAATCAGGAAACAATCGGCAGTTTTGCCAAGATTAATTCTCCCGACCAACAACACCCGACCAACAATAAGAGTTGATTGTTCCCAATATTATGTTATATGCAATTCCTCATTTTACGCCAAAGTCAAGGTTATCAACCGGGGCCGTACACTTGATCCGCATCATTATCGTTGCTGTAAATATTCAAGCTGTTAACTCTACACACGCGCACGTGGGTCGATCAAGCAATTTTGAAACAAGTCACGAGTATTTTACGAATTTTCACTATCCATTATTGCAACGTTATCTTAAATGTACATACAATTTGTACAATAAACATAATTAAAATACATACATACAGTATGTCCACGAAAGTCCGCACCATATGGAAAATTTTTACTTTATCATACGC
>CAXIES010000372.1:0-10861 GCA_964023965.1 Melinopterus prodromus
TTAAATAATTATGTAGGTACTCATATTAAATGTTGTTGCAAAAAGGTTTGATTTTTGTTAATTGTCCGAAATGTTATATCAGTATTATTAGTATATATTATTTCTGTATAAAAAAGTAATTTTTCTTAATTTAGCATTGTATATAGGGGGCCCCCAAATTCAAAATTGCCCAGGGCCCTATGATGGTACACCGCGCCGCTGGTGTACCCCGTTCTACAAAAATAAAATTACATGGGCAAAATGGCCAAGGTCGATAGTTCGTTGTACACCAAATGGAACGTAATAGAAATTATACTTACGCAAATAAATATAAAAATTAACAAAAAGATGGTTTATTTCAATTCTTTGTTTGTACGCCACACGGTAAAGAAACAACGCTTGCAAAACGCAAGCCGGACAACCTAACTTTTGATAGTGATTGGGACTATATAAAATTACAAGATCAATCGAACTTACCTAAGTGAAGTTCGATCTTGATTATATGAAGCCTCGTCGAAATAAATAATACATTGTAGTGCCTTCTATTCTTGTACTGAATCACACGTTTAGAGTAAAAAACTGAAAAAACTACCTGCTGCGCCGGCTGCGGGCAATGCCTGATTCACTATGTCATTTCTTCAGAGTCTGGGAAAAAAATGTTTGCTGTTACTTAAGGGGCTATTAGGGAGTGGTGGGTGATTATTTATTTCGACGAGGCTTCATATAATCAAGATCGAACTTCACTTAGGTAAGTTCGTTTGATCTTGTAATTATATTACAGCCTCGTCTCATAAATAATACATTGTAGATTTTTAGAGATATAAACAGCAAAATTTTATTTCTCCCACATAAAAAGGTTTGTTTCAACAAACGATAATTCAAATTATTAACTCCAAATTAGCTTCCTATGATCCTAAAAAAAACAAAAACTGCCGACTATAACTTTTGGTGACTTATCTAAAATTTACAAAAGTATTATAGTTATCTATCCGTCTCCTTGTTAATCTTACTGTAATTAAGCAGTAAGTTCAGCAGCGGGTAATGTGGAGGCGCCTGGTTTGTAATGTGAGACGGAAATGTTTACATCTCAATCCACTTTTATTATTATCATCTAGGAATTTTTGTAATATTTAGTTTTATTACAGTACTGTACACCAGCAGTTACTGCACATATATTGCGATTTTGATGGAAATATGGGAGTTTCAGACTAGGCCGTCTGATTAGCCCGGATGTTATTATCCGCTTGCCATTTTTTAAGACAATGCATGTTCATTGCTTTTATTATGGAAATAATTACGTCATGTAGTAGCTGGTGCCATCAACACGGCCAGTTTGGTGACAACAGCTCCAATATGTCATGTACATTGTACATAATAATAATAATAATAATAATAATAATCCACGCCTTAACATCCCCCAACAGCTTTCGCCACTACGGGGGCATCGGTAGGCCCGAATTATCATTATTATGGCCCGCGTCTACCCTGGGACTATCTCCGATTCCCAGGTAACGTTATATTTTGACAAACTCGGTCGTAACCCAAACGCGCCTTTAATAAAGCTCTAAAACCTTCTGCTAATGACCAAAATTTGCAATATGGCTGCTAGTCAAACATTAATTATTAAAAATTCCAAAACAAATACCGTTGAATTCTAACATTGAAACATCGATATCTAAGACGTTCCAGGTGTCCAGCTTTCTACAATGACTTGTACGACAGCTGTGAGGGCCAAAGAAGGACCACTATTCCAATTGACAAGAGCATCAAAATTCTACAATTTGTGTTCGTCCGAAATGCCAAATATCAATTTTTGGCTTTCCAAACTTAACTAACATATCCCAAAAGTAGCAGCTTAACTCCCCTTTTGTACCGTTATATCCCATTCTCGACTGAACTCTGTCTCATGTTTGTCTAAAGATGCCTGTAGTACTGATGCCTGTAAGTAAATATTTTTGCTTTGCACCATATCCAAGTCTCCCTGGCCAACCTAACTAGATGGTAAAATTACTGTCCCTACAGATGATATAAGATAAGGGTGTCGTATTATCAACACTACATGTAATATTACAATTTGATGTGTTTTTGGAAACCTACTTAAAAATCTCTAGTTAAAAAATAGAGCCAGTAATTCTAAATAGATTTATAGAAAACTCTGTTCTAATTTTTCTCAGTCTCCCAATACCCCATCCGATTTTATAACGCATCTGAATAATATAAAGTTTTGTGGATTTTTTCGAACTGTTTTGGTTTTGGGGATATTCTGTACCCACCAGTGACGCCTTTCGAAAGATTATTAGAGATGTTTATTACAGCATTAAAAGCCTCAATTTAACAAAATTCAATCGAAAGGTTTCATAAAGAGTCTTCATAGCGTCCAGCGGCACCGGCTGAAGTCTTTACACCTAAGAATCTTGCAAATTCACGTATTTTGCACATATTTATTTCTTGAGTGTGTTACGGTAAGACAAAATTCCCCCATTTTTTTTTTATTGGCAACGAAATTGCTATTTTAACGGAATTACGAATGCAACCTAGAAGTATTTCTTCCGTAGTGCATAATATACACTATGTAGTTTACGTTCATGATAGTTAATTCCATATCTCAAATATTCTAGCAGTTTAATTGTATCGTTAATCTTTTCTGACAATTCTTTGCTGTTTTATTTTATAGCAGAAAATCATTCAGGTAACTAACCGGCAAAAAAAAATTTCTAATCTTTCACTACCGTTTCATTATTTTGATAAAATAATAGGTAAGCAGAGGATAATATAAGCGGCATACAATGGCATTGATAAGGTACATTGTTAAATTTAAATCTAGATATTTTTTATCCGATTCTCTTACAGCGACCGGTAAATAGGTGTCTAAAGTTGCCATTTAGTAATTGAGCATTGCGCAGCTACGCAATAGTCCCTGAGTAATTTCCAGGTTATCGCTGTAATTTATTTAAAATCTTCATCCCTCCGGAATATCACCATCTTTTATACATTTGAGAATAGTTAATATTAACCAATTCTACCCTTGTTGGCACAATATTTTGGACGGGACATGTTACAAAAACCAAATTTACCCAACATCCGAGCTAATTTTCCATCTTAATTTTAGTAACGTTACATCAACTACTGTAAGAAAGGCTCAAAGTCTAACAGTTTTTCAAACCTGTGCATTTACTTAATGTTCTTCGCCCCTATCCGTTCATTGCGTTGGGTGCGACCTGTACCCTGCGTAGGTACTGGTTCTTGTGTAGAGAGTCTTTGATTGTTCACGCTGTTCGCTCTGATCTGGTCCTTTAGACTTTGTCTGAGACGGACCCTTGATATTTAACTTCCTTGACCATTCCTTTCATACTAATTTTTGGTATTCTTAGGTGAAAAAGTCACGTCAAATTACCATTAATTTGTGGGGGCTTTCATTATGGCCACATTAAAACCCTTGCTTAAATTGTAAGCTCCCGTCTGATTTTGTTTTTGAATCGCTCAGACCCTTTATAAATCGTTGAGTGGATTCTACACCCTTTCCTTTTGCAACCTTGCTGTTAACACCCTACATATAGCTGAACAGAGCTGTCTCCACTTTGAGTCAAATTAGATTGTCATCTATTGTCTCATTTGATATGAACTCGCGAGATTCCAGCAGTAGCTACTGGATTTAGCTTTGAGCCCGCGGTAACTGACACCTACTAGTAGGCGCCATTACTACCTGCGACAATATTTCTTCTTCCATATATACCTCCTCCTTTGTTTGGAAGACAATTATAATAGCGGATTGTATTATTCATGCAAACAAATGCGTTTTAAAAAACGTGAGTATTTTTGTTATATGTAAATAATATCATAACATGATATTATTTTTTTAATACTATAATATAATATTTATATTAATACTCGTATAATATGAGCAAACAAGCTAATTCCCAAGTATGCTGTCACAAGCAAGCTTCTATTATAATGATAACTTATTATATTTTATTCTTAACTTTACATCAAAGATATGTTATATATTCTTGTCCCTTTTTCTATTCGGTTATATATAGTACGTAAATATATGGTGAGCATTACTATCACAAGCAAGCTATTTGCAAACTATGCTGTCATAAGCATATTACGGCTACTTTATTGGAGGTCTGTGTTCACAAACGCAGCCCTATATTATGATATATACGAAAGCAGTCCATGCTGTCACAAGCAGGTTTATAATATCTAATGATAATCTATTATTCAATATATATATATATATATGAATATTAATTATGAGCATTGATATCACAAGTAAGCTATTTGTCAACTATGCTGTCACAAGCAAGCTTATATTATTGTCTACGATAATATGTTATACAATATATATGTAAATACCTATATATTATGAGCATTGCTATCACATGCAAGCTAAGTGCACACCTTGCTGTCACAAGCAGGTTTATATTATCTACGATAATATGTTATATTATATACATATATAATATTGCTTTCCCAAGCAAGCTAATTACCAACTATGCTGTCACCAGCAAGTTTTTATTATCTAATGCTAATTTATTATATTATATACATAGCTTATAATATTGCTATCACAAGCAAGGTAATTGCCAACTATGCTGTCACAAGCAAGTTCTTCTTATCTAAGGATAAGATATTGTATTATATACCTATAATACGGGCATTGCTAACATAAGCAAGCTAATTGCAAACCATTGCAAATACTGCTGTCACAAGCAAGTTTTTCTTATCTAAAGATAAGATATTGTATTATATACCTATAATACGGGCATTGCTAACATAAGCAAGCCAATTGCAAACCATTGCAAATACTGTTGTCACAAGCAAGTTTTTCTTATCTAAAGATAAGATATTGTATTATACCTATAATACGAGCATTGCTAACATAAGCAAGCTAATTGCAAACTATTGCAAATACTGCTGTCACAAGCAAGTTTTCTTATCTAATGATAAGATATTGTATTATATACCTATAATACGGGCATTGCTAACATAAGCAAGCCAATTGCAAACCATTGCAAATACTGCTGTCACAAGCAAGTTTTTCTTATCTAAAGATAAGATATTGTATTATATACCTATAATACGAGCATTGCTAACATAAGCAAGCTAATTGCAAACTATTGCAAATACTGCTGTAACAAGCAGGTTTTAAAATTATCTACTGATAATTTGTATTATATTGACGGTCTTGTGTTCATAACCAAGTCCATTCTTGCTCTGACCTCTTCGCCCTCTGAGTTGGAAAATGCCGTTTCCTTTTTCTTTCCATTTAATTTTGACAGCTTCTTCTTTAACTTTAAAATTTTTCGGTCCATCGAATAGTCACTGTCACTATCGTTCCTATGCCGTTTTTGAGATTATTTAGGCATTTTTAAATACACTAGATTGTATTAAATTATATTAAATATAATTATATTAAATACGCACTGTGCGAAACGATACGTACGATTCAGCACACGAACGAAGAAATGAAATAGTGAATCAGGCATTGCCCGCAGCCGGCGCAGCAGGTAGGTTTTTCAGTTTTTTACTCTAAACGTGTGATTCAGTACAAGAATAGAAGGCACTACAATGTATTATTTATGAGACGAGGCTGTAATATAATACCTTGTTTACAACCTTTATCATATAAGAACTTTAAAAGCGCAGACGTGAATGTATAAACAAGCTTCTAAATTTTCTCCGAATAAAATTTGAAATGTTTTTGGTAATCGGTTTAAGAGAATTAAAATCGAAAGGACAACCGTGAAAGTAATATAACACTGTAAAGTTCGGGTAGTTTTGGACTCCTCTCGCACCCATGTTCAAACCGACTGGTAAAAAATAGTTATACATGTTATGTAGAAATGATTCAGGAATATAATACACTTTATTTAAGTTTTTTTCGTTCAGTCGTTTCTGAGTTATGAGCTTTCAAACATAGTTATTCAAACCTTTCATTTAAAATCACTATTAGTGACAGAAGTATGCTGATCTATTTGTTTATTATAATTATTATCAACTAACATCATTTTTGCTAACGCAACAACATCGTTATGCTCGCTTTCAAAACTTTCATGCTCCTCAAATAATGCATTGAAATTTTCGTCTTGAACTAATCCTAATGTTTTTGAGAAAATTTCATCAAAATCACTTAAAAGACCTTCGTTTCTATCTAATTTTTGTGTTAGGTTTAGATTTTCCTTTTCATTTAATGTATTAATATCTCCCTGACACAAAATATTTTGCAAACCTGTCAAATATGTTTTGAATGTTGTTAATCTCGCCTTTAGCGATCCCTTTTTTCTGTTTAATAATTTCATTTCCTCAGACATTTTACTTTAAGATCTCAAGTGAGAAAAGCGTTATACAAAAAATACAAAATGAAACTAAACTTACAACCTTTGACACTTCGGTCTGACAATGACTTTAACGTGACGTTTGTCTTGGAACATGATTCCTGGTGCTTGTTGAAGTCGCTCGTGGTTCAATCTGAAGCGCTGTTGTCCAGACTGTAACCGCTCTCTTCCTCGTAATTCTTGTGAACTGTGTTTGGCCTGGAGAAGTACTTGAAGCTTGTAGTAGATTTCGAACTGTTGAAACTTGTAGTCGTTGGTTTCACTGTATCTAAAGCGCTGTTGTTTAGATATCAGTAGCGTAGCTGCTCTTCCTGTAGTTGACCTTGAATGTGAACCAGCTTGGAGTCGCCCGTGGCAGAATCTTGAGCACTCTTGTCCAAATCGCAATGGCCACCCTCCTTGTGGTTGCACGCCTTCAAAATTATTCTTCAATCCGGCTGCGACGGACCATTGTGTTTTGAATAACTTTTCTTCCGCATAAAAAACCATTCAAATAAATTGAGAGGCAGGAATTTGTGTTTTCTTTACTCGTATATTTTTGTCTCTATGATGTACAATGTGATCAATGTGATGTATAATCAATAATAATACATGTTACTAGGATACTAAAATGAGGTATCATCACTAGAGTTCTACATTACCTTTAGTATAAAATGCAATGGAGACGAAATATTTGTGAAAAAATAACCTGTTTTGGCAGATAATTTCTTCAAGATTGAGGTGGTTTCCGGCACCTACCGGGTGTGTAAGATTCCATTAGAGACCCAAAATGGATATAATTGACAAATGGTCTGGACTGTCATTGACTTGTTTTTACACATTTGTAAATCCAAACTCTCTAGATTATTTTTCCCACATGACAAAACATGATAGAAAAAAATGTGATCGTTATTATTTTGTCACGATCTATTCATCAATGTGCATGCGTTCTTTAAAATGCCATGTGTGCTTGCGTAATTTGTGTTTTACTACTATTTTATATTTCACCACTA
Organism: Melinopterus prodromus; assembly: GCA_964023965.1. Taxonomy (NCBI): domain Eukaryota; kingdom Metazoa; phylum Arthropoda; class Insecta; order Coleoptera; family Scarabaeidae; genus Melinopterus; species Melinopterus prodromus. The sequence continues at coordinate 7,310 of CAXIES010000372.1, forward strand.
TGTTGAAACTGAATACGTTTTATAATGTAATCCGAATTCCAATACTAAATTTATCAAATTATCTACTTGCCTTGCTATTGTTATGCCCCTAAATATGATTTATTGCGTCTAATATCTACCAACGTTCTCTTCAGACATATATAATTCATTTGTTCTGCTGTCACCTACAAATCTAACCAGATATAAGCATTAGCCTAATGAAAAGGCAGACGGAAATATACCCTACAATGCTATGGATAATCTAGTGCATTCCATTTACAAAACAATTCATTATCGCTACATACACTATAACTATCACGAAAACACCACCGATTTTGGCCAGAAATTAACTGATGTTAACGGATCACCACTCATCCCTACATTACATACTCGCTGTGAAACTTGTGTGGGCTTAATTATAACTATTCTCAAATTATTCATCCACTTGTCCGAGTCTCTACGTGTTTGTATGTATTTTACACCCCAACACGTTATTTATTTTATTGTACCATGGTACGATAAAATAAATGGAAATATTCACAAATCGGATATAACCGAATTAAGAAGTATTAAATGCATTGCTATACTTTTGGTATAACTTTTGTGCGATTTTGTTAGATATAACGTACTTGAGTAGTCGCTGCCACTCTGAAATGTAATTTGTCCCCACATTAATGGTCGAGAATATTTAGTTATTGAATATAAAGAGGAATTTCAATCGTGTGATTTATCGGCAATACGCTTTTCATGTATTAATAAATTAATTTATAATGCCCTACATTTTCATGATAACCATTAATCATGATAATAATAACCCATAAATATACAAAGCGAACATGATTCATTACATGCATTACATTCTATTTAATCTATTTGCTGTGATGCGCTAAATTTTTCTATTCAAATTTGATATGGACGTTTACCGATTTTTCTGGTCTTTGAATTTGACGTTTAACATGTGTCCAGAACTTGAAAATAAAATATCACCAGAAAAAGTACCGTCACGAAAGATTTCGTCTCATTTTATCGATAAAATCGCTAAACCTTTTAACATTAAAGCAGTAGATTATACTGTAAAATTCCAACGTTTATTAAATATTTTGTTGTTGCAGGCCAAGCTGAAAGTACAAACATCATTAAAACTGAAAACAAATCAGTCGGACAATGAACGTAGTAAAAAGATCGATTATAGAATCAACAAATTTTCTTAACTAGTGTAGGTTATGTAAGTAATTAAATAAAATGAAAGGCATAAAATATATGCAGTGACAAACAGACGTAAACAAATCTTATATATTATAATATAAAATTGAGGCAATAGGAAACAATTTAAACAAGCAATGGAACATTTTGTGTGTAGTTAGTTGTGCTTCGATGTTAATTGGAAGTTCTTTGTTTCTACTTTCGTAGAAAAGAATGAAGAGTATGAAGAGAAGTCTTCATTTCGCCCATATTATATTTATGTCAATTGTTCAGGAGTTTGTTTTTTTCGGTATCAAAACCTGAGCCGTGTGAAGTTAGCCCCCATGGTCACCAAATTTTTTTTAAAAAATACCATCGTTTGCTCCTCGTTTGCCCTCTATTGCCATTTAATAGTTTCGTTTGCCTCCTCATAGTTTGCGAGAAAATTCAATTATTATTATGGAGAGGCTAACTTCACGCTGAGCCAGCCCCCCCTCCCCTCCCACAAATTTTTAATTTTCAGAAATTCAAAAACATACATAAATTGCGGTGAAAACCTTTGAGAATTAAACGACCCCTGACTGACCAAGCGCCTTTTATTGCACCCTCAACATACATAAATTAATAGCATTTTGTTTGCCCCTTTTTGCCTCACAAACGGATTTTTCTTATTTCCTAAAATAAGATAAAATTAAGATATTTTTTCCGAATTCTGGTGTGAAGCTAGCCCCCCCATACTGTCATTTCGGTCGAAATGGAAAATTAAAAACGTGGAATCGATTTATCGTCGTTTTCCCCCGATTGTCATTTCTTATTTTCGCTTTTCTCCTGATAGTTTTCCCGCAAAATGACTTTTCATCACAGCAGTAAAATCTTGATACGCTATTAAATTTATATTTCTATATAGTAATTTATAGACAACATTGCTACTATTATTTGTTTAACCATCCTGAGCAAATTTGGCGTTTGCCTCCGTCTGAGACAAAACTACAAAAATACGACAAAAATAAACAATTGAACTTATGAAATAAGGCAAAACCTAGTATTTTCAGATGTTTAATTTTCTATTTTAGTTTCTAGTTTTCTAGTCCCAAACAACAAAACTCAACAAATATATCTGCCACTATTTGTTTAACCATCCTGAGCAATTTTGGCGTTTGCCTACCTCTGAGACAAAAGTTATCAACAATTGAACTTATGAAATACGGCAAAATCTAAATATTTTCAGATGTTTTCTTTTTTATTTCAGTTGCTAGTGGGTCCCAAACAACAAAACTCTACAGATATATCTGCCACTATTTGTTTAACCATCCTGAGCAATTTTGGCGTTTGCCTACCTCTGACACAAAAGTTATAAACAATTGAACTGCAGAAATACGGCAAAATCTAATACTTTTTTAATCTTTTTTTACTTTATCATACGCAGTATGATGAAATATTGTAATCATGCCGAAAATTTTTTTTGAGATTTTAGCGGAAATAGGTCTTTCCCGGGTCCCCTGAACATTTTTGACCAAGGTACAAAAAATGTCTGTGTGTGTGTGTGTGTGTGTGTGTGTGTGTGTGTGGTGTGTGTGTGTGTGGTGTGTGTGTGTGTGTGTGTGTGTGTGTGTGTGGTGTGTGTGTGTGTGTGTGTGTGTGTGTGTGTGTGTGTGTGTGTGTGTGTGTGTGTGTGTGTGTGTGTGTGTGTGTGTGTGTGTGTGTGTGTGTGTTGTGTGTGTGTGTGTGTGTGTGTGTGTGGTGTGTGTGTGTGTGTGTGTGTAGGTGTGTGTGTGTGTGTGTGTGTGTGTGTGTGTGTGTGTGTGTGTGTGTGTGTGTGTGTGTGTGTGTGTGTGTGTGTGTGTGTGTGTGTGTGTGTGTGTGTGTGTGTGTGTGTGTTGTGTGTGTGTGTGTGTGTGTGTGTTGTGTGTGTGTGTGTGTGTGTGTGTGTGTGTGTGTCTGTGTGTGTGTTGTGTGTGTGTGTGTGTGTGTGTGTGTGTGTGCGTGTGCGTGTGCGTGTGCGTGTGCGTGTGCGTGTGCGTGTGCGTGTGCGTGTGCGTGTGCGTGTGCGTGTGCGTGTGCGTGTGCGTGTGCGTGTGCGTGTGCGTGTGCGTGTGCGTGTGCGTGTGCGGTGCGTGTGCGTGTGCGGTGTGCGTGTGCGTGTGCGTGTGCGTGGTGCGTGTGCGTGTGCGTGTGCGTGTGCGTGTGCGTGTGCGTGTGCGTGGTGCGTGTGCGTGTGCGTGTGAGTGTGCGTGTGCGCGTGCGCGTGTGCGCTGTGCGCGTGCGCGTGCGTGTGCGTGTGCGTGTGCGTGTGCGTGTGCGTGTGCGTGTTGCGTTGTGCGTGTGCGTGTGCGAGTGCGTGTGCGTGTGCGTGTGCGTGTGCGTGTGCGTGTGCGTGTGCGTGTGCGTGTG